>JAWNMD010000450.1:600000-1021367 GCA_035044365.1 Drosophila neotestacea
TTCAAAGTTTTTAATTTATGGAGCAACGGTTTTATGGTCTTTCAGGTGACAGTTGTCTTCCGCTTTTAATGGTTGAGTCATTTCAATTGTTGATGTGCATATTGTATATGCGGCACCATGTCCTCTGCAGTCCAGTGTGAGCTATGTGTGGGGCTAATTGTAACGTGGGGAGATTCCTTAAAGCGAGATCAAACTTTTCAAACACTTTCATAAACGGGTTACGTCTCTTAGTATAATTTTATAGCATTATAAGGGGTGTCTCAAAAAAGAAAACTACAAGAAATCCAACCAAAAAACCAAAGCAGGCTGGTTTAAGATGACACAAAACTTACATTTCAAAACATTTGTTAAGGGGAATAGTAAAACTCTAAACTTAATTTATAAAATGGGATAAAGCACATGTTAAATAAATTTATTTAGGGTTGATTTCTCATCTTCTCGATAAAGCCTACTCTATGAAAATTTTACTTTACCATAAATAAAAGACTTAGCAATTTTCGTTTTCTGGACTTGACATTATCAACAAATTTAAAGTTTGTAATAACGTGGCATCTCAGTGCCCTAAAATGGGCAAAGGTCGCTGGATTTTGTAAAAAATCGTTAGAGCAAAATAAAGCAAGAAATAAAGCAATGCCAATTTGTTGGATATCCGTCTAGATAGTAACGTTTTTTAGACAATGCTATAAGCAACGAGTTGATCAGTAGAATTTTAAGAGAGTAATCTGACGTTAGGAACATAAAGGGAGGGTTATCCGCCTTCAAGTTATCGAGAGGCTGGGTCTAAATTTATGACAAAAAAGCCAAATTTCTCTTATCGACAAGTTTATCAATTCGTTAGAAACGCCGTTAAATGAATTCGAAAAAAAAAGATAACGGGTCACATAAATGCATTATGTTTAATTGACCGTTTTCTATTCAGTATCAGATAAACAATACTAACGAGACGGAAATCCAACAAACCGGCATTGCTTTATTTTGTTAAATATATATATTTTATACTAGTCATAGCAACCTTTGCCAGTTTTAGAGCACGGAGATGCCAACTTATTACAAACTTTTAATATTTTGATAACGGTATTACGAGAAAACGAAAAATGCTAAATCCTATATATATGGTAAATTTTTTGTAAACTTAAATTAAGTTTTTGAAAACCAATTTTTGTTTCTCCGAAAATGTGTCTGAAAAATGAAATCTGAAAATTTTCTGTGTCACCTACGGTTCGGTTTTGGAGATTTGGAAACCAGCTTCTATCCAAAATCTCTAAGATTTGTATGGAACCACTGTATATACCCAATAATATTTTATCCTACTCATGGTGCTATTATTTTCACTGGAGCTGTATTTCACTGAAAATATGTGTGAATAACCGTGAGTAGTCTTTTGGACTGCTCTTGTTCAAATATAATCGCGAAATGTGACAAAACTTTCAGTTGTCAACTTAAAACTGAATTGGATGGTCGCATAATCATGGACTTGGCTATACCAATAATGCTGAAACTTATCATTACCTTGCTTATTTATTCGATGCTCAACCGCAGCCTGGCTGAGCAAACTGTACGTGATAAGCGACAGGCTGGAAAGGTGGGTGGGGGCAAGTAATAATGATATTTTATATCAGTGGTGCCCAACATTCAAATTCTGTTCCACGGGTGGCCTAAGCTAAAAGTTCTGCCAGCGTCGCGACGCTTACAAGAAACGATACACACGAACCGGTCGTCCGGTGGCCGCCTTACTTATCGTGCATTGTTTGAAAGTGTGTGTGTGGGTACAACTGCTTTAGAATTATAATTCGAGGTATACTAAGTATTAGTCAAACAAATACTCTTCTCACGCTCTTTGTATTAAAGATAGGACGATGAAATTTTTTAAATTTCATCATCCTATCTTTATTACACTGAGCGTGAGAAGAGTATAAGTTTGACCGCTTTCAAGGAAGACATGCGACACTTGAAACCTTTAAATGCGTTTATCTCGAAATGCCATTTTTTAAGATAAGTCACTGTTCTAGTAAATGAGCGATATGTATGTTGCAAAGTATCCAAACTTAAAAAAAAAAAAAAATGCCGTGCACCATTGCCGATTGGAAGCAATAGTTTTGCTGCTTCCATTAGGTTCGTTTATGGTAAATTAGCTGATGGCAAGTAAAGAGATGTCCAGTTCTGTGTGCTGTATAAACAGGGGACATTTGTCATATTGTGAAATTAAAAATACATGAAATGGTCCGAATATATGTAAGTACGTAGTAATTGTTTCTTTCTGGTCTTTAGCTGCATATAACTCTACTTTATGAGTCGCTCTGTCCAGACAGTAGAAATTTTATGCTTCAACTGGGACATAGTTACAAGGAACTGGAACCATATATTGACATTGAACTGGTTCCATTTGGTAAATCTGTGGTAAATAATCAATTTAAAATACCTAATATACTGATAAAGCAATCTTGTTATTCGTAGTCCGAGGATAATGGGTCTATTTTCCATTGTCAACATGGACCCGCCGAGTGTGAGGGGAATCGTCTGCAGAGTTGTGTAATTAGCAGCACTCAAAATCAGACGATTCAGGTGAAATTTGTTGTTTGTCAAATGTTTGCTTCGGACTATGCGAATGCTGACAAGGTATGTACCCGGTGAAAGTTTAATTTTTTTAAATCAGTTTACCTTATTCGCAATATACAGTGTGTAAACGAAGTGGGCTTATTGACAGACGTTGAGCACTGCATTAAGACCGAGACGGGGACCAAGCTGCAGCTTATTGCGGAGCTCATCACAAATCGCTATCGTCCAAACTTTGTGCCGACGATTGTCTACAATCATGTAAGTAAAACCAAATACCGTCTTAGTCAACTGGTCTTACCTTGAATTACGCACTCGCCCCAACAGGTATTTAGTCAGCAGCTGCAGGACAAGTCTCTGCGCAATTTCCGGGCTACTGTTTGCTATTTGCTGCGCCAACAAATCTTCTTGCCCCCCCCAGTGTGTCAATAAATCGGAAAGTGCGTGAAATGCACTATAATTATAGGAATTAACTTTATTTGTCGGTTAAAAAATATTTTAGCGTGAAACGACGTGAAAAAAGAAAATAGAGAATAAATTTGTACAATTTTTCATTTTAAAGTTGGCTTACACTTCTCGATACTCAAATGGCACTGCCCAGCCTAACACAGTACTGTTAGCGTGTCATTTCATTTTGACGTGATGAATAAGCCTCCAGCTCTTATTTCGTCAGTGAATGATGAAATGATGACCTTTTGAATAGAAAAATTTGGGGGGAAATGTTGTGTGAGGGAATTACCGACATTAAATTGGAGGTCACTGCGCTAATACAGCGAATTTTCAAATAACAGCGGAGATAACATGTATATCAATATCGAACACGTATATCGATTAAATAAATACTAATATTCTGTTAGCTGAGTGAAAAAACTAGATTTCTGACGATTTTTTTTCGCTTTGAGTATAATTACTGCTTCAAGATTTAACAGAATCTAGCAGAATAATGTAAAAGGCGTGTGACGCGCCAAACTTCGTTGGCCGCTTTGCTGTTTTTTGTTTTTGTTTCTTGTTTTGTTTTGTGTGTACCTACAAAACGTATGACGAACGTTGCCACATTTCATATCATGCTGTTGTTGTTACAAGTCTGAATTTTGTATACTCAATAATCTGCAATAATGCCCTCAGCCTGCGCTCACCCTTCGCTGATCGGGTGTTATGCGCGGGTAAAATGAAATGACTAAATAATAAGTAAATGCGAGCTTTATTTTTTTTGATTAACTTTTAACAATATTATTAATATATAAAATAATAATAGATTTAATTATTTATTTTATTTCATTTCCTAATGCTACATATAAACGATTGAATTAGTCACAAAAATATGTTTCACAATTTACTAAATTCTTAACATACAAAATTAGTTAAATAGTCACACATTTTTCTTAATAAACATCGTAAATAATAAATGTATATTTTATTAACATTATAAAAACGGTATCTGTAATCGACTCAGGTGTCGACAATGTCACGTAGCCCCCAAAATCGTAACAAACTCATACACACAGTTGAATTTTAAAATTAATGTTTCAGTTAAACCATCTGTGTGAATTTAAACATGTATGTGTTGCATTTATGCAAAAGCGAGCGAGCAATATATTCAAGTGTTGGTATTTTGATTTGCCCTTTGGTTTGTTTACCATCCTTTGTGCTGTGATTCCTGGTCACACACAGATGAATGTGTATGAGTTTGTTACAAGTTTATGCATTCAATAGAGAATTCCCCACAGAATAAGAATCCAAAGGTTTTTTTAGGTAAAAATTGTGGGCGGTACATATTCTCAAAGTTGACCTACATATCTTCGAGATCGTGCACATATGTGAAAATTTTTACCAAAACTACCCACTTTGAAAGAAAATTGCAGACAAATTACGCAACCGATGTAAACATTTTTGTGTCATCTGAGAAGTAGATAAGAATTTAGTTAAATACAAAAAGAAATTAAGTTCTTCGCCCATTTTCTTTTCGTACCAGAGAGGTCTGAAAAGAGGGCTATTTTGGTAGCATATAACTTACAAACTTTTACGAACTTTTGGGCCAAATTTTGTAAGCAGTGAATATTACTCTAACTAACTTATATAACGTTGACTGCCGGGACTTGCCCGTTTACAAGTTAAATGAATTTAACTGATGCAACATCACAATAAAAGCGCGCGGCAGGCTGCTGGAAGAAAAAGAACGTAATTCAATAAACATGCGTTTTCGCTGTGTCTGTTTGTCAAAATTCCGATATAATAAGTTCTTTTAATGTGTACCTGATTTATAACCATTTAGAAGGTTATTTTTAATAAGTCTTGCACCACTTTGGGAAATTTTGACAGGTAAAAGTACACACATAATAAATAAACTAGGTATGATCTTGTAATTTGTCTTTGAACTGAATTCAAATATATCCTAAAGAGAAATTTACTCCTACGGTACACAGGATTTTGACTCATGGCAAAGATTTAATTGAGTATCAGTGCTTGCCAATTGGAGAGCTGTCTAAAGAAGCCCAGGAATACAAAAACAAAGACTATAAAAAGTTTAGATATGCAAATTCTTGCAATATATCTCGGATTAGACAGATTGAAGACCTCTTTAATGTGCTGGCAGCCTATTCAGATCCACTTATTTCAGCGCTTAGATATGTGAGATCGAGAAGGAACTGATAAAAAAAAATTATAGTTCCGAAATAATACTATAAGTCTATTGAATAATAATCCCATATTTTGAACAAAATCAAGAATAAAAAAAAATTTTATTTTTAAGTACAATTGTGTTAATAAAACTACTTTAGAAATATAAAACTGGTATTTTTAAATGTTAATTGGAAAAAAAAAACATATTTTGGACAAAAACATAATTATTTTTGAATATTTAAAAGCGTAAAATATGCAAATCAAATAGTAGTCAACTTTGACCGCCAAGCTTAAAGCACCTTGTAGGCCTATCACCTTGTGTGGGTATTCAATTTAAATTTTTCACAAAGTACACACCAAGCAAAGCACAAATCAAATCAAAAACGCAAACTATAAGCCTCTCTAACATATCTCTAAGCTTCTCTAAAGTAACATAATTTGATTAACATGGGACTGTTAAATCTTAAGTCGCGCGGCATAGCCGCAAGACAATTCTGTTAACTCTATGTCATAGAGGAAGTAACAACAAGAGGAGAATTGACGTCTGTTAAATAACAGAGGATTATGGCGTGCACGAGTGGGATTTAGCAGAATCGAACATAATAATGTTAAAGGTTGTGACGCTCCAAACAAACTTCGATAGCCGCTTTGCTGTTCTTTGCTCTGGTTTCTTATTTTGCTTTGTGTGTACCTACCTACAACACGTATGACTAACGTTGCCACATTTCATGTCATGTTGCTGTTGTTACAAGTTTAAATTTTGTCTATTTCAATAATCTTCAAAATTGCCCTCAGCCTGCGCTTACTCTTCGCTGATCGGGTGTTATTTATTTATTTATTTTATATGTATCATCCTAATGCTACAAGTACATAAAGACTTATAATTTATTGTATTAGTGTTATGACAATTACTTTCATATTAACCTTACTTAGAGATATAAAATATAAAATGATAAAAAGGAAAAAATAAAGAATCTGCGCGGGAATTTTTTGTAAATTTGAATTAATTTCAAATTTTTCCAGAATAAGCTCTCGTCTCGACTTAGCTTTTGCCAAGGGCTCTTTAGTTCCATTTTTACTAGCGGACCAAAGTGAAAGGTCAGTGTCTGACAAGTCAACCAACGCCGCCAAGCGGTTCACTAAGTTTGGCTCTGGCAACCGAGTCGGGGCGGTATAACCGAAAACGGTTAAACGCCAACCGGAAACCGTTTGGCCACCGCAGGACCCTAGTAAAAAGAACTAGATGGCCTGGAGCATGGATGGAGACGAAAGTCTGGCGTTTTTTAAGCGACCGAGGGTTCTGAGATCTCCAAAGGCACCTGGGCCTAACAGACAGCTGACGTGGTGGCGGAAAATGGTCATGCAATAGGAGACAGTGCCCGTCTCGGCTCCGGCTGTTATCCCAGGCAATCCCTTTGACTACAGTGGCGTCACCATGGAGAAGACCACCTTCGGACTCTCTTCGAGAAATCAACGGAGCTGTCAAAGTCGATGAGGGATGCTCAATATATGAAACTGAAGCGAGAAGCATTGATGCAGATGCTGCTGCAGATAATGTGTGGACGAAAGTCACTGGAAAGTCGATAGCTCGTCAGCCGAAACCGCGTCCTGATGTCATTATCATCGAACCGAATGAGAAGATGTCGTACGCCGACATCTTGAATCTCGTTACGCGTAACGAGAGCGATAATCTATAGGGTGTGGGCGAGAGTGTACGAAGGAGCTCAATCGCGCTACTGTGGAGACTAGCCGAGATCGATTCATGGGAAAAAGCGTACAAGACGGTGATAAAACGAATAGCTTATAGGTCCATTCACTGTTGAGCCTGTAACGGAAGACGAGCTCCTTGCTGCTAAACGCATGTCCAAATAAGGCCCCTGGCTCTGATGGAATCCCCAACAGAGCAGTTAAACTGATCATAGCCTGTAGACCACACATATTTGCAATGGTATACACTCAATGCTTACGAGAAGGACTTTTTCCAGCGCAGTGGAAAGTCCAAAATCTTGTTCTCTTACCGAAGCCGGGCAAACCGCCTGACGAACCATCCTCATATCGTCCGATATGCCTGATCGACTCGATGGGTAAAGTACTGGAACAGGTAATCTGCACCAGACTCGAGAAGGCAATCGATGATGCTGGGGGGCTGTCACCTAGGTAGTTCGGCTTTCGGAAAGGCTTCTCAACCGTCCACGCTATCGGCAGAGTTGTCAGGGTAGCCTCGGAAGCAGCTGAAGGCACGCAATGGAAGGGCGGCAAAAAGGAGTATAATCTTATTGTCACCCTTGACTAGAGATGGGCAGGGGCTGGGCCGGACCTCGGGACCCATGGGCCTTTTACAAAACTTTCGGGGTCGGGCCGGGCTCGGGCCTAACTTTAAAGCCTGAAAGCCCGAAACACAACAAAGTGCCTTTAATTTTTCTGCTACCCGAATATCGAGCGGATTCGGGCCTTTTTGGCTGAAGCTACCTGCTGCCTGTGACGTAACATGCTATGCGGTCGACGGGGCTCCTACGGTGGTATGCAAACACCTAAACTTGGTAGAAAGGACCTGCAATGTATCCATTTAGCGTATCTCCGACTGTGGGTCTTCAGCTAGCCGAACACAAAACAGAAGCTGTGCTTGTCAGTACTCGAGCAATTGTGGAGACCGCGCACATTCGGGTGGGTGCCCAGGACTACCTGGGTATTATGCTTGAGACTAGGCTATGCTTTCGGGAGCACCTTAGCTACGTGCAGGGGAAAGCTGCTTGGTTGAGGTTACCACTGGAGGCGCTGATATGTGGACAGCATTTAACAACTTTGATGCCACCGTGATGAAGGAGCTTCGGAGGTGTGAGCGAGAGAGAAGGGTGACGACTTAGGAGGTTCCACCGTCCTTGCGACGCAATGCCTCGCGGCCATACCGCAGGGACAAGTTTCTTCTTGGGTCTTTTTGAGCTCTAGTTTATTTATTTATATAAGTGTATTAATAAAGAAAATAAAAAACACTATCAAGGAATGTGCTTGTGTGTGAAAGCTGCAAAAGTATGGAAACCAGTCAAATGCACGCTAAGTAAGGCGGCCACCGAACGATCGCTTCGTGTGTATCGTTTGTTGTAAGCGTCGCGACGCTGGCAGAACTTTTAACTTAGGCAACCCGTGGAAAGAAATTGGAATGTTGGGCACCACTGTTATAAAATATCAGTTTGCTCAGTAAGGCTGCGGTTGAGCATCGAATAAATCAGCAAGGTAATGATAAGTTTCAGCATTATTGGTATAGCCAAGTCCATGATTATGCGACCATCCAATTCAGTTTTATGTTGACAACTGAAAGTTTTGTCACATTTCGCGATTATATTTGAACAAGAGCAGTCCAAAAGACTACTCACGGTTATTCACACATATTTTCAGTGAAATACAGCTCCAGTGAAAAAATAGCACCATGAGTAGGATAAAATATTATTGGGTATATACAGTGGTGCCACACAAATCTTAGAGATTTTGGCTAGAAGCTGGTTTCCAAATCTCCGAAACCGAGCCGTAGGTGACACAGAAAATTTACAGATTTCATTTTTCAGACACATTTTCGGAGAAACAAAAATTGGTTTTCAAAAACTTAATTTAAGTTTAAGAAAAACTTTACCATATATAGTGACGTATCTACCATAAGAAAATAACAATTAGTACATAATGTAAGCGATCTTTTTCAAAGCTTTACTTTCCGAAAACTTATTAAAGACAAATCACTTTTCAAATACATATAAGAAAATAACAGATGTAAACACATAAACGATCTTTTGTAAAGCTTCACTTTGTAAAAGCTTATCGAAGACACATTCCCTTTTCACAAACACGATCTTTTGTAAAGCTTCACTTTCCAAAAGCTTATCGAAGACACATTCCCTTTTCACAAACCTATGTAAAACCCAAATGTTAATTAACACAATTCAAATATGTAAACAAATGTAATCAAACAGCCAGCATAACTTTATAGGTTTGCTGTGCCCAAATTATAAATCTTTAAGTTAGTTATATGTTTACTCCTGACAAATAAAGTACATGAATATAATATAAAAAATAAATTAATATTTTTTTATTAAATGTAATTGTCAAACACATAATTGGCGCAGCCGGTAGGATACCGAAAGTAAAGTAGCAACCGTGATCCTATTTCAATCAGTGTTAAAAAGAGTCCTTGTACGACCAAGGTATTCTTTACGATTGAGTAAGCGAATAGCCGCAAAGTAGTGATTCGGGACGCGTTACAATAACTAAACGGTATCCGCACAAGAACCTGTGCGAAGTGAAATTAATTAAAAGACCTAATTCTGTGGCCCGCTAAAAGAAAAAACAGCGTGACCGCCACTAAGTGACATTAATTAATTAACAAAGTGCAGTTTGTTCAATACGTAAGACTCAAAACTGAGCAGTAAGTGAAAAATAAAATAAATAAATCAGTGGCCCACTTTACAAGGTGCGACCGCCACCAAAGTTTATTTAACGAAATACAGTAGCCTGCCTAATTGGAGTGTGACTGCTACCTAAATAATTCTTATGAAACCAGATATTGAAACTGAAATAAATATAAACTCAGAAATTATGGCATTAACAAACGATAACTTAACTCAACTACTTCGACAAATTCGCCAAGTACCTCAATTCTCTGGAGAACCAAGTCCTTTCATCAGGCGTATTGAGTACTTATTGAAGTTATACCCAACTGATGACCCAAGACAGAAAGCCGTTATCTTTGGAGCAATTGAACTTCAAATCATTGGAGATGCAGAAAAAGTGTCGCAACTCGGATTCTACAACGAATGGACAACACTCAGAGATGCCCTTATCAGTGAGTTCAAGACGCAGACCCCGCTAGAAGAATTACTACAACGTCTTTATTCTACGCCGTACAAAGGTAACCTACGTCTATTCTGCGAAGAATTAGAAGATAAGAGTTCAATTATAATAAACAAACTAGCTTTAGAAGGTGACCAAAACAATATAACTGTGTATACTCAAGCAATGGTTACAACAATTAAAAATACAATTCAGCGTAAACTTCCTGATAGATTGTTTATGACATTAGCAAGACATGATATTTCGACAGTACAGAAACTAAGACAGGTTAGTCAGCAAGAAGGTTTATATGAGGACACCATTTCCGGAAGAGATAAGAAATCAGATAGTCGCCCAAAGTTAGGCGTTAATTCCCTAAACTCACCTACTAACAACAAAACTAATATCGATTTCAATAAAAACACTCATCCCAATCAACAATTCAGTCGCCCCTTTAACTCAATTAAGTTTCCCACGCAAACCCAAAATGTTAATGCAAACAGTAACCAAACGCCTTATCAGCGCAGCACCCAGACTAGACAACAACAATTCGATCATAACAGACAATTGTATAATGAATTCAGAGAAGACTTGAATCGCGACCAACAGAATGACACCCGAAACTATAGCCAGCCTCCACAACAACAAAGAGTGCCAACTAAGCGTTTTAAGGAAGGGAGCGGACAGTCACGTATGCAAGTCGACGAAAGTCACCAGCAATACGAATCAGATAGCGACGACGACACAGAACAATATGATAAACAAAACGGACAATTCCACGAAGATCAGTTACAGCACACTGAAACTGAAATGCAATTAGATTCGCAATGTCAACAAGCCGAAAATGTTCCAATAGTAGCCTGGGAACACACCAATACATAGAAATCATGTTTAATAATCACAAATACCGGTGTATAGTAGACAGTGGATCTTCAATAAATATGATGACACAAAATTTTTTTTATCTTCAAATACATAACAAACCAATAGTTGTTCGAAGTATGACAGGGTACTCACATTTAAACGAATTTATTAATCTACCAGCCAATGGGTTGTTCCAACAGCAACAGCAGTTTTATATACATAAATTCTCACCTTATTACGACATCCTGTTAGGTAGGACAATTTTAATGGAAAATAATGGCATAGTAAATTATATTGAAAAAGCTACAATGATTAATAACAGAAAATTCTTTCATAAAGTACTACAACTATTTGAATCAAACTCTAATAAAATTTTTGACGGAATTTTACAAGAAAGTAATTTAACTAACGAGATCACCTATGCATTAAACAATGAAATCAATTCAAACCGTAAATACCGCTTAGAACATTTAAATGATGAGGAGAAAAACAAATTAACACAACTTTTGAAAGAATTTAGTGATATCCAATATTCTGAAGATAAAGATCTTACATTTACTAGTGTCATACGTCATGAGATCAAAACATCTCATGATAATCCAGTTTATAAAAGGCCATATTCTTATCCATTTTCATACGAATCAGAAGTTAATAAACAAATTGAAGAAATGTTGACACAAGGGATTATACGCGAAAGCGACTCCCCATATTGTAGCCCCTTATGGATTGTACCAAAGAAACCAGACGCTTCGGGCAAAAAGAAGTTTAGGTTAGTTGTCGATTATCGTAATTTAAATTAAATCACTATAAACGACAAATTTCCAATTCCAAATATGGATGAAATATTGGGCAAGCTTGGCAAATGCCAGTATTTTACAACAATTGATTTAGCAAAAGGTTTCCATCAAATTGAAATGGACCCAAAATCAATTCCAAAAACTGCTTTTTCAACGAAACATGGCCATTACGAGTACACTCGTATGCCTTTTGGTCTAAAAAACGCCCCAGCTACATTTCAACGTTGTATGAACTTTGTCTTGAAAGACCTTATTAACAAACATTGCCTTGTTTATTTGGATGACGTCATTGTTTATTCCACATCTCTTAATGAACATTTAGACTCACTGAGAAAAGTTTTTGAAAAACTCGAAGAGGCAAATTTAAAACTTCAACTAGACAAATGTGAATTTCTTAAGAAACAAACTAATTTCTTAGGTCACACCATAAGTCCAGAAGGTATACAACCCAATAAAGAAAAAGTTAAAGCAATTGAAGATTTCCCTATTCCAAAGAATTCAAAGGAAATAAAATCTTTTTTAGGTCTATGTGGCTATTATCGAAAATTTATTCCAGACTTTGCTAAAATCGCAAAGCCCATGACTATCTTTTTGAAAAAAGGAGCTAAAGTTGACACTAACAATGACGAATATAATAAATCCTTCGAGAAATTGAAAACATTAATTATGAGCGATCCAATTCTCATTTGCCCTGATTTTACAAAAACATTCCAAGTTACTACAGACGCTAGTAACTTTGCAATAGGAGCCGTGTTATCACAAGACAACAAACCAGTTAGTTTCGCAAGTAGAACCCTAAATGACCATGAACAAAACCATAGCACAATAGAAAAGGAATTATTGGCTATTGTTTGGGCAACGAAATACTTTCGTCCATTTTTATATGGTGTTCCTTTTGAGATTCTGAGTGATCACAAACCTCTTGTTTGGTTAAATAATATTAAAGAACCTAATATGGAATTACAACGCTGGAGAATAAAACTCAGCGAATACAATTTTAAAATAAATTACTTGGAGGGAAAACTGAACTATGTAGCAGACGCACTCTCTCGCGTCAAAATAGAGGAAAATATGATAGGAGAAATTGATGAAGAAAATATTTCAACAGCAGCAACAATTCATAGCGCATTAGAAAGCAGCGAAAATTACATTCAAATTACCGAAAAACCCATAAATCATTTTGCAAGACAAATCGAATTCATAAAAGACATTGAAAATCAAGTAGACATTGAAAAATACTTTACCAAAACAAAAATTAAAATTAAATACACAGAAATTACAAATTCAAAAGCAAAGGAAATTCTTTTGAAATACTTTCTAAATCATACAAGCGTCATTTACATTGAAGACGATAACGACTTTTTAATTTTCCAAAAATCCACACAGTAACGTAAAAATCCTAAAAAGCATTATAAAATTAAAAGATATTACATCTTATTCCGAATTTAAAGAATTTATTATCACTCAACATGTTAAATTGCTACACCCAGGTATAGAAAAAATGATTCGCCTTTTCAAAGAAAGTCACTACTTCCCAGATTACACTAAGTTAATTCAAAACATCATAATTGAATGAGAAACCTGCAATCTTGCTAAAACAGAACATAGACCCACAAATTTGACATTTGAATTAACCCCAGAAATAAACAACCCTAGAGAATTATATGTTATAGACTTTTATGCAATTGATAATGAACAATATTTATCATGCATAGACGTATATTCCAAATTTGCATCACTTATAAAAACAAATAGTAGAGACTGGTTAGAAGCTAAACGTGCCCTTACTAGAATTTTTAATGACATGGGAAAACCACAGAAAATAAAAGCAGACAAGGACTCAGCGTTTATGAGCAATTCTTTAAAATTATGGTTAAACACAGAAGAAATAAAACTAGATATCACTACAAGTAAAACAGGAATAGCAGATGTAGAACGTCTTCACAAAACAATTAATGAAAAAGTCCGAATTATAAATACAGACCAGAATCGAGAAAATAAAGAAACAAGAATTGAAACAATTTTATATACATATAATCA
The DNA here is from genome assembly GCA_035044365.1 of Drosophila neotestacea. Lineage (NCBI taxonomy): Eukaryota > Metazoa > Arthropoda > Insecta > Diptera > Drosophilidae > Drosophila > Drosophila neotestacea. The sequence continues at coordinate 613,689 of JAWNMD010000450.1, forward strand.
CAAGACTAAACACAATACAACTGGACAAACACCAGCTTACATATTACTTTACGCAGGTACACCGTCTTACAATACCCAATTGAGAAAAGAAAATAAAATTAACAAACTCAATGAAACAAGACAAGATTATGAAATTGATACAGAATTCAGACAAGCACCACTAACACGCTCAAAATCTAAAAATCCTTTTAGGAAAACTGGCAAAATAGAACAAGTAGATGATAAACACTATAATGAAAACAACAAAGGTCAAAATGTCATACACTATAGAGGTAAATTCAAAAAGAAAAAGAAAATTAATGACAGCAAATACTTACAGGCAACAGACATTTCCCACTCATCGGACTCATGATTATTATGATGACAACATTGATAACATTGACAACAGCAGGAACCATAGAAATTAACCCAATCGAAAATAACCAAGGGAATTTTTAATCCTAAACTACTAAAACATGACAAACTAAACAACATTTATTATGAAAATCTCTTAAACATAAAAACTTCTGCCTGGTATAATACAGTTACCAATGAGATATTCTTGATGTCTCATATTCCTACTAAAACAATTGAGGAACCAACTTTCTTAATCACCCCATACCCTGACAATAATGGACAAATTATCAGCGAAAATATTGCTGGCAAATTTTATTTGCATAATAATCATGTTATAAGCACCCTTACAAAAAATTTTTTCAAAGATCATTGTATTGTTAATATTATAAAACATGAAGCACCAACTTGCACCTTTCAAAAATACCGTAATGATTATTTTATTCAATATATTAATCCAAATATACTAATTACATGGAATATAACACGAGAAAAACTTAATCAAAACTGCAATAGTCAAGAAATTTACATCGAAAATAATAAAATTGTTATAGTATTTAATTGTACTGCAGAACTTAAACAAGTTTTAATATCCAATAAAATTCAACAATATACAAACCTAATATTCACCGAACATAATGTAACCAAAATTGAACCAATATCACACATAGAAATTAAGGAAATGATTTTGTTAAGTAATAAGAACGACACAATTTATAAAAATCTAATAATAATTATTCTATTCGCACTAGCTTTAAGCTGCATATTTTATATTTACAAAAAATTCAAAACAACACCAAATAATATTATCATTAAATACTTAAAGCCTAAAACAGCCAAAATAAACCAAACAATTGACAAAGAAATAGAAAAAGAAAATAAATTAGAAACAGTTGCAGAAGTGATCGCCATTGAAACCCCAATACCACAATTGTATCCAAACATAAATACTTGAGGACAAGCTTAAGTCTAAAGGGTGGGGGAGTGACGTATATACCATAAGAAAATAACAATTACTACATAAAAACATAAGCGATCTTTTTCAAAGCTTTACTTTCCGAAAACTTATTAAAGACAAATCGCTTTTCAAATACATATAAGAAAATAACAGATGTATCATAAACACATAAACGATCTTTTGTAAAGCTTCACTTTCCAAAAGCTTATCGAAGACACATTCCCTTTTCACAAACCTATGTAAAACCCAAATGTTAATTAACACAATTCAAATATGTAAACAAATGTAATCAAACAGCCAGCATAACTTTATAGGTTTGCTGTGCCCAAATTATAAATCTTTAAGTTAGTTATATGTTTACTCCTGACAAATAAAGTACATGAATATAATATAAAAAATAAATTAATATTTTTTTTATTAAATGTAATTGTCGAACACATAATTATATGTATATAAAATTGTTTCAATTCTTGTTTCTTTATTTTCTCGATTCTGGTCTGTATTTATAATTCGGGCTTTTTCATTAATTGTTTTGTGAAGACGTTCTACATCTGCTATTCCTGTTTTACTTGTAGTGATATCTAGTTTTATTTCTTCTGTGTTTAACCATAATTTTAAAGAATTGCTCATAAACGCTGAGTCCTTGTCTGCTTTTATTTTCTGTGGTTTTCCCATGTCATTAAAAATTCTAGTAAGGGCACGTTTAGCTTCTAACCAGTCTCTACTATTTGTTTTTATAAGTGATGCAAATTTGGAATATACGTCTATGCATGATAAATATTGTTCATTATCAATTGCATAAAAGTCTATAACATAAAATTCTCTAGGGTTGTTTATTTCTGGGGTTAATTCAAATGTCAAATTTGTGGGTCTATGTTCTGTTTTAGCAAGATTGCAGGTTTCGCATTCATTAATGATGTTTTGAATTAACTTAGTGTAATCTGGGAAGTAGTGAGTTTCTTTGAAAAGGCGAATCATTTTTTCTATACCTGGGTGTAGCAATTTAGTGATGTAATATCTTTTAATTTTATAATGCTTTTTACGATTTTTACGTTACTGTGTGGATTTATAATGTCTTGATATGCTTTTTGGAAAATTAAAAAGTCGTTATCGTCTTCAATGTAAATGACGCTTGTATGATTTAGAAAGTATTTCAAAAGAATTTCCTTTGCTTTTGAATTTGTAATTTCTGTGTATTTAATTTTAATTTTTGTTTTGGTAAAGTATTTTTCAATGTCTACTTGATTTTCAATGTCTTTTATGAATTCGATTTGTCTTGCAAAATGATTTATGGGTTTTTCGGTAATTTGAATGTAATTTTCGCTGCTTTCTAATGCGCTATGAATTGTTGCTGCTGTTGAAATATTTTCTTCATCAATTTCTCCTATCATATTTTCCTCTATTTTGACGCGAGAGAGTGCGTCTGCTACATAGTTCAGTTTTCCCTCCAAGTAATTTATTTTAAAATTGTATTCGCTGAGTTTTATTCTCCAGCGTTGTAATTCCATATTAGGTTCTTTAATATTATTTAACCAAACAAGAGGTTTGTGATCACTCAGAATCTCAAAAGGAACACCATATAAAAATGGACGAAAGTATTTCGTTGCCCAAACAATAGCCAATAATTCCTTTTCTATTGTGCTATAGTTTTGTTCATGGTCATTTAGGGTTCTACTTGCGAAACTAACTGGTTTGTTGTCTTGTGATAACACGGCTCCTATTGCAAAGTTACTAGCGTCTGTAGTAACTTGGAATGTTTTTGTAAAATCAGGGCAAATGAGAATTGGATCGCTCATAATTAATGTTTTCAATTTCTCGAAGGATTTATTATATTCGTCATTGTTAGTGTCAACTTTAGCTCCTTTTTTCAAAAAGATAGTCATGCGCTTTGCGATTTTAGCAAAGTCTGGAATAAATTTTCGATAATAGCCACATAGACCTAAAAAAGATTTTATTTCCTTTGAATTCTTTGGAATAGGGAAATCTTCAATTGCTTTAACTTTTTCTTTATTGGGTTGTATACCTTCTGGACTTATGGTGTGACCTAAGAAATTAGTTTGTTTCTTAAGAAATTCACATTTGTCTAGTTGAAGTTTTAAATTTGCCTCTTCGAGTTTTTCAAAAACTTTTCTCAGTGAGTCTAAATGTTCATTAAGAGATGTGGAATAAACAATGACGTCATCCAAATAAACAAGGCAATGTTTGTTAATAAGGTCTTTCAAGACAAAGTTCATACAACGTTGAAATGTAGCTGGGGCGTTTTTTAGACCAAAAGGCATACGAGTGTACTCGTAATGGCCATGTTTCGTTGAAAAGGCAGTTTTTGGAATTGATTTTGGGTCCATTTCAATTTGACGGAAACCTTTTGCTAAATCAATTGTTGTAAAATACTGGCATTTGCCAAGCTTGCCCAATATTTCATCCATATTTGGAATTGGAAATTTGTCGTTTATAGTGATTTCATTTAAATTACGATAATCGACAACTAACCTAAACTTCTTTTTGCCCGAAGCGTCTGGTTTCTTTGGTACAATCCATAAGGGGCTACAATATGGGGAGTCGCTTTCGCGTATAATCCCTTGTGTCAACATTTCTTCAATTTGTTTATTAACTTCTGATTCGTATGAAAATGGATAAGAATATGGCCTTTTATAAACTGGATTATCATGAGATGTTTTGATCTCATGACGTATGACACTAGTAAATGTAAGATCTTTATCTTCAGAATATTGGATATCACTAAATTCTTTCAAAAGTTGTGTTAATTTGTTTTTCTCCTCATCATTTAAATGTTCTAAGCGGTATTTACGGTTTGAATTGATTTCATTGTTTAATGCATAGGTGATCTCGTTAGTTAAATTACTTTCTTGTAAAATTCCGTCAAAAATTTTATTAGAGTTTGATTCAAATAGTTGTAGTACTTTATGAAAGAATTTTCTGTTATTAATCATTGTAGCTTTTTCAATATAATTTACTATGCCATTATTTTCCATTAAAATTTTCCTACCTAACAGGATGTCGTAATACGTAAATGTTGGAACAACCCATTGGCTGGTAGATTAATAAATTCGTTTAAATGTGAGTACCCTGTCATACTTCGAACAACTATTGGTTTGTTATGTATTTGAAGATAAAAAAATTTTGTGTCATCATATTTATTGAAGATCCACTGTCTACTTTACACCGGTATTTGTGATTATTAAACATGATTTCTATGTATTGGTGTGTTCCCAGGCTACTATTAGAACATTTTCGGCTTGTTGACATTGCGAATCTAATTGCATTTCAGTTTCAGTGTGCTGTAACTGATCTTCGTGGAATTGTCCGTTTTGTTTATCATATTGTTCTGTGTCGTCGTCGCTATCTGATTCGTATTGCTGGTGACTTTCGTCGACTTGCATACGTGACTGTCCGCTCCCTTCCTTAAAACGCTTAGTTGGCACTCTTTGTTGTTGTGGAGGCTGGCTATAGTTTCGGGTGTCATTCTGTTGGTCGCGATTCAAGTCTTCTCTGAATTCATTATACAATTGTCTGTTATGATCGAATTGTTGTTGTCTAGTCTGGGTGCTGCGCTGATAAGGCGTTTGGTTACTGTTTGCATTAACATTTTGGGTTTGCGTGGGAAACTTAATTGAGTTAAAGGGGCGACTGAATTGTTGATTGGGATGAGTGTTTTTATTGAAATCGATATTAGTTTTGTTGTTAGTAGGTGAGTTTAGGGAATTAACGCCTAACTTTGGGCGACTATCTGATTTCTTATCTCTTCCGGAAATGGTGTCCTCATATAAACCTTCTTGCTGACTAACCTGTCTTAGTTTCTGTACTGTCGAAATATCATGTCTTGCTAATGTCATAAACAATCTATCAGGAAGTTTACGCTGAATTGTATTTTTAATTGTTGTAACCATTGCTTGAGTATACACAGTTATATTATTTTGGTCACCTTCTAAAGCTAGTTTGTTTATTATAATTGAACTCTTATCTTCTAATTCTTCGCAGAATAGACGTAGGTCACCTTTGTACGGCGTAGAATAAAGACGTTGTAGTAATTCTTCTAGCGGGGTCTGCGTCTTGAACTCACTGATAAGGGCATCTCTGAGTGTTGTCCATTCGTTGTAGAATCCGAGTTGTGACACTTTTTCTGCATCTCCAATGATTTGAAGTTCAATTGCTCCAAAGATAACGGCTTTCTGTCTTGGGTCATCAGTTGGGTATAACTTCAATAAGTACTCAATACGCCTGATGAAAGGACTGAGACTAGTTGGTTCTCCAGAGAATTGAGGTACTTGGCGAATTTGTCGAAGTAGTTGAGTTAAGTTATCGTTTTTAAATGCCATAATTTCTGAGTTTATATTTATTTCAGTTTCAATATCTGGTTTCATAAGAATTATTTAGGTTGCAGTCACACTCCAATTAGGCAGGCTACTGTATTTCGTTAAATAAACTTTGGTGGCGGTCGCACCTTGTAAAGTGGGCCACTGATTTATTTATTTTATTTTTCACTTTCTGCTCAGTTTTGAGTCTTACGTATTGAACAAACTGCACTTTGTTTATTAATTAATGTCACTTAGTGGCGGTCACGCTGTTTTTTCTTTTAGCGGGCCACAGAATTAGGTCCTTCAATTAATTTCACTTCGCACAGGTTCTTGTGCGGATACCGTTTAATTATTGTAACGCGTCCCGAATCACTACTTTGCGGCTATTCGCTTACTCAATAGTAAAGAATACCTTGGTCGTACAAGGACTCTTTTTAACACTGATTGAAATAGGATCACGGTTGCTACTTTACTTTCGGTATCCTACCGGCTGCGCCAATTATGTGTTCGACAATTACATTTAATAAAAAAAATATTAATTTATTTTTTATATTGTATTCATGTACTTTATTTGTCAGGAGTAAACATATAACTAACTTATTGATTTATAATTTGGGCACAGCAAACCTATAAAGTTATGCTGGCTGTTTGATTACATTTGTTTACATATTTGAATTGTGTTAATTAACATTTGGGTTTTACATAGGTTTGTGAAAAGGGAATGTGTCTTCGATAAGCTTTTGGAAAGTGAAGCTTTACAAAAGATCGTGTTTGTGAAAAGGGAATGTGTCTTCGATAAGCTTTTGGAAAGTGAAGCTTTACAAAAGATCGTTTATGTGTTTATGATACATCTGTTATTTTCTTATATGTATTTGAAAAGTGATTTGTCTTTAATAAGTTTTCGGAAAGTAAAGCTTTGAAAAAGATCGCTTATGTTTTTATGTAGTAATTGTTATTTTCTTATGGTAGATACGTCACTATATAATCACAAGACTAAACACAATACAACTGGACAAACACCAGCTTACATATTACTTTACGCAGGTACACCGTCTTACAATACCCAATTGAGAAAAGAAAATAAAATTAACAAACTCAATGAAACAAGACAAGATTATGAAATTGATACAGAATTCAGACAAGCACCACTAACACGCTCAAAATCTAAAAATCCTTTTAGGAAAACTGGCAAAATAGAACAAGTAGATGATAAACACTATAATGAAAACAACAAAGGTCAAAATGTCATACACTAAGAGGTAAATTCAAAAAGAAAAAGAAAATTAATGACAGCAAATACTTACAGGCAACAGACATTTCCCACTCATCGGACTCATGATTATTATGATGACAACATTGATAACATTGACAACAGCAGGAACCATAGAAATTAACCCAATCGAAAATAACCAAGGGAATTTTTAATCCTAAACTACTAAAACATGACCAACTAAACAACATTCATTATGAAAATCTCTTAAACATAAAAACTTCTGCCTGGTATAATACAGTTACCAATGAGATATTCTTGATGTCTCATATTCCTACTAAAACAATTGAGGAACCAACTTTCTTAATCACCCCATACCCTGACAATAATGGACAAATTATCAGCGAAAATATTGCTGGCAAATTTTATTTGCATAATAATCATGTTATAAGCACCCTTACAAAAAATTTTTTCAAAGATCATTGTATTGTTAATATTATAAAACATGAAGCACCAACTTGCACCTTTCAAAAATACCGTAATGATTATTTTATTCAATATATTAATCCAAATATACTAATTACATGGAATATAACACGAGAAAAACTTAATCAAAACTGCAATAGTCAAGAAATTTACATCGAAAATAATAAAATTGTTATAGTATTTAATTGTACTGCAGAACTTAAACAAGTTTTAATATCCAATAAAATTCAACAATATACAAACCTAATATTCACCGAACATAATGTAACCAAAATTGAACCAATATCACACATAGAAATTAAGGAAATGATTTTGTTAAGTAATAAGAACGACACAATTTATAAAAATCTAATAATAATTATTCTATTCGCACTAGCTTTAAGCTGCATATTTTATATTTACAAAAAATTCAAAACAACACCAAATAATATTATCATTAAATACTTAAAGCCTAAAACAGCCAAAATAAACCAAACAATTGACAAAGAAATAGAAAAAGAAAATAAATTAGAAACAGTTGCAGAAGTGATCGCCATTGAAACCCCAATACCACAATTGTATCCAAACATAAATACTTGAGGACAAGCTTAAGTCTAAAGGGTGGGGGAGTGACGTATATACCATAAGAAAATAACAATTACTACATAAAAACATAAGCGATCTTTTTCAAAGCTTTACTTTCCGAAAACTTATTAAAGACAAATCGCTTTTCAAATACATATAAGAAAATAACAGATGTATCATAAACACATAAACGATCTTTTGTAAAGCTTCACTTTCCAAAAGCTTATCGAAGACACATTCCCTTTTCACAAACCTATGTAAAACCCAAATGTTAATTAACACAATTCAAATATGTAAACAAATGTAATCAAACAGCCAGCATAACTTTATAGGTTTGCTGTGCCCAAATTATAAATCTTTAAGTTAGTTATATGTTTACTCCTGACAAATAAAGTACATGAATATAATATAAAAAATAAATTAATATTTTTTTTATTAAATGTAATTGTCGAACACATAATTATATGTATATAAAATTGTTTCAATTCTTGTTTCTTTATTTTCTCGATTCTGGTCTGTATTTATAATTCGGGCTTTTTCATTAATTGTTTTGTGAAGACGTTCTACATCTGCTATTCCTGTTTTACTTGTAGTGATATCTAGTTTTATTTCTTCTGTGTTTAACCATAATTTTAAAGAATTGCTCATAAACGCTGAGTCCTTGTCTGCTTTTATTTTCTGTGGTTTTCCCATGTCATTAAAAATTCTAGTAAGGGCACGTTTAGCTTCTAACCAGTCTCTACTATTTGTTTTTATAAGTGATGCAAATTTGGAATATACGTCTATGCATGATAAATATTGTTCATTATCAATTGCATAAAAGTCTATAACATAAAATTCTCTAGGGTTGTTTATTTCTGGGGTTAATTCAAATGTCAAATTTGTGGGTCTATGTTCTGTTTTAGCAAGATTGCAGGTTTCGCATTCATTAATGATGTTTTGAATTAACTTAGTGTAATCTGGGAAGTAGTGAGTTTCTTTGAAAAGGCGAATCATTTTTTCTATACCTGGGTGTAGCAATTTAGTGATGTAATATCTTTTAATTTTATAATGCTTTTTACGATTTTTACGTTACTGTGTGGATTTATAATGTCTTGATATGCTTTTTGGAAAATTAAAAAGTCGTTATCGTCTTCAATGTAAATGACGCTTGTATGATTTAGAAAGTATTTCAAAAGAATTTCCTTTGCTTTTGAATTTGTAATTTCTGTGTATTTAATTTTAATTTTTGTTTTGGTAAAGTATTTTTCAATGTCTACTTGATTTTCAATGTCTTTTATGAATTCGATTTGTCTTGCAAAATGATTTATGGGTTTTTCGGTAATTTGAATGTAATTTTCGCTGCTTTCTAATGCGCTATGAATTGTTGCTGCTGTTGAAATATTTTCTTCATCAATTTCTCCTATCATATTTTCCTCTATTTTGACGCGAGAGAGTGCGTCTGCTACATAGTTCAGTTTTCCCTCCAAGTAATTTATTTTAAAATTGTATTCGCTGAGTTTTATTCTCCAGCGTTGTAATTCCATATTAGGTTCTTTAATATTATTTAACCAAACAAGAGGTTTGTGATCACTCAGAATCTCAAAAGGAACACCATATAAAAATGGACGAAAGTATTTCGTTGCCCAAACAATAGCCAATAATTCCTTTTCTATTGTGCTATGGTTTTGTTCATGGTCATTTAGGGTTCTACTTGCGAAACTAACTGGTTTGTTGTCTTGTGATAACACGGCTCCTATTGCAAAGTTACTAGCGTCTGTAGTAACTTGGAATGTTTTTGTAAAATCAGGGCAAATGAGAATTGGATCGCTCATAATTAATGTTTTCAATTTCTCGAAGGATTTATTATATTCGTCATTGTTAGTGTCAACTTTAGCTCCTTTTTTCAAAAAGATAGTCATGGGCTTTGCGATTTTAGCAAAGTCTGGAATAAATTTTCGATAATAGCCACATAGACCTAAAAAAGATTTTATTTCCTTTGAATTCTTTGGAATAGGGAAATCTTCAATTGCTTTAACTTTTTCTTTATTGGGTTGTATACCTTCTGGACTTATGGTGTGACCTAAGAAATTAGTTTGTTTCTTAAGAAATTCACATTTGTCTAGTTGAAGTTTTAAATTTGCCTCTTCGAGTTTTTCAAAAACTTTTCTCAGTGAGTCTAAATGTTCATTAAGAGATGTGGAATAAACAATGACGTCATCCAAATAAACAAGGCAATGTTTGTTAATAAGGTCTTTCAAGACAAAGTTCATACAACGTTGAAATGTAGCTGGGGCGTTTTTTAGACCAAAAGGCATACGAGTGTACTCGTAATGGCCATGTTTCGTTGAAAAGGCAGTTTTTGGAATTGATTTTGGGTCCATTTCAATTTGACGGAAACCTTTTGCCAAATCAATTGCTGTAAAATACTGGCATTTGCCAAGCTTGCCCAATATTTCATCCATATTTGGAATTGGAAATTTGTCGTTTTTAGTGATTTCATTTAAATTATGATAATCGACAACTAACCTAAACTTCTTTTTGCCCGAAGCGTCTGGTTTCTTTGGTACAATCCATAAGGGGCTACAATATGGGGAGTCGCTTTCGCGTATAATCCCTTGTGTCAACATTTCTTCAATTTGTTTATTAACTTCTGATTCGTATGAAAATGGATAAGAATATGGCCTTTTATAAACTGGATTATCATGAGATGTTTTGATCTCATGACGTATGACACTAGTAAATGTAAGATCTTTATCTTCAGAATATTGGATATCACTAAATTCTTTCAAAAGTTGTGTTAATTTGTTTTTCTCCTCATCATTTAAATGTTCTAAGCGGTATTTACGGTTTGAATTGATTTCATTGTTTAATGCATAGGTGATCTCGTTAGTTAAATTACTTTCTTGTAAAATTCCGTCTAAAATTTTATTAGAGTTTGATTCAAATAGTTGTAGTACTTTATGAAAGAATTTTCTGTTATTAATCATTGTAGCTTTTTCAATATAATTTACTATGCCATTATTTTCCATTAAAATTTTCCTACCTAACAGGATGTCGTAATACGTAAATGTTGGAACAACCCATTGGCTGGTAGATTAATAAATTCGTTTAAATGTGAGTACCCTGTCATACTTCGAACAACTATTGGTTTGTTATGTATTTGAAGATAAAAAAATTTTTGTGTCATCATATTTATTGAAGATCCACTGTCTACTATACACCGGTATTTGTGATTATTAAACATGATTTCTATGTATTGGTGTGTTCCCAGGCTACTATTGGAACATTTTCGGCTTGTTGACATTGCGAATCTAATTGCATTTCAGTTTCAGTGTGCTGTAACTGATCTTCGTGGAATTGTCCGTTTTGTTTATCATATTGTTCTGTGTCGTCGTCGCTATCTGATTCGTATTGCTGGTGACTTTCGTCGACTTGCATACGTGACTGTCCGCTCCCTTCCTTAAAACGCTTAGTTGGCACTCTTTGTTGTTGTGGAGGCTGGCTATAGTTTCGGGTGTCATTCTGTTGGTCGCGATTCAAGTCTTCTCTGAATTCATTATACAATTGTCTGTTATGATCGAATTGTTGTTGTCTAGTCTGGGTGCTGCGCTGATAAGGCGTTTGGTTACTGTTTGCATTAACATTTTGGGTTTGCGTGGGAAACTTAATTGAGTTAAAGGGGCGACTGAATTGTTGATTGGGATGAGTGTTTTTATTGAAATCGATATTAGTTTTGTTGTTAGTAGGTGAGTTTAGGGAATTAACGCCTAACTTTGGGCGACTATCTGATTTCTTATCTCTTCCGGAAATGGTGTCCTCATATAAACCTTCTTGCTGACTAACCTGTCTTAGTTTCTGTACTGTCGAAATATCATGTCTTGCTAATGTCATAAACAATCTATCAGGAAGTTTACGCTGAATTGTATTTTTAATTGTTGTAACCATTGCTTGAGTATACACAGTTATATTGTTTTGGTCACCTTCTAAAGCTAGTTTGTTTATTATAATTGAACTCTTATCTTCTAATTCTTCGCAGAATAGACGTAGGTTACCTTTGTACGGCGTAGAATAAAGACGTTGTAGTAATTCTTCTAGCGGGGTCTGCGTCTTGAACTCACTGATAAGGGCATCTCTGAGTGTTGTCCATTCGTTGTAGAATCCGAGTTGTGACACTTTTTCTGCATCTCCAATGATTTGAAGTTCAATTGCTCCAAAGATAACGGCTTTCTGTCTTGGGTCATCAGTTGGGTATAACTTCAATAAGTACTCAATACGCCTGATGAAAGGACTGAGACTAGTTGGTTCTCCAGAGAATTGAGGTACTTGGCGAATTTGTCGAAGTAGTTGAGTTAAGTTATCGTTTTTTAATGCCATAATTTCTGAGTTTATATTTATTTCAGTTTCAATATCTGGTTTCATAAGAATTATTTAGGTTGCAGTCACACTCCAATTAGGCAGGCTACTGTATTTCGTTAAATAAACTTTGGTGGCGGTCGCACCTTGTAAAGTGGGCCACTGATTTATTTATTTTATTTTTCACTTTCTGCTCAGTTTTGAGTCTTACGTATTGAACAAACTGCACTTTGTTAATTAATTAATGTCACTTAGTGGCGGTCACGCTGTTTTTTCTTTTAGCGGGCCACAGAATTAGGTCCTTCAATTAATTTCACTTCGCACAGGTTCTTGTGCGGATACCGTTTAATTATTGTAACGCGTCCCGAATCACTACTTTGCGGCTATTCGCTTACTCAATCGTAAAGAATACCTTGGTCGTACAAGGACTCTTTTTAACACTGATTGAAATAGGATCACGGTTGCTACTTTACTTTCGGTATCCTACCGGCTGCGCCAATTATGTGTTCGACAATTACATTTAATAAAAAAAATATTAATTTATTTTTTATATTGTATTCATGTACTTTATTTGTCAGGAGTAAACATATAACTAACTTATTGATTTATAATTTGGGCACAGCAAACCTATAAAGTTATGCTGGCTGTTTGATTACATTTGTTTACATATTTGAATTGTGTTAATTAACATTTGGGTTTTACATAGGTTTGTGAAAAGGGAATGTGTCTTCGATAAGCTTTTGGAAAGTGAAGCTTTACAAAAGATCGTGTTTGTGAAAAGGGAATGTGTCTTCGATAAGCTTTTGGAAAGTGAAGCTTTACAAAAGATCGTTTATGTGTTTATGATACATCTGTTATTTTCTTATATGTATTTGAAAAGTGATTTGTCTTTAATAAGTTTTCGGAAAGTAAAGCTTTGAAAAAGATCGCTTATGTTTTTATGTAGTAATTGTTATTTTCTTATGGTAGATACGTCACTATATAATCACAAGACTAAACACAATACAACTGGACAAACACCAGCTTACATATTACTTTACGCAGGTACACCGTCTTACAATACCCAATTGAGAAAAGAAAATAAAATTAACAAACTCAATGAAACAAGACAAGATTATGAAATTGATACAGAATTCAGACAAGCACCACTAACACGCTCAAAATCTAAAAATCCTTTTAGGAAAACTGGCAAAATAGAACAAGTAGATGATAAACACTATAATGAAAACAACAAAGGTCAAAATGTCATACACTATAGAGGTAAATTCAAAAAGAAAAAGAAAATTAATGACAGCAAATACTTACAGGCAACAGACATTTCCCACTCATCGGACTCATGATTATTATGATGACAACATTGATAACATTGACAACAGCAGGAACCATAGAAATTAACCCAATCGAAAATAACCAAGGGAATTTTTAATCCTAAACTACTAAAACATGACCAACTAAACAACATTCATTATGAAAATCTCTTAAACATAAAAACTTCTGCCTGGTATAATACAGTTACCAATGAGATATTCTTGATGTCTCATATTCCTACTAAAACAATTGAGGAACCAACTTTCTTAATCACCCCATACCCTGACAATAATGGACAAATTATCAGCGAAAATATTGCTGGCAAATTTTATTTGCATAATAATCATGTTATAAGCACCCTTACAAAAAATATTATCAAAGATCATTGTATTGTTAATATTATAAAACATGAAGCACCAACTTGCACCTTTCAAAAATACCGTAATGATTATTTTATTCAATATATTAATCCAAATATACTAATTATATATAATTATTATAACACGAGAAAAACTTAATCAAAACTGCAATAGTCAAGAAATTTACATCGAAAATAATAAAATTGTTAAAGTATTTAATTGTACTGCAGAACTTAAACAAGTTTTAATATCCAATAACATTCAACAATATACAAACCTAATATTCACCGAACATAATGTAACCAAAATTGAACCAATATCACACATAGAAATTAAGGAAATGATTTTGTTAAGTAATAAGAACGACACAATTTATAAAAATCTAATAATAATCATTCTATTCGCACTAGCTTTAAGCTGCATATTTTATATTTACAAAAAATTCAAGACAACACCAAATAATATTATCATTAAATACTTAAAGCCTAAAACAGCCAAAATAAACCAAACAATTGACAAAGAAATAGAAAAAGAAAATAAATTAGAAACAGTTGCAGAAGTGATCGCCATTGAAACCCCAATACCACAATTGTATCCAAACATAAATACTTGAGGACAAGCTTAAGTCTAAAGGGTGGGGGAGTGACGTATCTACCATAAGAAAATAACAATTACTACATAAAAACATAAGCGATCTTTTTCAAAGCTTTACTTTCCGAAAACTTATTAAAGACAAATCACTTTTCAAATACATATAAGAAAATAACAGATGTATCATAAACACATAAACGATCTTTTGTAAAGCTTCACTTTCCAAAAGCTTATCGAAGACACATTCCCTTTTCACAAACACGATCTTTTGTAAAGCTTCACTTTCCAAAAGCTTATCGAAGACACATTCCCTTTTCACAAATCTATGTAAAACGCAAATGTTAATTAACACAATTCAAATATATAAACAAATGTAATCAAACAGCCAGCATAACTTTATAGTTTTGCTGTGCCCAAATTATAAATCTTTAAGTTAGTTATATGTTTACTCCTGACAAATAAAGTACATGAATATAATATAAAAAATAAATTAATATTTTTTTATTAAATGTAATTGTCGAACACATAATTATATATAGGACTTAGCATTTTTCGTTTTCTCGTAATACCGTTATCAAAATATTAAAAGTTTGTAATAAGTTGGCATCTCCGTGCCCTAAAACTGGCAAAGGTTGCTAGGATTAGTATAAAATATATATATATATATATAACAAAATTTGAATTTATTATATTACAGTGTTATATGTGTTATTTCTTGTGAGAGAAGAAATAAAGCAATGCCGGTTTGTTCGATTTCCGTCTCGTTAGTATTGTTTATCTGATACTGAATAGAAAACGATCAATTAAGCATAATGCATTTATGTGACCCGTTATCTTTTATTTTAATTTTTATAATGGAGACGTAACCCGTGTTATTGTTATACATATATCAATTTGTAACTATTTGAATAATATTTTATATCAAGAATTTAGTGACTTATGAAATCGTTTATATGCATCATTAGGAAATCAAAATAACAAATTAAATCTAGTATTATTTTATATAATAACTAGGGGGCTTGCCCCTGAACGCCTCGCTCGCCAACCCCCGGGAAGAAATGTGGAATGAAAATAGGGAACACTTCTCACAGTTATAGCCGGACCTATTGTCATTTATTATAAGAAAGCGAGAAATGTAAATTAAATTTTTCCCTGCAATTGGACTTAAAATAATAGTACTTTATATAATACGTCCTCGCTTCGCTCGCCAACCCCCGGCTCGCTACGCTCGCTGAAATCTCGGGGAGAAATGTGGAATGAAAATAGGGAACACTACTCACAGTTATAGCCGGACCTATTGTCATTTATTATAAGAAAGCGAGAAATGTAAATTCAATTTTTCCCTGCAATTGGATTTAAAATAATAGTACTTCATATATGTATATAATAACAAAGTTCACTTCACGTTAGTTTTTTTAAATAAAAAAATTTATTTATTTTAAATGCGAAATATAGAACTAAAGAGTTTCGAGAAAAAATCTAGACTTATGAGATTTTGGGAATTAGTTCTGCTCTTAAATAAATAGAGACTTTATGTTTCGCTCTCTTAAGTTGACGAATCTTTAGACTCTAAACAAAAGCCTGGGTTTGTGCCGCGTCGGCATGATTGACCCTTGGTGATAAAAGCAATTCTTACGGATGTTATCGTTTGGACCGTGGGAGCGCTTGATTTGTTATTTTAACCAGTGGTATCTTGTTACATGATAATAAAAGTATAAGTGGGTATGTGCGTCTAAGTGGATATGTTACTGTGCATATGTTACATCCCCATCAATAAAAAATTAGCCTGTTCTCAGGCGTTTATCTTAGGATATAATGCTGGTTCAGATTCAACTACAATATTTTCATTTTGATTTGATATTGTATTTACAGTATTTGATTGTGGGGCTGTTTCTGTTTGTTTCTTAAACTTGACAATTATTTTATAATGTATTCTTTTATATTTATAGCTAAAGTATAATATTAGCGTGAGTACAATAATTATAAGTGTTGTTAAAGTTATAATTTGAAATGTATTATAATGTTTTGTTTGATCTTTTACAATTTCTTTTGCTTGGATATAGGAAACTGGTTTCAGTTTAGTTACGTTATTGTTTACATAAATGGTCTGTGTGTAATTTAACACGGTACTTGTAATTAATACTTCTTCTAATTGAATTGAACAATTGAATGTTTTTATTATTTTGTTACTTTCTATTATTATCTCTCAATTCAAACAATTTTGATTTAAAGTAGTTTTAGGTAAGTTCCAAGGTAACATTAGGTTCTATGTATTTTATTTTAAAAGTTTGATGTGCTTTTGAGTATGTATCTACATTCACTAGAGGCTTGATTTAAAATTCCTGTTATACATTTATTCATAACTAAATCTTTTTCCTTTGCTATGTATGCTTGGTTATTTTGTACTTAATATTTGTCAAGAATGATTTCAGTTAAAATGCTATTGTTTAGTCTGGGTATGGAATAATTTGAAAAATAGGCGTGTTGATGATTTCGCGAGGAATATTGGAAATTATTAAAATTTCGTTTGTAGTTGTTTTAACAATGTGGAAGTTTTAATGTTTTAAATCAGGGGTGCCAGCGCCTATGCACATTTGTTTTTGCTTTGCACATAGCATATGGGAGTGTGTGAGGCTTGCACACTGGTAAGGTTCTTGCGCACATTGCAAATTACACAAACAATTTTGCGTTCTTTACCCTCCCCTATTTTTCGTTGCCTGCAAAGCAAAAACAATTTTTTTACTGCACGCTTTTCGCCGAAACTTCGCTTCTTGCAAACCAAAAACAATTTTGTTGCTTTGTTTTGTCTTCGCTATTCCGAATGTATTTTGTTGTTGTCTTTTCGTTTGGTGTACACTGAAAAGTTTTTTCCCACAGGTCCTTAATATGTGTGATCAACTGGCAAGTGTTTTCTTCGCAAGAAACTTTAAATATGAATTGCAATGTTCCTATTTTTTCAGTGTACACATTGAACTAAAAAGAAAAGCTCGTTACATGTGTGCGATCGATTTCCTTTATTTGTATTGGTGCGTGCACATCCATAAGGCAGCTTTGCGCACCCCTGTTTTAAATCTTTTCAGAATTGACGTGTGATAAAGGGCTGTGTTTTAGTAATTAAGGCTTGAATATACCTAATCTTGTTAATTGCATTCCTAGCTCTATGTCTTCAATGTATTCTGTGAACTCTTGTAAGTTTAATGTGATTATTGATAGTTTTTGATCTCCTTCATTTATTAAACTTAGAGTGTTAGTTACTTCTATTCCTCGATTTACTGATTCTATTATTTAATTTAATTCGTTTGCTTGAACGCTATTTTCTGATAAATGATTAATTTTAGATTCTAATTCTGCTCTATCTTCTTGATCTAATGTGCCAAATAGGTATTTATAAAGTGTTCCCATAAAATTAATAAGAGCTCTTTTATTACGTTTTACTATTCCTATACCGTTCATTTCTGTTTAATATTGAAATAGTGATATTGTTTCGAATTTTTTAGCATGTTGCATCAAATTGTCATATGTGTCTTCAATTTTTGTAAAATTAACAGTTAAATAATGATATTCGAAATTTATTGGTTTATAGATTGAATCGGGTTTACTTCTAAGCTTTGGCTGCTCTTATTAGTTTTCTTCTTCTTTTTAAACTGTGATTTGTCTCTTCAAAACGTTTTTCATCAAGTTGTTTTAAGTTACCTGTCTTTCTAAATGAACGTACTTGTGGTGATTGTCTATAATCAGTGTCGATTTCGAATTTTATGCGTTTTTCGTTTAATTTATCTATTTGGTTTGTCTTATTTAATTTTCTGTTATATCCTGGAGTTCCTGTGTATATAAAAATATCTGCTGGTGTTCTACCTGTTGTGTTGTGCTTAATTTTATGATTGTATGTGTAAAGTATTATTTCGAATTTAGTTAATTTATTTTCTGGATCTGATTCAGTATTTATGATTCTTAACTTTTCATTAACCGTCTTATGAAATCTTTCAACGTCATAAATGCCATTTTTTTTTGCTAATCTGAATAATACATTTTCTTTAAATAATAGAGTTAGTTTTTCTATACCTGGGTGCAATAATTCTTTATGAGCATATGATTGTATGTCTGTTAAGATTTTAGTAGATTTCATTACTTTTGTTAAGTTACTGGGACTGATTATTTCTACGAAAGCGGTTTGGAAAATTAAAAAGTCTGCTTCATTATGAAAGAATATTACGCTTTTCTTTGTGCAAAAATATTCTATTATGAGTTCTTTGGCATAGCTATTTGTGGTTTCTTTATACATTATTTGTATTTTGGTTTTATGGAAATAGTTTATTATATTTACTTCGTTGGTATTACTTTTAATAAATTCAATTTGTCTGTTATAGTAATTAATTGGTCTTTCAGTAATTGAAATATAATTTTGATAGTCTTCTTGTGCACTATGTATAGTTGCTACTGTGCTAGTAGGGGTTTCTCCTAACAAATTTTCATTTAATTTAGTTCTTGATAGAGCGTCTGCTTCATAATTTTCTTTAACGGGGACATATTTGATATGATAATCAAATTCATACAACTTGATTTTCCATCTTTGTAACTTATGTTTGGTTCTTTGATATTATTCAACCAAACAAGGGGCTTATGATCACTAAGAATTTCGAATTTTCTTCCAAAAAGATAAGATCTGAAGTATTTGGTAGCCCAAACAATAGCTAAGAGTTCCTTTTCTATTGCGGAATAGTTTATTTTGATTTCGATTAATGATCTACTTGCATAAGATATTGGCTTTGGTTTTGCGACAATACGGCACCTATAGCGAAATTACTTGCATCAGTAGTTAATGAAAATGATTTTTCACAATTGGGATATGTTAGTATCGGATCTGATGTGATGAGTAGTTTGTTTTTTAAATCAATACTTGCATTCTTTTTTAGACCCAGTACTTTAAAAAAGTACAAATGGGTCTATTACGTTTGTGCAAATGTGCGTAACAGGCAGAAGGAGGCGTGGCATACCCCATAAAGTATATATATTCTTGATCAGCATCAACAGCCGAGTCGATATAGCCATGTCCGTCTGTCTGTCCGTCTGTCCGTCTGTCCCTTTTTGAACACCTATATCTCAGAGACTATAAGAGCTAGAGCTACCAAATTTGGCATGTACGTTCATATGCATCTTGCATTAAACGAGTTTGTTTTAGATTTTTGCCACGCCCCCCTCCGCCCACGTAAATTTGAAACAAAATTTCAAAGTCGAATAACGAAAGCTCCTTTAATGCTAGCGATATGATTTTTGGCATACATGATAAACTCTATAGTCCAATCCTGTCCTGAAAGTTTTATCCGGATCGGATAATAAACGGATAGTATACGGCTGTTCAAAATTTCGAAAATATGAACACCTAGATCTCAGAGACTATAAGAACTAGAGACACCAAATTTGGTATGTAGGATCATTCACATCTACCATTGATAAAGTTTGTTTTAGATTTTTGCCACGCCCCCCTCCGCCCCCGGAAAATAAAATACAAAATTTCGAAGTCGAATTAAAGAAGCCCCTTTAATGTTAGCGCCTTAATTGTTGGTACATATAATATACACTATGATCCAAACCAGTCCAGAAAATTTCATTCCAATCGGATGATAAACACGGAAGTTATTCAACTAACAATGTTACAGGCAAAAGGAAGAAGAAGAGACGCTAGCGTAGTGGCGCCATCTATAGTTTGGTACGAATTATTGAAGAACAATCAATAGTGAACGCTTTGCACTCAAAAAGTACTGGGTCTCCTACTGTCGAGCTTGCTCCACTGTAGCTTACTGCATTTTTAAATTTAACGTCATTGGCTTAACAATGTGATCGAAAGTTGGTATGAATTTTCTATAATAACCGCAGAGTCCTAAGAATGATTTGATTTCTTTAGTTGTTTTTGCTATTGGAAATTTTTCAATTTCATTTTTGAGTCCAAAAGGCATTCGAGTGTACTCGTAATAGCAATTTTTCGTCGAGAAAACGGTCTTTTGGATTGAATCAGAATCCATTTGAATCTGATGAAAACCTTTTGCTAGGTCAATGGTAGTGAAATATTGACATTTTCAAAGTTAGTCTAATATATCATCCATTACCGGGATAGAGTATTTATCATATATTGTGATTTCGTTTAAATTTCGATAGTCAATGACTATCCTATCCAAATTGGTGATCAATAGGGAGACTTTGATGTTCGAATTATTCCCTGTTTTATCATGTCTTTTATTTGCGTTTCAACTTCTTCGTCATATGCTTGTGGATATTTATATGGTCGTTTATAAATAGCATCATCGTGTTGTGTTTGTATGACATGTTTAATTGAACTTGTGAAATTCAAATTTTCACTTTATTTGTACTGAATGTCATTAAACTCAAACAGAAGTTTAGTTAGTTTGTTTCTTTTTTCATCGTTAAGATGTTCTAATCTGAATTGATTATTTTCTCTTAGTTCGTTTTCGATTGCAAAATTAAAAGGCCTATCTTCAGTAAAAGGTGGGTCAAGGCAATCAAAATTGTATCTGTATCTGTTATGTGGGGTGGATCAAAGATGAGTTTGGAGTTAGAATAGCTCTTATCTATATAAATAAAACTCTTTGTCCTCACTGATTCACTGAGTCATCACGCTGTAGGCCAAACGATTCAAGATATTGAGATGAAATTTTTACACAACATAGCTGACACACTCGAAGGAGATAAAATGGGGATCAAAGGTCAAAATTGCTTAGTATGAAATGTTTTTTTGTTTTTTTTTTAGCTATCTTAACCAAACTCACAGATTATGTATTTCTTACTCATTGTAACATCCTCAGAATTTGGTCAAGATCGGATCACTATATCACATAGCTGCCATAGGAACAATCAGATGCAAATAAAATATTAGTATGAAGAGCTTTGTTGTTTTTTGAGCTAATTCAACCAAACTGACAGATTATGTACTTCTTATTCACTGCCAAATTTGGTCAAGATCGGACCACTATATCATATAGCTGCCATAGGAACAAGCAGATGCAAATTAAAATTTTGTATGAAGATCTTCGTTGCTTTTTTTTTAGCTATCTTAACCAAACTCACAGATTATGTATTTCTTACTCATTGTAACATTCTGTGAAAATTTGGTGTTGCGACTTTCAAAATATATTTTCAGTTTATGACACTGTTACTCGCTCTTGCTGCTATAATCCAATTGCAGCGATCACTTTAAAACAGCGAGCAGCGAAAATGTAAATTCTCTATATTATATAAAGTACTTTTACTATTATTTTATTATTATTCAATTGAAGGGAATAATTGAATTTACATTTCCCGCTTTCTTATTACAAATGACATAAGGTCCGGCTATAGCTGTGAGAAGTGTTCCCTATTTTCACACCACATTTCTCCCCGACTTTTCAGCGAGAGTAGCGAGCCGCGGGCGAGCGAAGCGAGCAGGAGGCAAACCCCCTAGTCCTTTATAAAGTTTTTATGATAGTATCTCATGATAAACGAGTAATCATTTAGTATTATGACTTCATATTTATAATTTATTGTTGCCTGGCAAGCTTGATGATAATCTCTGTCTAATAATACATCGTAATTTTCTGAAAATTCGTGTATGTAAAAAATTTGTTTGGGGCTAAGGAAATACATTGATTTAAAGAAATATATCCATTTATGGTTTGAACTTTCAAAGTACATATTTTAGTTGGAAAGTCCAGAAAATTTTATTTCATTAAATTAATAGAAGATCCCGTATCTAATACACATTTAAGGTGTTGATTATTCATTATTAATCGAATGAAGGGGTTTCTTCTATTTCGGAGTCCGAGGCTGCTTGATGAAAATTGTCACTTGTATCCATTGTGGATTGCTAGTACTTTCGCGTTGCCTTTTGACAGGTGGATTAGTACCAAGAGGACTTTTATTTGTTTGGTAATTAATTGGATATTGGGTTCTACCCTGATTACGATTTTGTCTAAGTTCTTGGTGTTATTGTTTGTTGTTCTGGGTTTTTGGATGAGACTGATTTTTAGTTTATGATGGAATTGCTGATGGGTAATAATCTTGATTTTCAGTTCCCTTGTTCCTTCGAGAATCATGTTTTTTTGATGGAGTTGGGGTATTGTTGTTGTTATTATTGGGCTTGTTACGCTCAGAAAAATTTTTTTCGCACAATCCTTCTCTTTGAGCAATTTGTTTTAATTTTGTGACAGTAGTAATGTCATACCTAGCAAGAGTTATAAATATTCTGTCAGGTAGTTTTTTAGCTATAACGTCTTTAATTGTATTGTTTATAGCATTTGTGTATTAGACAGTATTAGGGGCAATATCCTCTAATATGAATTTATTCGATATTACAAAATACTTATATTCTAAATTTTCTACAAATTTAAGGATACTTCCGTTATAATAAGTGTTGTATAATCTGCGTAGTAGCTCTTCAAATGTTTCCGTCTTAAACTCTTATATAAGTGCTTCCTTCAATTGTTTTCAGGTTATGGCTGCTGACGTCTTGAGTCGGATATAGTTGCATTATGTAGTCAACTCTTCTCACGAAGATGTAGCTCTGATAGACACATGGTTGGTGTTGATACTGGTAAAGCTGGAATTGTCATTGTAACCTTTTTGTTTAGTTTATTGTATGGCCCAGGATATAAGTTATCCTTTAGTGATTTTTTTTTTCGATTAATAAGCACTTTGATTTAACCTGGGATTTTAGTCATCCTTTAATGGTTCAATGTTTTATTTGTAACTTATGCTCTATAACTTGGTCTACTCTTGTTCAAATATAATCGCGAAATGTTACAAAACTTTCAGTTGTCAACATAAAACTGAATTGGATGGAAGCATAATATGAGCAAACTCATATTTTATAACAGTGGTGCCCAACATTCCAATTTCTTTCCACGGGTTGCCTAAGCTAAAAGTTCTGCCAGCGTCGCGACGCTTACAACAAACGATACACACGAAGCGATCGTTCGGTGGCCGCCTTACTTAGCGTGCATTTGACTGGTTTCCATACTTTTGCAGCTTTCACACACAAGCACATTGCTTGATAGTGTTTTTTATTTTCTTTATTAATACACTTATATAAATAAATAAACTAGAGCTCAAAAAGACAAAAGAAGATCCCTGTCCCTGCGGTACGGCCGCGACGCATTGCTTTGCAAGGACGGTGGCTCCTCCTTAGTCGTCACCCTTCTCTCTCGCTCACACCTCCGAAGCTCCTTCATCACGGTGGCATCAAAGTTGATAAATGCTGTCCACATATCAGCGCCTCCAGTGGTAACCTCAACCAAGCAGCTTTCCCCTGCATGTAGCTAAGGTGCTCCCGAAAGCATAGCCTAGTCTCAAGCAGTCCTGGGCACCCACACGAATGTGCGTGGTCTCCACAATTGCTCGAGTACTGACAAGCACAGCTTCTGTTTTGTGTTCGGCTAGCTGAAGACCCACAGTCGGAGATACGCTGAATGGCTACATTGCAGGTCCTTTCTACCAAGTTTAGGTGTTTGCATACCACCGTAAGAGCCCCGTCGACCGCATAGCATGTTACGTCACAGGCAGCAGGTAGCTTCAGCCAAAAAGGCCCGAACCCGCTCGATATTCGGGCAGCAAAAAAATTATAGGCACTTTGTTGTGTTTCGGGCTTTCAGGCTTCAAAGTTAGGACCGAGCCCGGCCCGGCCCGACCCAAAATTCAATTTTTCGGCCCGACCCCGAAAGTTTTGTAAAAGGCCCATGGGTCCCGAGGTCCGGCCCAGCCCGTGCCCATCTCTAGTCAAGGGTGACAATAAGATTATACTCCTTCTTACCGCCCTTCCATTGAGTGCCTTCAGGTGCTTCCGAGGCAACCCTGACAACTCTGCCGACAGGGTCGACGGTTGAGATGCCTTTCCGAAAGCCGAACTATATAGGTGACAGCCCCCCAGCATCATCGATTGCCTTCTCGAGTCTAGTGCAGATTACCTGTTCCAGTACTTTGCCCATCGAGTCGATCAGGCATATCGGACGATATGAGGCTGGTTCGTCAGGCGGTTTGCCCGGCTTCGGTAAGAGAACAAGATTTTGGACTTTCCACTGCGCTGGAAAAAGTCCTTCTCGTAAGCATTGAGTGTATACCATTGCAAATATTTGTGGTCTACAGGATATGATCAGTTTAACTGCTCTGTTGGGGATTCCATCAGGGCCAGGGGCCTTATTTGGACATGCGTTTAACGGCAAGGAGCTCGTCTTCCGTTACAGGCTCAACAGTGAATGGACCTATAAGCTATTCGTTTTATCACCGTCTTGTACGCTTTTCCCCATTAATCGATCTCGGCTAGTCTCCACAGTAGCGCGATTGAGCTCCTGCGTACACTCTCGCCCACACCCTATAGATTATCGCTCTCGTTACGCGTAACGAGATTCAAGATGTCGGCGTACGACATCTTCTCATTCGGTTCGATGATAATGACATCAGGACGTGGTTTCGGCTGACGAGTTATCGACTTTCCAGTGACTTTCGTCCACACATTATCTGCAGCAGCATCTGCATCAATGCTTCTCGCTTCAGTTTCATATATTGAGCCTCCTCTATCGACTTTGACAGCTCCGTTGATTTCTCAATGAGAGTCCAAAGGTGGTCTTCTCCATGGTGACGCCACTGTAGTCAAAGGGATTGCCTGGGATAACAGCCGGAGCTGAGACGGGCACTGTCTCCTTTTGCATGACCATTTTCCGCCACCACGTCAGCTATCTGTTTGGGCCAGGTGCCCTTGGAGATCTCAGAAGCCTCGGTCACTTCTATCGAGCTTTCAAGGAAGACATGCGACACTTGAAATCTTTAAATGCGTTTATCTCGAAATGCCATTTTTGCAGAGGGTATTATAATTTTGTCACGAAATGTGTAACGCATTGAAAAAGGCCTCAAAGACCCCATAAAGTATATATATTCTTGATCAGTGCTACGAGCTGAGTCGATGTAGCCATTTCCGTCTGTCTCTCTGTCTGTCTGTCCGTCAGTCTGTTTCTTTGCAAACTTGTCTCTCAGTTTTGAAGCTATCTTGATGAAACTTGGTACAGGTCCGTCTTTTTGGTTCACGCAGTACATATGTCGGAGCCGGCTGGATCGGATAACTATATCATATAGCTGCCATAGGAACGATCGGTTCGAAATCAACACTAAGTATGAAACACTTTTTTGTTTCTCAAGATATCTCAAGCTAAGTTACAGATTGTGTGTTTGATATGGCTTTATACATCCCTACCAAATTTGGTTCAAATCGGACTACTACATTATGTGGCTGCGATCGGCTCGAAATCAACATTTAGTATGAAAAACTTTTTTGTTTCTCAAGATGTCTCAACCAAACTCACAGAGTGCGTGTTTTATATAGTTTCAAACAGCCTGACTAAATTTGATGTAAATCGGATTACTATATCATATAGCTACCATACGAACGATCGGCTCGAAATCAATATCTATTAAAATTTGTAAAAAATCAGACCGCTTATGCAGAGCTCTGCAAGGGTATCCAAACTTTGGCGCGCCAAAGTTAGCTTGCGCTATATTTTGAGATATGTCACTGTTTTAGTAAATGAGTCATTTGAATGTTGCAAAGTAATCAACATTTAAAAAAAAAAAATAAATAAATCCGTGCTCCGATTGGAAGCAATAGTTTTGATGCTTTCATTATTTTTGTTTATGGTAAATCAGCTGATGGCAAGTAAACAGTTGCGCCCCTTTTTAAGAGTTCTGTGTGCTGTATAAACAGGGGTCATTTTTTATATTGCGAAATTAAAAATGCAGTGAGCTAAAGAGGAGCAAGCTCGACAGTAGGAGACCCAGTACTTTTTGAGTGCAAAGTGTTCACTATAGATTGTTCTTCAATGTTGCGTACCATTCAATAGATGGCATCACTACGAAGATATCAGTTGACAAACATAGAGGTCGCTTGCGTCTCATTTTCTTCCTTTTGCCCGTAACATTGTTAGTTGAATAACTTTCGCGTTTATCAACCGATTGGAATGAAATTTTCAGGGCAGGTTCGGACTACTTATAGTGTTTGTTATATATATATATATATATAATCAAGGCGCTAGATTTTAAGGTACTCTTGTAATTTGTCTTTACCATTTTTTTTCTCAATTTAAAGGGGTGGATTGGCGTGGCAAAAATCTAAAACAAACTTGATCAATGGGAGATATAAATTAACCTATATGCCAAATTTTGTGTCTCTAGCTCTTATAATCTCTGAGATATAGGAAGTCAAAAATCGGACAGACGGACATGGCTATATCGACTCGGCTGTTGATGCTGATCAAGAATATATATACTTTATGGGGTCTGCCACGCCTCCTTCTACCTGTTACGCACATTTGCACAAACGTAATAGACCCATTTGTACTTTTTTAAGGTACTGGGTCTAACCATTTGTACTTTTTAAAGTACTGGGTTTAAAAATACATGAAATAGTCCGTACATATGTAAGTACGTAGTAATTATTTCTTTCTGGTCTTTAGCTACACATAACTCTACTTTATGAGTCACTTTGTCCACTGGTTCCATTTGGAAAATCTGTAGTAAATAATCCATTTAAAGTACCTAATATAAAGATAATGCAATATCTTTATTCGTAGTCCAAGGATAATGGGTGCATTTTCCAGTGTCAACATGGACCCGCCGAGTATGAGAGGAATCGTGCGCAGAGTTGTGTAATTAGCAGCACTCAAAATCAGACGATTTAAGTGAAATTTGTTGTTTGTCAAATGTTTGCTTCAGATTATGCGAATGCTGACAAGGTATGTACCCGGTGAAAGTTTAATTTTCTTAAATCAGTTTACCTTATTCGCAATATACAGTGTGTTAAAGAAGCGGGCTTATTGTATAATATACTGAGACGGGAATCAAGCTGCAGCTTATTGCGGAGCTCATCACAAACCGCTATCGCCCAAACTTTGTGCCGACGATTGTCTACAATCATGTAAGTAAAACCAAATACCGTCTTAGTCAACTGGTTTTACCTTGAATTACGCACTCGCCCCAACAGGTATTTAGTCAGCAGCTGCAGGACAAGTCTCTGCGCAATTTCCGGGCTACTGTTAAATAAATCGGAAAGTCCGCGAAAACTTTATAGAACAAATCCATTTCTGGGTAAAAAAATTTTAGCGTGAAATGACGTGAAAATAGAAAAAATCCATATAAAAACAAAACAGCGAATACATTTTTACTATTTTTCTTTTTAAAGTTTGCTTACTCTTCTCGATACTCAAACGGCACTGTGACACGCCAAACATCGATGGCCGCTTTGCTGTTTTTTGTTTTGGTTTCTTGTTTTGCTTTGTGTGTACCTACAAAACGTATGAGGAACGTTGCCACACCTCATATCATGTTGTTGTTGTTACAAGTCTGAATTTGTCTATTTCAATAATCTGCAATAATGCCTTCAGCCTGCGCTCACCCTTCGCTGATCGGGTGTTATGCGTGAGTAAAATGAAATGACATAATAATTTAGTAAATGCGAGCTATATTTTATTTGACTAACTTTTAACAATATTATCTATATATATAAATCCCTTTGTCCTAATTGACTGACTGATTCACTGACTGAGTCATCACGCTGTAGGCCAAACGGCTAAGGATATCGAGCTGAAATTTTCACACAACATATCTGAGACATAATTATCGTGCAATAAGAAGGGAATTTTTGTTATCCCCACTGAAAGGGGCTAAAATGGGGGTCAAAGGTCAAAATTACTTAGCATAATTTTTGTTTTGTTTTTTGAGATAACTCAACCAAACTCACAGATTATGTATTTCTTACTCACTGCTACATCCTGAGAAAATTTGGTCAAGATCGGATCACTATATCATATAGCTGCCATAGGAACAATCAGAAGCAAATATAATTTTAGTATGTAGAGCTTTGTTGTTATTTGAGCTAATTCAACCAAATTGACAGATTATGTATTTCTTACTCATTGTAACATTCTGTGAAAATTTGGTCAAGATCTGACCACTATATCATATAGCGGCCATAGGAATAATCAGATGCAAATTAAAATTTTTGTATGAAGATCTTCGTTGTTTTTTTTAGCTATCTTAACCAAACTCACAGATTACTATATCGTATAGCTGCCATAGGACCTGGTCCAAAGAACTGGTGAGATGGTTCAGAGGGGTCACCAGGCGGGTCGCGGGTTGCGGATAGCGAACGGCCCTCTTGTTCTCAAGAAGGTTAGCTGTTGAATAGCGAGACTTCTCGTGAATAGACAGCCCGGACAAACAGCGGGTATGATACCGACCATCATATCGACAAGGTGTTTGTGTTACCGCCTTCCAACAACTGCCTCACACACACCCCTCAAAATCCCTCACTATTACCTACCTCTATCCTACCCCTACATCTCATCCCGGGCCGGACTCAGTGTGTTATTCGGACCGTGCCGAGAGTCAGCTTGGTTGTGGGCCCGGGTCTTAAAATAGCCCAGTCGCCAACGGTGGGCTCAGACAAGTGGCGACCGTCTGTTCTAACCAGCCTTACCCGGGCATGCGAGCCTCTGCTCGGGTGGACCTGTCCCTTGTTTCGCTTCTCGTGGGTCCAAGAACTATGAAGCACAACAAATAAGTATAAAATTCCGCAGGATTTCCCAGCGGCGAATGCCGCAAGACAGTTTGAAGGCCGTTCTCTTGACAGGGAACGGCCTATCGAGGTAGACAATCCCCCACAAAGTAATGCAGCAGGCAGAAGTGCTCCAAGAGCACAGCAAGGCCACACACGTGGTCAACTACAGACGCGGCCCTACCCGCGTCAAAGCAGCGCCCCAGCAAGTTCGCATGGGAGCACGGCCGGACCATCCCGACCGACAGCTAACAGCTGATAGGCGACAGGGGCAGCAGCGTCAGAAGAAGAAGGAGGCGCTACTGCCAGCGAGGGGACAGCCAAGTGGGTTGGACGACCCCAACAGGCGCAACTTGTGCGGCTCAAGGGTAAAGTGGTACCAGAGGTACCTTAGCCAAGGGCTGCCCCCTATGGAGGCCTTAGAGAAGGCAAAGGATTCGCGAGCAGCAGCAACACCAGCACTGACGCCGGCCCCAAAGAGGTCCAGAAGCACGCAGACCCCTCCCACGGGCACTCTTAAAAGAGTATGTGCAGCATCAGGCACAGTGGCACCACAGTCGGCGGCGCCAATAGTCGAGGAGACACTGGACGTGCGTCCAAGCACCTCGAGAGCAGCGGCGGAAGCTGCTTTAGCAAAGGAGCACTCAACCTCAGCACCCACCGAACCTCGTGCATCGTATGCTACGATTG
The DNA here is from genome assembly GCA_035044365.1 of Drosophila neotestacea. NCBI lineage: Eukaryota > Metazoa > Arthropoda > Insecta > Diptera > Drosophilidae > Drosophila > Drosophila neotestacea. Next base: position 643,423 of record JAWNMD010000450.1, read on the forward strand.
CAAAGAAGGTTAAGGTGGCCGTGTTACCTGCAGACTATCCTCAGGTAATATCTCATCATGGATGAGAAATCCATACAGTTACAGTCTTTTGTTCAAGAAGCGCAGATCGGGCAACCGATAACTTGCTGGTTATGCTGAGTAACCAGAATAAGATGGAGACGGAGGCATGGAGAGTAGTTTCGAGAAGGAATGAAGGGATGATGATGAGATTGCGAGAGAGGAGATTGTTGCTAAGAGGCATCAACTCTACTTCCGCTACGGGACTATTCCTGTCAGTGGGCTTAAGAAGGCGAAGGCAACACAGGAGAAGCGGGCATCCGCCCCATCCGCCCCGAAATCTCCCCCACCCACCAATGAGCCCATGACGCATGATGCAGGTCCATCTGAGGCTCCAGAAGATCTGGCCGAGGATTATGATCTGCTCGGATGCGACGATGGATCCTGTGGTGGCGGCGGAGATGGAGGTAGTAGCGGCCATGTCGTCACAGGAGCTCGAGAAAGAGCTTTTGAATGACAGCGTGGACGAGGCGGACAAAAAACTCAAACGGCACTGCCCAGCCTAACACAGTACTGCCTTTTGAATAGAAAAATTTGGGGGAAATGGGGAATTACCGACATTAAATTGAAAGTCACTGCGTTAATACCGCGGATTTTCAAAGTTCATTAGGACCAAAAAAGTTATTTAGGCCTTTTTTTATTTAATTAAAATGATATGCCTAACAAAATAAATATATTATATGATTATAATGTATCATCAGGCCAAGGCCAGAAAGCGACTATATTAAAAGTGGCAGCTTTAAACTTGTTTTGCTTATGAGCAGCAACAACAGCTAATTTATATAAAGCGGCCACAATAACAGCGTAGATAATACGTATATCGAACACGTATATCGATAACAAAATACTAATATTCTGTTAGCTGAGTGAAAAAAACAGATTTTTGACGATCTTTTTTCGCTTTGATTGTAAATTCTGCTTCAAGAATTTAACAGAACCTAACAGAATAATGTTTAAGGCGTGTGACGCGCCGAACATCGATGGCCGCTTTGCTGTTTTTTGTTTTGGTTTCTTGTTTTGCTTTGTGTGTACCTACAAAACGTATGACGAACGTTGCCACACCTCATATCATGTTGTTGTTGTTACAAGTCTGAATTTGTCTATTTCAATAATCTGCAATAATGCCTTCAGCCTGCGCTCACCCTTCGCTGATCGGGTGTTATGCGTGAGTAAAATGAAATGACATAATAATTAGTAAATGCGAGCTATATTTTATTTGACTAACTTTTAACAATATTATCTATATATATAAATCCCTTTGTCCTAATTGACTGACTGATTCACTGACTGAGTCATCACGCTGTAGGCCAAACGGCTAAGGATATCGAGCTGAAATTTTCACACAACATATCTGAGACATAATTATCGTGCAATAAGAAGGGAATTTTTGATATCCCCACTGAAAAAGGCTAAAATGGGGGTCAAAGGTCAAAATTACTTAGCATAATTTTTGTTTTGTTTTTTGAGATAACTCAACCAAACTCACAGATTATGTATTTCTTACTCACTGCTACATCCTGAGAAAATTTGGTCAAGATCGGATCACTATATCATATAGCTGCCATAGGAACAATCAGATGCAAATATAGTATTAGTATGTAGAGCTTTGTTGTTATTTGAGCTAATTCAACCAAATTGACAGATTATGTATTTCTTACTCATTGTAACATTCTGTGAAAATTTGGTCAAGATCTGTGTTTGGTCATGCAGCCAAACAGCAGTATCACAGCAGCATAAACAACAACAATTACTTTGTCTTTTAAATTGTAAGCTGCTCTGCGTAGCAGCAATCTCTTTTCATATTCTTGCCTATGTTAATTGCATATCATTCTCTTATCGTAAATTCTCGCTCTTATACTTACATTGTAATGCACACATCTACTTAGCTCTTTGCTTTGTGCAAGCATTGATAGTTTAGTTTGATTTCGTCTCGCTTTTGCTGCGCATCGATTACGCTGATCGACTTGCCAATTTTGTAATAAATCACAAACGTTTGTTCGCTAAACTAAGCACAGGCAAATTGGGCCTGCCTTCAATCATATTGTTTGAAAGTGCTTTTGGATCGCCCTCAGTGGCTAAATAAATAAGTAATATTAAACTTAACTAAATCGTGTATTAATTATTCGCTAAAAAACTCGCTAATCTACAGCTGCTGAAAAAGCTCAGCAGCTCAACATTTTTGGTGACCCCGACGTGAATCTCTTAATTATATACATTTTATTGGTAATTATTTATTAATTACGTTAGTAAATAAACATTGAATTTTGTGATTAAAACATTTAATAAAAAAAAAAAAAAAAACAGTTGTAAATCAAACAGTTCTTGTGTTTGCTGTAATTTACATACCGCAAACAAACAAGCCAACAACTGCACTTGCTATTGCAGTAATCGCCGCTTACGTTTTCCGTTTTCGCTCTCGCTCGCTGGCTAGCGCGCCGCTAGCCAAAGTTTGTTGACCCTAATTTTCGGTTCCCTTTGCTCGATTTCGTGTGCACAGTTCTATCGCGTTTTCTGTGCAATTGTACAGCTGTTGTCAACTGCATTTGTGACTCACAAACAAACACACACAGTTTCGCTTCTTGTACTGCAGTCTCTTAGTGAAAGTGAATAATGACAAATATTGAGACAGTCTTATCGTTTGAAAACAAAACAGAGTTTTTCAAACGTAAGGCCAAGTCCATTTATAGTCATGCCCAAAAGTCTGCAAGTGCATTAAGTTCGCAGCATGTTAAGCAAATGACAGATGAACAGCTCGAAGTGCGTTTAGAGCTATTTGAGAAGGCCGAAGAGTCTTTTATTCTAGTGCATGACAGTCTAGAAGAATCTGACTTTAACGAAATCGGTAGTCAGCTGCGCGATAACTTTGAAGAGCTGATTGTTGAAGTTAAATCAAAACTACGGCGCGAAATAAACAAACGAAAATTAGGAGTGCAAGCGTGTTCTACAGTGCGAGGTGATATATCGATGCAGCAGGAGGCTGCTACTATATCATACCCAAGGAGAAGCTGTTTGCCTGAGCTGAAGCTGCCTGAGTTCAGTGGCGGCTATACGGAATATTCTGACTTTATGTCAATGTTCACCACCGTCATTGATCAGGACCAGGGACTCTCGGATATCGAAAAGCTTCAGCATCTAAGGACATGTTTAAAGGGAACAGCCTTGGAGACCATAAGATCATTGGAAAACAGTAGCACCAACTACGTAGTGGCAAAAGTCTTAAAGCAGAAACGCTTTAACAATAAACGTTAAATCTTTCAGGCACATATAGTGAACATTTTTGGCATTCAGAGAGTAGAGTTGGCGTCGGCCGTGAAGCTGCGTGAGATTTCTGACATAGTCAATGCAAATCTGCGTGCATTGAAATCGATGGGCAATGTGGAGCAAATCGCCAACAGCATCATCATACACTCATTGATACAGAAGTTGGACAGTATCACCCAGGCCAAATGGGAAGAAGCAGCCTCAACAGACGAGATTCCGACGTGTGAGTAGTTCACCACGTTTCTAGAGAAGCGCTGTCTGAAGTTGAAAAATGTAGAACATGCAACTGCAGCATACACAGTTAACTCTCAGGTGGGAAAGAATAGAAACACTAACCACAGTAGAAACTCTTTTATTGCCACTAACAATATTTCTACAAATGGTTGCGTTTTTTGCAATAACGCAGGGCATTCGATATATTTGTGTCCACAATTCGCAAATATAACGCCCCAGATTCGCCTCAAAGAAGCCAAACGGTTATCGCTCTGCCTGAATTGTCTAAAAAAGGGACATCAGGTACGAAACTGTAGCTCTACTGCCTGCCGCATATGTGGCCGCAAACATCATACCTTGCTGCATCTTAACTCGCAACCCACGGTGACTTAAGCGCAAGGCACTATGACTGTCTCTCAGCAAACAGGATGTTCGTCAAATCCTTCACTTTCGCCGCAGATGTTAGCACAACATCTGAATCCATGATGATGTGCAATTGAAATCGCAAACTTCCGAGTACGAGGCAAATATCACCGCTTTAGTTGCTCCTGCAATAACTGACAATCAACCAAGCATGACACTAAGCCCAGATACTTGGAACATTCCGGAAAATATTCGCCCAGCAGATCCAGATTTCTTTAGATCTCGTAAGATAGATCTGCTCATTGGAGCGGGCTTATTCTTTGATCTCCTTTGTGTCGGCCAAGTCAAGCTCTCTTCTGGTCTTCCACTTCTACAAAAAACTCGGCTTGGATGGATAGTTACTGGAGGAACCAACACACGCTCGAAAAAATCCGCCACACAATCTGCTGATAGCGATAGGTTGCAAGCTGAGATTAGGATGGATGACATTGTGCGCCGTTTTTGGGAGATTGAGAAGGCTGATGAAGCTGTATCGAAGTACACCAAAGAAGAACAAGGCTGTGAAGATCATTTTGTTGCCAATTTCTCGCGCTTGGCCACAGGCGAATACTCAGTTCGTTTGCCACTTAAATCTAGTTTGGATATGCTTGGCGACTCCTACCAGCAAGCATATCGTCGTTTTCTCAATCTAGAGAGAAAACTCGAGCGTTTTTCCTGAGCGCAAGGCTCAATACTCTGCATTTATTGCTGAGTACCTAGCACTGAATCACATGTCGCCTGTAGCAGAGTCCTCGCTAAACCACTGCAAATACTTTCTACCTCACCATTGCGTCATTAAAGAAGAAAGTACTTCAACTAAACTCCGTGTCGTCTTCGACGGGTCTGCCAGCACATCGTCAGTATTCTCCTTGAACGAGCTACTCATGGCAGGTCCTACTATACAGCCGAAACTCTTCAGTACTTTGCTTCAATTTCGCACATTTCCCGTAGCGTTAACTGGAGACATCTGCAAAATGTATCGATGCGTCAGAATGGCAGATTCTGACAGCTACTTGCAATGCATTTTGTGGCGTGATGCACCTCAGCAAAGGATACAGGCGTACAAGCTGGATACAGTGACATACGGCACAAAGTCCGCATCATTTTTGTCAGTTCGTGCCATACAACAGCTTGCATCTGACGAGCAAGAATCCTTCCCCATTGGTGCGAAAAATCGTTAAAAAGGATTTTTACGTGGATGACTTGATCACTGGTGGCCAATCCGTAGCTGAAGTTCTGGATATACAGAGTCAGGTTACGGGTCTATTAGATCGTGGCAACTTTAAAATTCGAAAATGGTGCTCAAACAACTCATCTGTACTGCAAGAAATACCTGACTCGGATAAAGACACATTCTTAAAGTTTGATGATGGTAGCGACATTACCAAAACGCTCGGCCTAGCATGGGATCCTGTTTCTGATAAACTGCTGTTCTCGTTTTCGCCCATTCAGTCGCCTTTAAAACCAACGAAACGATCTGTTCTGTCCGCCATAGCTCGATTCTACGATCCTCTTGGACTTATTTGCCCCACTATCACAAAGTCCAAAATCTTCTTGCAACAGCTTTGGAGGGAGAAGGTGGAGTGGGACGAGAGCCTGCCTGCAGCACTTAACTCATCGTGGCTGACTCTGTCAGCTGATATCAGCAGCACTCAGCATCTGAAGTTTCCTTCGTTTGGCTCATCTGCCTCAGAGCGTTGGAGTACATGGATTCTGTACGCGTCCATAAATGCATATGGTGGACGCATCTACGTGGTATCTATGGCTCATGGAAAGCGAGAAGTGCATCTCCTTTGTGCAAAATCTCGCGTGGCTCCATTGAAGATGCTAATGGTGCCTAAACTGGAACTCTGTGGAGCAGTTTTGCTGGCACGCCTCATGCAAGAGCTGCAGCAAATGAATTTGTTCCCTTGTCCCTTCTATTGTTGGTCTGACTCTGCAGTAGTTTTATCCTAGATACGAGATGAACCCTCAAGATTTCAAATTTTCGCCTCTAATCGAATCTCTTTCATTCAAGATGCAACTGTTGGCATGGAATGGCACTACGTACCTACTAAGGTCAACCCTGCTGACATCTTGTCAAGAGGAGCGCTTCCCAGCGAATTAGAAGACTCCACACTTTGGATCTATGGACCAGATTTCCTTGGCAAAGATAAGTGTGAATGGCCTGAATAATGTCTTGCCATAAAGTCGCTGCCTGAAGTGAGAAAAAGGGCTCTCATTGCAACCATTGGCATTGAGGATATGGCTGCAAACTGCAAATTTGTCAACACATGGCAAAAACTGCAGCATGTCTTTGCCTATGTTCACAAGTTTTGTCGACGAATCAGACACCCTGGACTCACTATAGAGGATGTGCAGCACGGCACGCGGATTATTATCCGGTGTATTCAAGCAGCTCATCTATCTGAGGACTACAAACGGCTTAAGAGTGGGCAACAAGTGCTATCATCCAGCTCATTGGCCTCTTTAGCACCCTTTATAGATGACAAGGGTCTGCTGCGCGTAGAGGGTCGTTTGAAGAAGTCCATATTAAACTTTGAGGCGCACCATCCTGCAATTTTGCCAAGGCAGCATCCAGCAACTCGAGCGATCATAATGGACTACCATCGCAGAACCTTGCACGCTGGACCACGTTCGCTACTTGCGCAAATTCGCATGCAGTACTGTCCCATTGGAGGGCGCAAAACTGTTACCAGCGCTGTTGCAAAGTGCATAATTTGCTTTCGGGCAAAACCACGCTTGGCCGAACACATAATGGCTGATCTGCCGAAGGATCGAGTGACTATATCGCATGCGCTCATGGTGACTGGCATTGATTTCTGTCGCCCATTATATTACAAGAGCGAAGTTCGGAATCGTGCACCAGTAAAATGCTACGTTTGTATTTTCATATGCTTCGCAACGAAGGCTATGCATCTTGAGCTTGTTAACGATTTGTCTATTGGAGCATTCCTCAGCGCACTTAGACGATTCATCTTAACTCGTGGCAAACCAGCTCGCATATGGTCGGATAACGCCACTAACTTCGTTAGCGCCAAGAACGAGTTGGCAGAATTGCGGCAGCTGCTCCTCAGCAGCAAACATCAACAGGCCATTGACGAATTCTGTTTATTGGACAACATTGAATGGCGTTTCATCCCACCACGCTCACCCCACTTTGGCGGGCTTTGGGAGGCAGCAGTGAAGACGGCAAAGCACCACTTCTACAGAGCTGTTGGCCCTTCCACGCTACCTCAAGACGACTTGCGCACTCTTTTGTGCCACATCGCTGCAGTAATTAATTCTCGCCCTTTAGTTTCAATTTCAGAAAACCCTGACGATTTAGATGTCCTCACACCGGCTCATTTCTTGGGCACAGCCCCGCTAGCCATGTTCCCCGAGCCGGACCTCACTGGGCTAAATCTCAACCGTTTGGATCGATGGCAGCGGATTACATACTATCAGCAGATTTTCTGGGGCCGTTGGCGAGAGGAGTATCTTACGCTCCTAAATCAGCGGTCAAAATGGCGCGCACCGCAGACTAACCTTAGCGTCAACGATGTCGTTTTGGTGAAGGATGAGAACCTGCCACCTCTCAAGTGGCCATTGGCAAGGATCACAGAGCTGATCACTGGAGCTGATGGCGTTGCAGGGGTGGCAATTCTGAAGACGGCCACTGGAACCACTAAAAGACCTGTTCGCAAGCTGTGCGTTCTACCCAAGCAGGATGTTGTTGAAAAACCTGGTCTTTCAACGGGGGGAGGATGTTTGGTCATGCAGCCAAACAGCAGCATCACAGCAGCATAAACAACAACAATTACTTTGTCTTTTAAATTGTAAGCTGCTCTGCGTAGCAGCAATCTCTTTTCATATTCTCGCCTATGCAAATTGGGCCTGCCTGCAATCATATTGTTTGAAAGTGCATTTGGATCGCCCTCAGTGGCTAAATAAATAAGTAATATTAAACTTAACTAAATCGTGTATTAATTATTCGCTAAAACACTCGCTAATCTACAGCTGCTGAAAAAGCTCAGCAGCTCAACAATCTGACCACTATATCATATAGCGGCCATAGGAATAATCAGATGCAAATTAAAATTTTGTATGAAGATCTTCGTTGTTTTTTTAGCTATCTTAACCAAACTCACAGATTACTATATCGTTTAGCTGCCATAGGACCTGGTCCAAAGAACTGGTGAGATGGTTCAGAGGGGTCACCAGGCGGGTCGCGGGTTGTGGATAGCGAACAGCCCTTTTGTTCTCAAGAAGGTTAGCTGTTGAATAGCGAGACTTCTCGTGAATAGACAGCCCCGGACAAACAGCGGATACAGCGGCCGGACTCAGTGTGTTATTCGGACCGTGCCGAGAGTCAGCTTGGTTGTGGGCCCGGGTCTTAAAATAGCCCAGTCGCCAACGGTGGGCTCAGACAAGTGGCGACCGTCTGTTCTAACCAGCCTTACCCGGGCATGCGAGCCTCTGCTCGGGTGGACCTGTCCCTTGTTTCGCTTCTCGTGGGTCCAAGAACTATGAAGCACAACAATAAGTATAAAATTCCGCAGGATCTCCCAGCGGCGAATGTCGCAAGACAGTTTGAAGGCCGTTCTCTTGACAGGGAACGGCCTATCGAGGTAGACAATCCCCCACAAAGTAATGCAGCAGGCAGAAGTGCTCCAAGAGCACAGCAAGGCCACACACGTGGTCAACTACAGACGCGGCCCTACCCGCGTCAAAGCAGCGCCCCAGCAAGTTCGCATGGGAGCACGGCCGGACCATCCCGACCGACAGCTAACAGCTGATAGGCGACAGAGGCAGCAGCGTCAGAAGAAGAAGGAGGCGCTACTGCCAGCGAGGGGACAGCCAAGTGGGTTGGACGACCCCAACAGGCGCAACTTGTGCGGCTCAAGGGTAAAGTGGTACCAGAGGTACCTTAGCCAAGGGCTGCCCCCTATGGAGGCCTTAGAGAAGGCAAAGGATTCGCGAGCAGCAGCAACACCAGCACTGACGCCGGCCCCAAAGAGGTCCAGAAGCACGCAGACCCCTCCCACGGGCACTCTTAAAAGAGTATGTGCAGCATCAGGCACAGTGGCACCACAGTCGGCGGCGCCAATAGTCGAGGAGACACTGGACGTGCGTCCAAGCACCTCGAGAGCAGCGGCGGAAGCTGCTTTAGCAAAGGAGCACTCAACCTCAGCACCCACCGAACCTCGTGCATCGTATGCTACGATTGCAAAGAAGGTTAAGGTGGCCGTGTTACCTGCAGACTATCCTCAGGTAATATCTCATCATGGATGAGAAATCCATACAGTTACAGTCTTTTGTTCAAGAAGCGCAGATCGGGCAACCGATAACTTGCTGGTTATGCTGAGTAACCAGAATAAGATGGAGACGGAGGCATGGAGAGTAGTTTCGAGAAGGAATGAAGGGATGATGATGAGATTGCGAGAGAGGAGATTGTTGCTAAGAGGCATCAACTCTACTTCCGCTACGGGACTATTCCTGTCAGTGGGCTTAAGAAGGCGAAGGCAACACAGGAGAAGCGGGCATCCGCCCCATCCGCCCCGAAATCTCCCCCACCCACCAATGAGCCCATGACGCATGATGCAGGTCCATCTGAGGCTCCAGAAGATCTGGCCGAGGATTATGATCTGCTCGATGCGACGATGGATCCTGTGGTGGCGGCGGAGATGGAGGTAGTAGCGGCCATGTCGTCACAGGAGCTCGAGAAAGAGCTTTTGAATGACAGCGTGGACGAGGCGGACAAAACGCTTTGCAGCGACTCGAGCGCATCCAGGCCTCAGTCGCCGTGGCCGGTGGAACCGCTATTGTGATGGAACAAGCCATCACCACACAGCTAGCCCAGGTGAACATCCACCACGCGAAGGCGGCCTCGGCCGTCCTAGCTAGGATTTTCGCCAAACAACATCTCGGGGTAGCCCTCGTACAGGAGCCATGAGTAAACGATGGTATTAAAGGCCTGTACACAACTGACTCCAAGGTAATCTGGGACCAAAGAGACCCACTGCCAAGAGCTTGCATTATGGTAAGGAAATGTATTAACAACACTATCCTTTCAGAATTTCTCACCAGAGACTGTGTCCCCCTTACGATCCAGGCGATTGGAGCCGCCCACACAACAGTGGTCGCATCGGCTTACCTCGCAGGAGATGAGCCTTGCCCACCCCCGGAGATCGTGGGACTGGTGAGCTACTGCCGAAGGGAGAAACTACCCCTCCTCATAGGATGCGACGCTAACGCACACCATGAGGTATGGAAAAGCAGCGATACTAATCAAAGGGGTGAGTGCCTTTTAGAATTTATATTAAACTATAACTTAGAAATTGACAATGTCGGAACTAATCCAGGCCTCGGAGTTATAGGTCCTCGGATATCCCACCATGAATCCCTAGGAACATACACCAGTATCTTCCAAGCTGAAGTATGTGCAATAGGTCGGTGTTCAGACTTTAATTTAACACGTAACTATCAGAAAAGAGATATCGCCATCCTATCTGATAGTCAAGCGGCACTGAAGGCAATTAGCAACACGAAATTGACATCAAAGGTAGTCCGGGAAGTCCGTACAAAGCTAGATCAACTGGGATCAAATAACAGGCTTACTCTGAGATGGATTCCAGGGCATAAGGATATAGCGGGAAATAAAGCAGCAGACAAACTAGCACGTAAAGGGGCAGAGGAGTCCCTTACAGGACCTGAACCGTTATGTGGCATAGGTAACCACACAATACGGAAATCTCTCAGAGATGAAGAACGGCATTTGCGCCAATTAGGCTGGGTCAGCACTCCAGGCTTGCGACAGGCCAAGGGTCTCTTAAGTAGCTATAATCTAAAACAATTTAAACAAATCATACCTATGGGAAAGAACAGACTCAAAATACTGACCGGTCTTTTGATAGGACCCTGTAAACTGAAAGGTCACCTATATAAACTAGGAATAGTAAGTAGCGGAGCCTGCCGCTACTGCGATACCGAGGAGGAATCCTCGGAACATATAGTAGCGACCTGTACCGCCTTATCCAGGAGAAGATGTAGGATACTAGGTAACCATATTATTCAGCCAGGAAGTATAGTACTCCTCAACCCGACAAAAATTCTTGAATTAATTCAAGAAATAGGGATGATGGGAGAGTTATAAACTCTGTAGGGGTACAATAGATCTAATAGGTCGCAGTAAATTTCCCAAAACATAATAATAACAATAATAAAAGCTGCCATAGGAACAGTGGCTTTTAATGCTATTAATAAACAATCAAAAGAAGATGCGCAAGGGGAGGGGGGAGGGTACGATTTATTGGTGTTGCGACTTTAAAAATAAATTTGCAGTATGTGACACTGTTTCTCGCTCTTGCTGCTATAATCCAATTGCAGCGATCACTTTAAAACAGTGAGCAGCGAAAATGTAAATTTTCTATATTATATAAAGTACTATTACTATTTATTATTTTAAGTCCGATTGCAGGGAATAATTGAATTTATATTTCCCGCTTTCTTACTACAAATGACATAAGGTCTGGCTATCGCTGTGAGAAGTGTTCCCTATTTTCACACCACATTTCTCCCCGAGATTGCAGCGAGCGTAGCGAGCCGGGGGTTGGCAAGCGAAGCGAACAGGGGGCAAACCCCCTAGCTATATATAAAATAATAATAGATTTAATTATTTATTTTATTTCATTTCCTAATGCTTCATATAAACTATTGCATTAGTCACAAATTGATACATAGTAATATTTTAAAATAAACATCACAATATAAAAACGGTATCTGTAATCGTCTCAGGTGTCGACAATGTCACGTAGCCGTCGAAATCGTAACGAACTCATACATTTTGCATTTATGCAAAAGCAAGCGAGCAATATATTCAAGTGTTAGTATTTTGCTTTGCCCTTTGGTTTGTTTACCATCCTTTGTGCTGTGATTCCTGGTCACACACAGATTAATGAGTATGAGTTTGTTACGATTTTGGATGCTTCTCTAAATTGCCGGCACCTGACTTGACTACAGATTCCCTTTTTACGATGTTAATAAAATATTTATAATTGTTCTATAAAAATTAATTTAGGCAGTATGATAAATGTTATGTTATGTTATGTTATGTTATGTTATGTTATGTTATGTTATGTTATGTTATGTTATGTGTATGTAGATGTTATGTTATGTTATGTTATGTTATGTTATGTTATGTTATGTTATGTAATGTTATGTTATGTTATGTTATGTTATGTTATGTTATGTTATGTTATGTTATGTTATGTTATGTTATGTTATGTTATGTTATGTTATGTTATGTTATGTTATGTTATGTTATGTTATGTTATGTTATGTTATGTTATGTTATGTTATGTTATGTTATGTTATGTTATGTTATGTTATGTTATGTTATGTTATGTTATGTTATGTTATGCTATGTTATGTTATGTTATGTTATGATAAATGTGCTCTTTAGGGTAGGAAAGTTTATGGCCTAGATCAACACAAATAAATAAACAAACAAATATACACACACATGTAGTTATATAATAGTGTTTAAAACACATATTTATTAGTTAGTTATAGCTATTTCTATATTTGTTAAGTTTACACGTATTTATTTGCCTTTTATTTATTTGCACTTTATGTTTACTTTTATTTTCGTGCCCATATGTTAAAGGGTTGCCGAGTGTTCGTATTGGGTATCAATTTTTGGCGTTATGTTAATTCCAATTTTATGCTAGGTTTTCTGTTAAGTATCGATATAAGTAAATTCTATAAAATTAAACTAGACAAATTAAAATTTTAGTTATATAATAGGAAAATATTTAAATCAATTAAAAGCCATACAAATGATAGAAGCTTTCATAAGTAATTAAATTACTAAAATTGTTAGAAGATAATGATAATAATTAAAGATGTTTAATTTAGAAAACGAAATGATTTGTTAATTAATTAGTTAGGGTGAGATGGGTATGTGGTGAGGTTTGGTAAAGTCTGGATTAGGGAGTCGGCATAAACTATCGCAGCCGTCTATAGGATGGGAGGGCGTCGTAAGATGGAATTAACATCTGTCCATCTAATCCTTGCCAGCAATTTGTCCGTAGAGGCGTTATGAAACCGAAGTCCGATTATTTATCCGAAAGTAAAAATAGAAATAATTTTGTTAACCCGACTCGCCCAGTAGCGAGTTCGTACTCATCCCTGAGTAATACCGATAGCTAGCCGGCAAATCGATACTTGGCTGCGACCGATTAGTCGGATCATAACAAGTTACACAATTGAAGACCACAAAACGCCTGGGTTTCAGTTTGCAACTACCCATTTTGCACACTTTCTTGCCAGATCGGTCTAAAATCTTACATCAATGACTAATCTGATCGTATCGAGCATCCGTGGCTGGGAAGACGCGTTTCTAAATTGAGGGTCTTGTTGATGCAGGTGATACAGACAGTGATGTTGCGCGACCTCGACCACAGGACCACGGACCCAAGCAAACACAACGATTCAGCCACTTCACTCCGGAAGTCGGGCAGTTGACAAGGCGGTGGTAAAAAAATACGCATTTACCATGGCCATATCCAGTAAATGATAAAAAACGCGATTTGCCCATTTCCTGATTTTCATACGTATGTGGTAAAGTCCAAAAAATGCGTCCATCAAGTCCACACCGCCCATATGCCAATTATATTCTTTTATTATCATTGGGCATTCTGTCTCGATATTTTCGGGTTGCTTTCTGGAGTTGAGTGCCCATGTCTCGTGATAAGAATGGTTAAGTTCCCACGTAGGAAGATAATAAACGCACTGTTTTTGTGTCACGCCATAGAAGAGATATCCACACCGAAAGCAGAACCAACTAACTCTTCGGAATAACCACGAGCAGCATTTTTCTTGGCAAGATCAGCGTCAGCAGACACTTTGCAGCTTGGCACACGATTAACTCAAACTCTAAATACCACGGCTCTGAATGCCACGGAACTACACAGATATTGAATTACATATCACTGAGTTACATAGATATCAATGCTAACAGCAAAATTTGTATTTCTACGAAGAATGACGAAAAGTTTTAAGCGGAATGCCCAACCCTGCCTTTAGGCGGGGTAACTTTCAGAGCTGTTTTAGTAAACATAATTAATTTTTGTTTTTTAAGTAGAGCTTTTAGTTGACCCCGTCTAAAGGCAGGCCTGGGCATTAGAGGGTTAATAAGTCTTGCATCACTTTGGGAAATTTTGACAGGTAAAAATAAACACATAATAAATAAACTAATGGTTTCGAGGTTTGGTTATGCCCCAGGTGACCGCCAGGTTTTTTCTGCCCGTCGCTGGTTAACTTATCTTTTTATAAGCCTCGTTGCTTGTGGTGACGTTGGCGTCGGCGTCGGCGCCCGTATTGCAGACATTGCAATTTGACCGGCACACATTGTTGTTGTTTTGAAGCTGCAATCAAATTGCTGATCGCAAGTGTTAGGCCGTCGCCGGCCCCGAACTTGTTGATGTTGTGCAATAGCGGATATGGTGACCGCTGGCACATAAAATGCTGACTCGGCGGGGGGTGACGAGGGAGGTAGAACGTTGGACTTGGCGTGTGCAGTTCATCGCGGGGGGCGATGGGAGTAAAGGGGAATAACTGCATTGTTAACTCCTCTCCCTTCAAAAATCTGCGTCCCGCAGATCAAGGTTCCTTGGGGGTGGTTGTACTGGTAGCTTGTGCCTCCAGTTCGTCTATGCCTTGATGTGTTGAAATTCTCTTGGAGGAAGTTATTTTTCTCCACACGACATACAGTAGGCGACTACCAGGAAAGTCATCGCTGCTTCTGTTAAAATTGAAAACAACAAATTTTTGGATATGGTTGATAATTTTTTGAAATTCTGAAGGCTAAAATCATGGATATATTTAGGGGAAGCTTATATTCCGCGGCGGTTACTTTGGTTAGCACGGCAGGCATAGCCATCATATGAGTGGAAGAATAGCTGCTGTAGGATTGGTTTCCAATATTGACGGTTTCGTTGTCGTATTGGACAATAAATGATCCCGATAGATGATGGCTCCCCGAATCCGCCACGATCGCGCCGTTGTAGTTTGTGAGAAATAGGGTGCCGTCATCCACTAGTTCAACTATTTCTAGATCGTTTCGCAGGTAGTCACATAGGGCGTGTCCGCCTTTTAGCAGCCTAGGGATGCAGCTGTCTTCGTCTAGTTTTGTCAGGTCTTTCTCCTGACAAACAGTTGTATTTCCAATAAAAGGTATTTTCCCAGCACTGCATAGGTTTCCCGGGGATCCATTGCCAACTTGCTAAATTTCAGAACCACCTGTTTCCCTGAGGTAATTGTTGGGTACAAGAGCATTAGCCGGTATCTCTTGTCCACGACCTTGGGCAGTGATAGAACGTATAGTAGGGAAGTTCCGTTGGTCAACATTGACGGTTCAGAAAATTCCACTGCCTCCACCACATTTTGGTATGGTATACTCTGTGTTTCCTTCAACAGAGTCTCTACTTCCCTATGGTCCAGTAGATTTGTATTGACGACTCCCGTCTTCGCCAGTTGACAAGCCCTCGTGATCTCGTCGACCTGGTTCACCAGAATCATTACCTTGTGCAGTAGTACTGTGGCCACATGTACGTCCCCGTCGATGGCGTTTACCCTTGTCATAATGTCGTCCAGCTTTTGCAACGAGTCATGCGTGGCGTCGAACAACCTTGTGTTTATTTTATTTTGCTGGTTGTTGTTTTTTACCACATTATCTTGTGACTGGAGGATAATGTTTCAGTCCGAGGCATTAGGTGATCCCGCGACCCTTTTCCAAGCAGATCCCAGCCAATCTATGGAACGTGGCTTTCGGTGTGTTGTAGCGGTCATCTTTGTAATCCCGTCCGTAGCATTTTGCAGGTAATGGCATACTAACGCTCCGATTCTGCTATCAGTGATTAGTGAAGCTTCGTCGGTGGTTTTGTCGATGATCTGCTGGAGTTGTTGTAGGTCGATTATGTGTGCGAGTTTGAACACTCCGTTGACACGCCTTTCGACGCCCTGTTGAAGTGGGATGGCCGGTGCATCGTATCTTAAGATGTGAAAAGCTGTTGCGACGTGAACGATCGCCATTCTTGGGAGAGAGTTGTTACTTAGTTGTTCTAATTTTAATTTGCTTACTTCTAGGTGTTTGGAAAATCCTTAACATAATTTTGTTCTGTTTTTGTCTTTTTCAAGTGTGTTGTGTTTTGTGTGGATAAGTTTCCCTGACTTGGTCTTAACGGTAACCCTACCGTTCTCCTTTACTTCCTCTGTCTTGAATCGCTGTTTGCTTTACTCTTAATCTATTTATTGGAGACATAAACGGTGTCCCCCTGGCTATAAGCGATAGGCTTTTCTCTATTCTTATTAAACCTATCAGTGCACATTTTCTGTTTGTATTTAAGTAACCCTCTTATGTCCTCTTGGGTTTGCTCTTTGAAATTTGTGAAGCCCTGATAGTTAATTCTGGAGGTCCTGTCAAAAAAAAATATCAACTGGCTTACGGTTCGTAACCGAATAGACAGATTTGTTATACCTGTCTACGGCTATAAAAGCCAACTCTATTGCTTTCAGATTTGGATTGTCGTTTTTCAGACACCTGTAAATTTCAAGAAAGGTTGAGTGGAGTCTCTCTATTTGGCCGTTTACTTTGCTTTTATGTGACGGAGTGTAGTACACGTCGAGTTTAGGTCAATTTCTCACGCAGATTCACTGCCGACTTAGACTCGGTTGGGAAAAGTTTCGCAAATTTAGAAAATTTGTCGATGCAACTCAAGAATTTGTAGCCCTCAACCATGAACAAGTCTATGTGTAGAATCTCACACGGGTATGTTCGAATTGGGGTCAATTGGATTTCCGGTTTATTTGGGTGTCTGTCGTATTTAAACATTTTACAGACCTTGCAAGAAGAGATTTGGGTCCTAATACGACTGGCCATTGTGGGAAAATAAAACCTTTCCAAAATTTGTAATTTCATTTCTTTCGCATTTCGGTGGGCTCTTAAATGCTCTTCCCCTATTATTCTGCACACCTTTTCTTCGTCATTCATGTCAGGCCCTAACCTTTGGGTTATGCGGATTTTGTATCCCGCAAATGATTCTAAACAAGAGGTTTGTAGAGACTGCAAGTAAATTTCTGGTATTTTGACACCGTTAATCATCAGTGGCTTCAATAATTTTTCAGAGAGGCTTGTATGGTTTGCGATCCGTTGCTTATTGGAATTAAGTAGCGTACGTATCCCGTGTGCGGGGTCTCGCAAGCGTGTTCTTGCATATTAGGGTCAAAGACGAGCTGGTTCCTAAATACGTTTATAAGGGCTTCAACATGCGGAAACAAATCTGATGCATCTTGGAAGGCACTGTGAACTGAAGCCATGGACTCAGTTGCTGAAGCAGTGGCCGTATCGGAACCAAGATAGTTGATGTTTGAAGTGATGCGAGAAAGAGCATCAGCAACCACATTTGATTTCCCTGGCTTGTAAAAAAAGCTCGCAGTTGTATTCTTCTATAAAACAACGCTTTAGCTTTGCATTATAGTTTCTGTTACCTAATGCGAACGTTAGTGGTTGGTGGTCGGTATAGACTTTTATGGATCCAGCCCCGTATAGGTGAGATCGAAGATTGTCTAATGCCCATACTATGGCGAGCATCTCTTTCTCGTTAGTGGCATAGTTTTCCTCAGTTGGATTTTTGTGACTTTGAAATGTAGGCTATAGGCCGATCTTTCCCCATGTCACTCTGAGAAAGGACTGCCCCGATAGCACAATTTGACGCATCAGTAGTTAAATGGAAGGGCTTGTTGAAGTCTGGAAAGGCTAACACTTCTGAAGAAGCGAGGATGATTTTCAGGTCGTTAAACAGCTGGGGCGTTCTTCAAACCAAATGGGAGACGAAGGAATTCGTATTTCCCATTTAGTGTAGCGAATGCAGTTTTTGGGATGTCAGATTCCTTCATATGAATCTGGTGAAATCCCGACGTTAAGTCAAGGGTCGTGAAAAATTTGGCCTCCCCTAGGCTAGACAAGGTGGACGTTATGTCAGGGATCGGGTAAGTGTCAGAGATGGTAACGGCACTAAGTCGCTTGAAATCAATCACCATTCTATATTGCTTCTCTCCATTTGGCTTGGGTTTCTTTGGAACCACCCATACTGGAGAGTTGTAAGGGCTCTTTGAAGGCCTAATTACTCCCACATGCAAGAGTTCTTCAACTTGTTTTTCTACCTCCCCTCTCATATTCGCGGGGTAAGGATAGCTTTTTGAATACATCGGTTCTTCAGTGCTTGTGCGGATTTCCGCTCTAACGCTCGTTTCCACAGCATCACCTGATGAAAGTGGTTCGAAAATGGTCGAATACTCGTTAATTAATAGGTTAAGAGACTTTTTGCCTCCTCTGGATGTTGGTCGTCAATCAATGCGTGAATATTATGGGATGCCCTAGCCAATAGTGGAATTTTCACTCCAGGAGTTAATGTCAAGGAATCATTTTCTCTATCAATTATTGCTCTAAGTGATTTTAAAGTATCGTTTCCAATAATGCCGTGGAAGGCGCTTAACCCCGGAAGAACAAAAAACGTAATAGGAGAGTCATTGCCTATTGAACTGAAAAATGGACCTGTGAGTTGGTGAGTTATTTCTATTTTTCCTGCTGCAGATTGGACTTGAAAAGGTTTGAAAAAGGGGGTAAAGCCCTTGGCTATCTGGGGGCTAATGAAGTTCTTGTTTGCACCAGTGTCTATGAGAAACTGTAGCGTAGCCCCGTCTTTAGCGCCATACTCTACGTATGGAACGCTAGAGAGGCGTCGGTCATAAAATTTATTTCATCTGTGTTACCGAACCTGCCTTCTGGTGGAAGTTGATCGTCCGCTTGTAACGGGCAGTTCGGTAAAGTTGCCGCGGTAGGCTTCTTCATAGTAAGTCTCGCCGTTTGACTTTTCGTCAAACTCGCACGTAGCGGGACCCAAAGGAGATAAGACTATATTCAAATGGTATAATCTTTGAACCTTGCGGAAAGGGTTGAGGCTAGATGGGGTACTAGGGCAGCGTGTCTCTGTGTGCTAACATTAGAACGATAAGATTGCAGTGACTGGTTAGATTCCATTTTAATAGCTGGTCGGGGGGTCGTAAATCTTTGAGAAGGTTGTTGCATCTGGGGTGGAGCCTGGTTAGCAACTAACTGGTTAGGTTGAAATTCCCACGGGTATCTGGGTACAAATAGAGGGCGATAAGCTTGGTGAGGTGACGGGAACCTATTGTTGTAAGATACGTGAGCCTTAGAAGTCACATTCTGTAACTCCAAGCAGTATGCCTCTGGCAAGGTCTTTGGTCCACGAATTATTAACAATTTTGAAATGTCTCCATTCAAGCCCCTAATAAAAACATCCAATGCTTTGTCTCTATAAGATTCGTACTATGAAAGCAAAGTGGTTATTGACTGCTGTGTAGAAGGCATCGACTGTCTTCATCCCTTGAGTCATTTGACCCATTTGGTGTTCGAGTGTACGTAAGTCGCGTTTGGCTGCGTAATGGAGTGTTAGGATGCGCTTGATTTCATGCTTGATTTCTAGTGCGGTCACCTTTAAACTGACTTTTTTGATATCTTCCTTAACGTTAGCCATCTGGCCAAGTAAAGCTGTTAGAGTCGTATCGAACTTTGTTAAAGTTTCTTTCATTTCTTCCATTTTAAAATCGGACAGACGATACTTCACGATTCGAAACAGATAAGTTTTAAGTATTGGTTAAAATTATGTGAGGTTGGGTAAGGTACCAGTTAAGGTTTTTCTTTAAAACGCAATGAAATTATTTTTCTTGATTAAAAAATTTTTTATCTTTAGCTGATTGTTTATATTTTTATTGTTATGTTTGAAAACGCTTCACTTAACCGTGTGTTTTGTTAATTTTATCCAGTGTGGTGTAGTCGTGTAAGTACAATTTCCAAGTCACTTACAATGTGCAGATTCTAAATAAGTAAGAAACGACTTTAGTAATTTGTAAAACTTTTAAAATAGAGTTAATTTGCAAAACAAGTGACAAGTGAAGCTTTATCTTTTTCTTTCTTATTTAAATTTCTCTTATTTTGTGTGGGCGTGACTTTTTGATTTTACTTTTTGGTATAATTTTTCATTTTTGTTTGTATTTCTTCTTTAGTACTATTCGTTTCCATTTTGATTGGGTATCAGGTGCGGTGGACCGTATTGTTCCTCTAGGGTACGGCTGAATACACAACTCACTAGGCGGATCCTTGTGCTGATAACACTGATCGTATCTAGCAAGCTACCTTTACCACTTTTTTCGTTATTATTCTTTTATATGTCATACAGGAGGCCGCTCGCAAACAAGTTGCCGCAGCGGTTATCGTTTTATTTTTTTTTTATACCTGTGACATTTTTTGCGCCCGTGAATTCAGTGCCTTTCGGTAAACCACCGCGGCGGGTTTTGTCACTTATTTACTTTATGACAACCTTTTTGCGCTCGTGAATCTGTTGTCCGTTCGGTTGTGAACGGGCAGACCACCGCAACTGGTAAGTTACATTTTTTATAACAATTTATTAGCGCTCGTGTATATAGTTGGGTTTGTTTTTGGAATTTATTTTGTATCATTTTGTATGTTTGTCACACAACACCACTCATTTTTTTTTTTTTTTTTGTTGACGTTTCCTTTACACGACTTTTTTCACCATCTAATGTTTTAGAAGAGTCCCTGCTCGGGCGCCAGCTAAGTATTTTCGTTATCCCATGATAACGAAATACTTGGTTTCGTTGTTCCATGATATCGAAACCCTACATTACCTAAACATTGTAGGTAGGGAGATCCAGGTCCGAGAAGAAGGAGAAGAAGATCCCAACAAATAAGTCGACGAATGGAGTGCAATCGTTATAATCTTTATTCAAGTTATATCTAATTTGAAATATGCTTTCGAGGTTTGGTTCTGCTCCAGGTGACCGCCAGGTTTTTTCTGAACGTCGCTGGTTAACTTATCTTTTTATAAGCCTCGTTGCTTGTGGTGACGTTGGCGTCGGCGTCGGCGCCCGTATTGCAGACAGTGTTGTTTTGCCGCTGCAGTCAAATTGCCGATCGCAAGTGTTGGGCCGTCGCCGGCCCCAAACTTGTTGATGTTGTGCAACAGCGGATATGGTGACTGCTGCCTCAGCGTAGCCGCTGCTTCAGCGAGTCAATGGCACATAAACCCAGTCGATCCAGAGAGCACGTACAGACCAAAGTCGCTACGGCCGCAGTACCAAAATTTTACATGAAGTAGGGATCTATCCCTCAGGCTGCAGGCTGTCAGCAGCGCGCTCTGTAGTAAAAATCGTTCGATTCAGGGTGCGAATATCCTACAGCAGCTTCCGCTACGAGCTCAAACGTTTTGCTGAGT
Organism: Drosophila neotestacea; assembly: GCA_035044365.1. Lineage (NCBI taxonomy): Eukaryota > Metazoa > Arthropoda > Insecta > Diptera > Drosophilidae > Drosophila > Drosophila neotestacea. The sequence continues at coordinate 664,713 of JAWNMD010000450.1, forward strand.
ATGGTACTGACTGCTCTGCATGTTACTCAGATTGGAATTCTTGCTCAGAGGTTTGAATTTCCCACGGCAGCTTCCGCTACGAGCTCAAGCGGATTGCTGAGTTTGCTATAGCCTGGGCAGCATAGTATTCTGCTAGGAAATCTTCTTAGCTGTAAGGGTTGTCAACACGTTTGCGGTACTCTTAGCTTAGAGTCTAGAGTACGCGATCGGCTACATTTTGTTATGTTGGCAACCCATTTTTTGTGTATTTCTATCAAAGTGTCTTTTGCGCAGCAGTGCTATTTGAACGCGTGTTGGATGAACAACGCATTTATAAATGGGTAAGTCTTAGTTTTTCTTGCATTATATTGTGTAATTCTTTTATACAGGTACAAATTCTTAAATTGGCCATTATGTGGGTTAAGTCAAATGCGTTAATAAAATACTGGACACGAAATGTAAGTATACACAAATAATAGTGAAATATATTCAAAATAAAAACTAATGTATATACACTTTCGTTTCATCTCTTTTCAGTATTAATTAATTTAATAATATTAATATTAAGTTCATGTATGAAAATGTTTATTAAATAAAACTAAAGAATAAAGTTTAAAAAAATATATGTATGTATACTACGGCGGGTCAATTTTTTTATGCGATAAGCGTATAGCAGATTCGGAATCTGCGATGAATTCTAAGAAATTTTCACTAATAAACCCCATGTCTAAAATGAATTCCTAGCCCCCGCCGCGAAGCATGAAAATTTAAGGTTGCAGTATATTTTGGTATTTTGAGGTTTGTGCGGTTTTTTTAAAACAAATAATACATTTTCTAAGGATATTATATTTTATTCTGATTCGTTTTTTTATAATATAATTTATAAATATTTTTGTTTTTAAATTAACCAACAAATTTTTTTTAAAAAGTTTTTTTTAATAAAATTTTTAATAAAAATAATGAAAACACGCCATACACTGATGAAGTGGAAACCAAAAGTCTATAACTTTTTGACAATAAAAGATATAGGTTTGCAATTTGAAATATATATTGAATATAATTAGGAAATTTAAAGTGTTCAAAAGAAAAGTGGGCGTGGCACGAGGGGGGCGTAAAATACATTAGATGCCGTTTTTCTTTATATCTAAAAATTTACCAAATTAATGAAAACAATGTTAAGTCACAATACAAAACGCTTTTGTAATTGTTAAATTTTCACTAATTTCATTCATTTATTCAACTTAATATTAAATATAAATAAAGTCAATTTTTAAAGTCTTGCTTCGACTCGATTTGTGGATAGTTTAAACGACTTTCTAAAGTTACTGACATAACGACATCTACATTATGAGGCATTACGCGTCGTGCGACATGTGTCAACAATTGCACACATCGTTCAGTTCCCTGAATGTGGGATGGAATTTCGGGATCTGCCAGTGGTATTTCCTCAGAGTTTAAGTACTCCAATAAGTGTTCATGGGGAATGTCGAAAGTTAACGGAGGTTCAAATAGGATGTCATCGTTATCTAAGTCAATTAAATTCGTATAATCTGTGCAGTCGAAATTAATTATATTCTTTTTATAGGACCGGAGCTTAGATGTATCTTGTAATTTTTCGCGATAGTAAATAATTTTGTTAATAGCATTTTCTCGAACAGATTTTCTTTCATCGAAAAGCATTGCTAACAAAATATTTTCTGTGTGGGCAAAAAATGAATTGTTTTGTATTGTTTTGTTCACAATTTCTTGAAGATTTTTCGGCAAGAACTGTATAAAATTAAATAACACTTTACTGCCATATACCACAGAGTTATAAAATTTGACATTAAAATACATTGGTATGTAAACTTTCATAATGAAATTAGTCAAAATTTTTAAATTGTTCGATGGTAAACTACTCGCGACATAAAGGCGTAAAATTCTGCTTGCTTTTGTCAACCAGCGCGAATGAACAATTTTTCCTGGTTTCATGTTGGCGACATCATTTGAACACGAACCTTCCGATACAGCTTTGGCTATTCTATATAGATAAAAAACGTCAGTGGAAAGATTTTTTTCATCTTTACTTTCAATTGTTGGAGGCATATTCCCAAATGAAATCGGTTCAAAATTAGGTATAGTCTGCAAGAAAATGTTTGCTTTAAATTTGATGAAGTTGTATTAAAATTTGGTGCTTACCGGAAGTTGTTCACATGTCTCAAGTAACTTCGCCAAAGTGCCACAAGCAGTGGATGGTCAACTTGTCTTAGAATTTTCTAAGGCATTGTTCAAATGGCGTAGTGGAAGTTCGTTGAAATGTAGTAAACAAACAAACCAATGTAATGGTTTACTTAAGGAAACTTCAAACTTTCGAATTATTCCATTTTCAATTCCAGTATTGGTAGGTTCTCCATCACAGCAAATTCCTATTAAGCCTGCTAGACTTATTTTTATTTCCCCGAAGAATTCGCAAAGCTTTTTGTGCTTAGTATTGGAGTCTTCAGCGTCAACTTTTATGTGACCCAATAATTTGCTTTGCGGTTCCTTAAGAATCACAATATGCGACTCCTTTTGAACCTTTGGGTGGTATTTTCCATCAATTTCTTGTCGGGTCAAAGCATCATTTTTGCTTCCATCGAATGAAAAAGCTTGTAAAGCTGAATCATTTTTCTTCATGCGACGAATATACTCTCTGAATTTTATTTTTTCTCGACCCACTTTGGATTTATCCATAATTATTTCTTCGCCATTTTCATCGGTAAACCCAATGTCTTTAAAAAGAGCTGTAGCCAAACAGGAGGCCACTCTGTCTGAAATGCCGAATCGATCACACATCATTGCGAAATTACGTGTCTCATATCGCTTACAATAAGTTCCTCTTTTCTTCAAGATCAGATCAGTTCTTGCAGCTGGCATTGTAAACTCGATTTCCGATTCACCATTTACTTGCTCGGACGGAGGTCTATATGTTGAATCAATGCTGTATGGCAATTGGCTTGATTGTTGATCGACGATATTTTGCACACACTCGGGAATCGTATTTTTTCTACAGCTTTGTTGATCAATCATGAAAGTTTTAGCTGATCCGGTATTAATCCACAGGAGCACGGCAATAATTTTTTGCAACCGCACTTAGCAATATAGAAAAGTTCATTTAAAGTTTTTTCAAATTCAGTTATTGAATTTGTTCTGGAAATATTTTTTATATCTCTATGATATTTTTTTAAGAAATTGTTAAGCTTTTTCAAAATGCTCTTTTAATTTATAGGCTCAATTTTTGTTTTTTCCCAAATTACAATTACTTTGTTTGCTACTAATGGCGTAAAACTTGAATAGGAGTGTTGCTTTTTGATTGTTCTTTTTCCTGTCACTTAAGTAGAAATAATATTTAAGAACATCCCGATAACTTGGCAAATTTAATTCTGTTAATTCACTTGGTATGCCTACTATATTTGCGATATGCACAGAATTATAACTTGACGTTGACATCAATATAATGCTCTCAATTTCCGAATTGGAGTCAATTGACATCGCAGATGTTGCCATATCTATGTAATATTTAATTTAAAACGTGTTATTTAATTAACCGCACCTTTCTTGTTTGAATGAAAAATATTAAGTGAACCACCAATCTAACAAAATATTTGGAACTCATGTAATCTTCAATCTATATTAAATTTAAGTCGATGGTATTCAATGGCGCAGATATATAAATTTGAGAGAGGGATAACTTTTCTATGGGAATTGTTGTTCTCAAACGCTCCCCCCCTATCTAAGCCACTGTTCTTTGTTGACAATATCGCAAATTTCTTATCAGTAAAAGTAACGGTTACAGCGATAACAATCTGCAAGACAAAACAAAGACTTTCAAAACAGACAAACAAATTTGTTTTTGCGTTTTGTATTGTGACTTAACATTGTTTTCATTAATTTGGTAAGTTTTTAGATATAAAGAAAAACGGCATCTAATGTATTTTACGCCCCCCTCGTGCCACGCCCACTTTTCTTTTGAACACTTTAAATTTCCTAATTATATTCAATATATATTTCAAATTGCAAACCTATATCTTTTATTGTCAAAAAGTTATAGACTTTTGGTTTCCACTTCATCAGTGTATGGCGTGTTTTCATTATTTTTATTAAAAATTTTATTAAAAAAAACTTTTTAAAAAAAATTTGTTGGTTAATTTAAAAACAAAAATATTTATAAATTATATTATAAAAAAACGAATCAGAATAAAATATAATATCCTTAGAAAATGTATTATTTGTTTTAAAAAAACCGCACAAACCTCAAAATACCAAAATATACTGCAACCTTAAATTTTCATGCTTCGCGGCGGGGGCTAGGAATTCATTTTAGACATGGGGTTTATTAGTGAAAGTTTCTTAGAATTCATCGCAGATTCCGAATCTGCTATACGCTTACCACGTTTTTTTAGCTCCATACAAATTGACCCGCCCTAATGTATACGCTTTATTTCTGCAGCAGCCAGAACCCTAGGGAGGGAGAAATGCCAGCCAGAATTCCAAGTGGAATTTCCAAGAATTCCCAACTAGAATTTCCCTACAGCAGAAATGGAAACTGAATTTCCTGCAGAATGTGTCTATGACGAGCTCAGGAAAACGTTAGAGTTCGTAGCGGAACCTGTCGTAGGGAAGTGTGGATTTCCTACCGAATTACCCCGGCCACGCTAATGTAAAAGCGAATGAGACTTTTACACGAACTCGGAGTGCAATCCTCTGAGTTGGGCTGCGGCAAATTAGTACATTTTTCTGCGGAATATTTCCTTCTGGGCAATGCTGACTCGGCGCGGGGGGTGACGAGGGAGGTAGAACGTTGCACTTGGCGATGGGAGTAAAGGGGGAATAACTGCACTGTTAACTTAAATAATCGACATTAACTCTGTGACTATCGCTAAAAGAATGTTTAGTTGTTGTGCTGTGTTTTGTATTATTGTAAATATTAGGGATTCAAACCGAAACGAATAAAGGTTTCAGTTACGGTTTCGGTTATGGTCGGGTTTTGGTTTTCGGTTAACGGTTATGAAAAAAATGTATATCGGTTTCGTAATTGTTAACCGTTATTCCAAATACCGGTATCATTTCGGGTCCAAGAAAAAAAAATGTTAAAAAAGACGCATTTTTTATAAACATATTTTACATTTCTAAAGTATATACATATGTACATACATTGTATCTTATACGGAAACCATTATACATTTTTATCATATTCTTCAATTTAAAATAAATATTCACAAGATCAATAATAATAACAATTAATTCGAGAATCGATGATTGCTTCTTAGCAACATTATTGAATTTAGCGATATGTATTTGCATATGTATGTCATTTTGCCCTTTGTGTGTGTTATATAATTGCATTGATTCTTCTGCAGAGGTGCCCATTGCTCTTCAGTATATAAGAGATGGCGCCTACACATGAACTGCTCTTGACTATGACAATGCAGAAAACAAAAACAATTTTGCGAATTTTTTCTCAATATCTTTATTTTCTGTCTGCGCCAAAATTCACAACAGCACTTTCATAGGCTATGTGGTGCTCGCGAGACTCGCTGCAAATCCGACTGTAATTTGTTGTTGCGTTGTCTATAACTTGCACGGAACGAAATCTCTTTGTTTTGGCTACCAGCAAATAATGTTAATGTATTTTTAAAACAGACAACTAAATTTAATTTTTTTCAGTGCTCCAATTAGAAATAAAAAAATGCTCACATCTATGCATTGGTGTTTTTATTTACTTGTTTTAATTAGTGCTCTGCCGTAAGGAAATTTTGGGGCACCCCTGTTCTTCTGCTTAGAATATGACCATTGATTATTAAATTTTTAAAGTGCTCTTTGTCGACCAGAACCGAAACAAACCGTTATATATAAATAGGTTTCGTAACGGTTATTTCGGTTTGACTAATTTCAGGTTTTCGGTTTCGGTTTATTAAAAAAATTTCTTTTCGGTAACGGTTTCAGTTACGGTTACAATTTTCAATCGGTTAATATCGGTTAACGGTTACAGTTCCGGATACGGTTTGAATCCCTGGTAAATATACATAAAATTTGATAAAACTTATATATTTATTTTCGCGCTTTACTTGCTGTGTTATTGTTGTAGTTGGCTAGAACTTTAAAATCTCATTTATGCTCTCACTCTCTTGCTTTGCAGAGAGTGTACTTGTTGTTGCTTTCTTTTCGTAACAACGCTTCAGTGTTGCCAATATAGCTATAGATCCCGATAGATCTAGCGGAGTGCAATTGGCATATGCGGGAACTATAGCTATTTTTCAAGCAAGGGCCGAAGTGTACATTTACGTGGAAAAGATTTTCAGCACTGGCATCATTTGCGCTGAGCATCTTATCGCTGCCGTGGTTGAACGCAGAGGTAGAAAGGGTAGCCAAATGAACAATATAAAAACAAAACTGCGAAATAGAATGGCCATTGAAACATTGAACTCAATTTTACACGTAAGGTATCTTTTCTGTTCAACTCATATTTTATAATTTAATAACACTTAATTTCATATTTGTAGATACGGACTACGCCGAGAAAATAAATGCTGTCACAGCTATGAAAATAAGTTCTGCAGCAGAAGAGGACATTTTGGACGAAATTGATATATTTTCAAAAATACTTGTTTAAATTAATAGAAAAAAATATCGTTTCACTACTCTAGCTTTGTTTTTTTAGCTACCATCAAAATTTTCTGGCTATTTCTAGCTTTTTTCAAAGGCTAGTTTAGCTTCTTGAGGGCCCGAAGAGTTGGCAATACTGCAACGCTTACACATTTAGTTCAGCTTCTCTTAACTAACGCTCTCTTCTATTTTTGTTTTTTTTTTCTTAATTTCGTCTCTCTGTGCACTTCCGTTACATTTGTTTCTTATTTATATACCCTTTCGCAAGTTATAGTTATTTTGTCATTATGTTTGCCTGTTGTGTTAAGAACTGCAAGTGTCATAATGATGCTGAGTGCATTGAATGTTGGCTGTGTGATAGGTTTATACATGTTAAGTGTGCCGGCTTCACGATGAAAGTGAAAGATTCAAAATTAATCAAGACTGGACTTATATGGTCTTGTAAATATTGCCGTGAAGCTGAGGCGGACATGTGTAAGTTTATTCGCCAAACGAGAGAGAATTTCACTAGCTTGCGAACGAGTTTTAACAACTTGTTCAATGTAAGTTCAATGCCCTTAAGGTATTGGATGTCTCTCCAAAGTCTGCTGTTAACATCCACTCTTCTTTTTTAACACCTTCTGTTATGCTCAAAAATCCTAACGTATTAACAACGAACACTTCTGTTTATCCATCTATTATAGTTAATGTTGATGATGCCGGTCCATCATGAAATATACTTTTGCATACCATATCTAACACATTTCCTCCGTCTTTTTTTCCTGCACCTAAGCCTCTTGTAGTTGTTCCCTTAAGGAAACAGATATTTATCTCTAGGTTGCATCGGATACTCCGATTGATGACGTATAAGCGTATGCTCAATCAAAGATTCCTAATGCTCTTATAGCTGTAGGAATTATTCACAACAATTTGTTGTAAAGATTTTGGCCAAATGATTTAGAGTTTACTCCTCATAAAAGAAGTAGACCTACTGTCTCGTTACCAACAAATTTATCTACAGTTAATCCAGTTGTTCCATCGAATCTTTCAAAAAAGTAAGTTTTCCTTTCCTGTTAGCGAATCAAAATGTTAGAGGCCTTAAATCTAAATTAACTAATCTATATTTAAATAGTATCTCTTTTGATTATAAAATTCTTGCCTTCACTGAAACTTGGTTAAAGCCTGAAATATCTAATTTGTCATTATTCACGGTATGTAAACATTGAATATCTTTGAAAATAAACAACCGATTTTCAAGTATGAGATATTTTTATTTAATTTGGTTCTGTACAATTTCTTCAGACTAATTTTTGAAGACAACATCAATCAAGTTTCCGCCTTTATTGGACACAGCAACAACCTTTTTGCTGCGTTGTCCATCACTTTTTCTAGCATCTCAGGTCGTATAGCAATGATCTCTGCACGAATATTTGCCTTCAGCTCGTCAATGGTTTGAGGCTTGCTGGCGTAAACTTTGCTTTTCAAATATCCCCACAAAAAGAAGTCCGGAGGCATCAAATCTGGAGATCTGGGTGGCCAATCAATATCGCCTTTTTTTGATACCAGACGTCCAGGGAATGTTCGTTGTAAAAACTGAATTGTTTTATTTGCAGTATGGCATGGCGCACCGTCTTGTTGAAACCAGTAACCGTTCAGACCTTTTTGACGCATTTGCGGGCAGACATAATGAGCCAACACAACTGAACGACTATTTTCAATGTAAAGCGTCACTATTTCAGCGCGTTCTTTCGGAGTGAAGCGATTCATGATTAAAATTGTGCTGAACTGAGGTTTTCAACACTGGTCTACTCAAGTCAATCGGTTCACTAATGACAAAGTTATTCAATATTTACATACCGACATAAAAGATGGCGCACCCTGTACACCATCCATAGATGTGACCGTTTGTTACGAGTGGGTGGCGGCGTATTAATCGCAGTTGGTTCTGACCTTCCGTCGGAATCATTAAGCTGATTGCCTAATATTGATTTTGTTGCAATTAAGTTAACTGTTTATCAAACCTCTGTTTATATAACCTGCTCCTATATCCCGCCGCAATCGGATCTTTTTGTTTATCTTGAACACTTTTCTAATATACGTTGAATATCCTCTAGGCTTTCGGATAGAGATTTTTTGTGTGTATTGGAAGACTTTAACTTACCCGATATATCTTGGTCTATTGTTGATAATCTGGTTGTTTCTACTAGTTCTCATGAGTATATAAATAGCATCCTAGATCTTTCACTTTATCAAGTAAATAATATTCGTAATTGTAACAACCGTCTGCTGGACCTAATATTTGTATCTGATCCTTCAGTTTGTAGAATTATAATTTAGAATTTGCTCTGTGTCTTTTATATGACACTTTGAGCATCTTTTTTGATCAATGCGTTTCTCGAAGGCACTCAGTGAGGTCTAATAACCCGCCATGGTTTACCCGAAAGCTATCAGGTCTAAAAAATTTAAAACAGCGATATTTTAAAAATTTTAAACGTACTGGGAACGATGTCGATTTTTTACGTTATTCTATTGCTAAATGTAATTTTAACTCACTTAACTTGCAACTTTACAACGATTATTCGTGTTGTTGCCGGCTTCAGTTTGCTCAGGATTCTAAACGTAAATCATCTTTATTACCTCATTCAGTTTCATATGAAAATACGACGGCAAATAATGATCAGGCTGCAGCCGATTTATTTGCATAATTTTTACAATCTACTTACTCTGTTAATAGCTACTCTCCTAGTACATTCTATCCCTATAATTTGCAAAAATCTAACTTTATTCCTGAACCCGTGATCACTGAAGATTCAGTATTATGCGAACTAAATTTAATTAAACCAGTATTCTCCCAAGGCCCCGATGGGTTGCCAGGATGCGTACTTAGGTACTGAGCTGGCTCTTTATACCTACTCTTACATAGACTGTTTACTTTATCTGTTCCATCTTGTTCATTCCCTTCTGTTTGGAAGGAATCACATATCGTTCCATTACATAAAAGTGGCTCTAAGAGTTGCGTTAAGAAGTAAAGGCCTATTTCCAAAATGTCTGCTACACCTAAACTTTTTGCGAAAATTATTACTTCACAACTTGCTCATTTTTGTAGTTCTATAATTTCACCTTACCAACATGGTTTTGTGAAACACAGATCTACAACCACAAACCTGCTAGAATTTTCTTGTTTAGTGATCAAGGGTTTTAAAAATAAAATGCAGACTAATATTGTTTATACCGACTTCGGTAAAGCATTTGACTCTGTTAACCACTGTCTTCTACTTAATAAGTTGAATTTATTTGGATTTCCAGATAATCTTCTTATATGGTTATCCGATTACCTTACTAATAAAACACAAAACGTTGTCTTCAAGTCGCCTTTTTCGAGGCCCGTCTTGGTTACGTCTGGTCTTCCTCAGGGTAGTCATCTTGGCCCTCTGCTTTTTAACCTCTTTATTAACGATCTTCCTTCTATTATTCTACACTGTAACATTTTAATGTATGCTGATGATGTGAAATTGTCTCTGTCATTTAACGACAGTTCATACTCTGAATTAATGCAAGCAGTACTTTAAAAACGTACAAATGGGTCTATTACGTTTGTGCAAAAAACATGTGCGTAACAGGCAAAAGGAGGCGTGATCAGGACGACGAGCTGAGTCGATATAGCCATGTCCGTCCGTCTGTCCGTCTGTCAGATCGGATTACTATGTCATACAGCTGCCATAGGAACGATCGGTTCGGAATCAACATTTAGTATGAAAAACTTTTTAGTTTCATACATCCTTACCAAATCTGAGTCAAATCGGACAATTATATCATATAGCACAAAATCACAAAATCAACATTTAGTGAGAAAAACTTTTTTGTTTCTTGAGATATCTCAACTAAAGTCATCAATTTTGTGTTCGATTCAGATTTATATAGTCTGACCGAATTTGGAGCAAATCGGACTACTATATAATATAGCTGCCATAGGAACAAACGGTTAGAAATCAATATCTAACAAATTTTGTAAGAAATCGGACGGCTTATGCAGGGCTCTGCAAGGGTATCCAAACTTTGGCGCGCCAAAGTTAGCTTGCGCTATATTTTTTTTAAGTATAATTGTGTTAATGAAACTACTTTAGAAATATAAAACTGATATTTTTAAATGTTAACTAGAATAAAAAAAACATATTTTGGACAAAAATATAATATTTTTGAATATTTAAAAGCGTAAAATATGCAAATCAAATAGTAGTCAACTTTGACCGGCAAGCTTAAAACACCTTGTAGGCCTATCAGCTTGTGTGGGTATTCATTTTAAACTTAATTTTGAATTTTTCACAAAGTACACACCAAGAAAAGCACAAATCAAAACAAAAACGCAAACCATAAGCCTGCTCTATGTAAACTAACATAATTTCATTAACATTCCCGGTCCCGTATCGCTGTATTCTTCTTCTGACGAATTCTGATACCGACTGCGAAGACTTGTAAGCGACAAGAAGAAGAAATCAGCAGCAGAAAAAGAAAGAGCAAGAAATTCTAGTGGAAAACATTTTTACATATAGAAGTTTGTATACCCTTAAATTTTTTGTTTCCACTAAAAGATTTGTTTAAGCGAAGATTTTATCTGTTTTTAATAAATGTTTTAAAACTATAGCTTTAAGGTAATTATAAGTTGATTAGTATATCAAAAACAAAAATATTAGTTTATTGTATAACATAACATATTTACTTCATATAGTCGGAAATGTCGTGCAATACCCTTTCTATACGCAGAGTGGCGCGCGCGCTTGTCGAGCACAAAAGGCAATAGAAAAAGGATTAACGGAACCTATGCGTTGTTGTTTTTGTTTTTTGTTTACGAGGCGTGTCATTCTGTGCAGAACATATAGGCATTTTAGAATACCAGAAATTGTTTTCATTGTAGCGCACTGGATAGAGTTACCGACTCTGAAGCTGAGGTCCCGAGTTCGAATCCCTCGTAAGTTTGGTTATTCATAAAGTATATAATAATGTACTAATAACTAATAATGTAATTAATAAATTTAAAATTAATAAGCCATTTTAATAAAACACAACATAAAAAAAATTAAAAAAAATACAGTAAGCTACAGTGGAGCAAGCTCGACAGTAGGAGACCCAGTACTTTTTGAGTGCAAACCGTTCACTATTGATTGTTCTTCAATAATGCGTACCAAACAATAGATGGCGCCACTACGAAGTTAATAAACACGGAGGTCGCTAGCGTCTCTTCTTCTTCCTTTTGCCTTTAACATTGTTAGTTGAATAACTTCCGTGTTTATCATCCGATTGGAATGAAATTTTCTGGACAGGTTTGGACCATAGTGTATATTATATAAACCAATAATCAAGTCGCTAACATTAAAGGGGCTCCTTCAATTCGACTTCGAAATTTTGTATTTCAATTTCCGGGGGCGGAAGGGGGCGTGGCGAAAATCTAAAACAAACTTGATCAATGGGAGATATATATGAACCTACACACCAAATTTGATGTCTCTAGCTGTTATAGTCTCTGAGATCTAGGTGTTCATATTTTCGAAATTTCGATCAGCCGTATATTATCCGTTTATTATCCGATCCGGATAAAACTTTCAGGACAGGATTGGACTATGAAGTTTATCATGTGTGAAAAAAATCATATCGCTAGCATTAAAGGTGCTTTCGTTATTCGACTTTGAAATTTTGTTTCAAATTTACGGGGGCGGAGGGGGGCGTGGCAAAATTCTAAAACAAACTTCATCAATGCAATATATAGATGAACCTTCATGCCAAATTTGGTGGCTCTAGCTCTGATAGTCTCTGAGATATAGGTGTTCAAAAAAGGGACAGACAGACGGACAGACGGACATGGCTATATCGACTCGGCTGTTGATGCTGATCAAGAATATATACTTTATGGGGTCTGCCACGCCTCCTTCTGCCTGTTACGCACATTTTTTTGCACAAACTTAATAGACCCATTTGTACTTTTTTAAAGTACTGGGTCTAAAAAAACTTACTTAATAATGCAAAATTTTTTTTTTTTTTTTTGGTTTTTGGGAGGGAAATGTCCGGGAATACCCCGGGAATTCGTGTTGAAAAATTGAAGGGAAATCACCGGGAACTCCCAGGGAAAAATTGAAGGGAAAGCTCTATGCTCCATAGAGCATAGAGGAAGTAACAACAAGAGGAGGTGTGACGTCTGTTAAATAACAGAGGAGTATGGCGTGCACGAGTGGGATTTAGCAGAATCGAACATAATAATGTTAAAGGCGTGTGACGCGCCAAACAAACTTCGATGGCCTCTTTGCTGTTTTTTTGTTTTGGTTTCCTGTTTTGCTTTGTGTGTACCTACCTACAACACGTATGACTAACGTTGCCACATTTCATGTCATGTTGTTGTTGTTACAAGTTTAAATTTTGTCTATTTCAATAATCTTCAAAATTGCCCTAAGCCTGCGCTTACCCTTCGCTGATCGGGTGTTATTTATTTATTTATTTTATATGTATCATCTTAATGCTACAAGTACATAAAGACTTATAATTAATTGTATTAGTATTATCAATTAGCAAATTGATATTTAATATACTTATGACAATTACTTTCATAATAACCTAACTTAGAGGTATAAAATATAAAATTATAAAAGAAAAAAATTATGAAATTAAGAAAACAGAGAATTGAAAGGCTTTTAAGCATTTAAAATAACTGATTAAATTAATTTTAAATTGCGTGATGTTATGTGTGAGTAAAATGAAATGACATAATAATAAGTAAATGCGTGCCATATTTAATTTAATTAATTTTTAACATTATCTATACATATAAAGCTCTTTGTCCTGATTCACTGACGAGACATCACGCTGTAGGCAAAACGGTTCAAGATATCTAGCTGAAATTGTCACACAACATAGCTGAGACATAATTATTGATTTTTTGATATTCCCACTGGAAAAGGTTAAAATGGGGGATCAAAGGTCGAAAATGCTTAGTAAGACATTATTTTTTGTTTTTGAAGCTATCTCAACCAAACTCACAGATTATGTGTTTCTTACTCACTGCTATATTCTGTGAAAATTTGGTTTAGATCGGATCACTATATTATATAGCTGCCATAGGAACCATCAGATACCAATTTATGTTTTGTATGAACAACTTTGTAGTTTTTTAAGTTATCTCATCCAAACTCACAGATTATGTACTTCTTACTGACTGCTACATCCTGATTTGGTTACGATCGGATGACTATATCATCAGATGCAAATTAATATTTTGTATGAAGAGCTTTGTTGTTTTTTGAACTATCTCAACCAAATTCATAAATTATGTATTTCTTACATATTGTTACATTCTGTGAAAATTTGGTAAGGATCGGATGACTATATCATATAGCTGTCATAGGAACAGTGGCTTTTGATGCTATTAACAAACAATCAAAAGCAGGGGGGGGGGGGTAAGATTTATAGGTGTGCGACTTTCAAAATGAATTTGCGGTATATGGCACTGTTACTCGCTCTTGCTGCTCGAATCCAATTGCAGCAAAAACCTTAAAACAGCGAGCAGCAAAAATGTAAATTCTCTATATTATATATTTAGTACTATTTTTTTAAGTCGAATTGCAGGGAAAAATTAAATTTCCATTTCCCGCTTTCTTATATAGGTCCGGCTATAGCTGTGAGAAGTGTTCTTTATTTGCCTTCCACATTTACATAAATTGAATTTACACTTCTCGCTTTCTTATAATAAATGACATTAGGTCCGGCTATAACTGTGAGAAGTGTTTCCTATTTTCATTCCAAATTTCTCCCCGAGATTTCAGCGAGCGTAGCGAGCCGGGGGTTGGCCTGCGAAGCGAGCTGGGGGCAAAACCCCTAGTTATTATATAAAATAATACAAGATTTAATTTTTATATTTTATTTGATTTCCTTATGCTGCATATAAAGGATTGCATTAGTCACTAATTTCTTGATATAAAAAATTATTTAAATAGATACAAATTGATATATGTATGTATAACAATAACACGGGTTATGTCTCTTAGTATAATTGTATAGCATTATAAGGGGTGTCTCAAAAAAGAAAACTACAAGAAATACAACCAAAAAACCAAAGCAGGCTGGATTAAGATGGCACAAAACTCACATTTCATAACATTTGTTAAGGGGAATAGTAAAACTCAAAACTTAATTTATAAAATGGGATAAAGTACATGTTAAATAAATTTATTAAGGGTTGATTTCGCATCTTCTCGATAAAGCCTACTCTATGAAATTTTACTTTACCATAAATATAAGACTTAGCAATTTTCGTTTTCTCACCTTGCCATTATAAATAAATTTAAAGTTTGTAAAAACGTGGTTTGTAAAAGCAATGCCAATTTGTTGGATATCCGTCTCGATACTAACGTTTTTTAGACATTGAATAGAAAACAGTGAATTTTACATAAGGCATTTATTTAACCCGTTATATTTTATTTTTAAAATTCAATTAACGGCGTTGCTATAAGCAACGAGTTGATCACTGGAACTTTAAGAGAGTAGTCTAACGTTAGGAACATAAAGGGAGAGTTATCCGCCTTCAAGTTATCGAGAGGCTGGGTCTAAATTTATGACAACAAAGCCAAATTTCTCTTATCGACAAGTTTATCAATTCGTTAGAAACGCCGTTAAATGAATAAGAAAAATAAAAGATAACGGGTCACATAAATGCATTACGTTTAATTTACCGTTTTCTATTCAGTATCAGATAAACAATACTAACGAGACGGAAATCCAACAAACCGGCATTGCTTTATTTCTTTGGCCCACAAGAAATAACACATTTAACACTCAAATAGAACAAATTCAAGTTTTGTTGTATATATATTTAATACTAATCGTAGCAACCTTTGCCGGTTTTAGAGCGCGGAGATGCCAACTTATTACAAACTTTAAATAATGCTAAATTATGGTATATATATTTATGGTAAAGTTTTTCTTAAATTTAAATTAAGTTTTTGGAAACCAAGTTTTGTTTCTCCGAAAATGTGTCAGAAAAATGAAATAAGTATGGAAATTGACTGTATGCATTTGACTGATTTCCAAACTTTTAGTATGATAGTGTTTTTTATTTTCTTTATTAATACACTTATGTCAGTAGTCGGCACCCATAAACTTCCATGTTAGCAATGCGCCTGTGTTCGTATCAACAGACACGAAGTTTTCTTGCTTTACACTGAAAAAAAGCTTGCTAACGTTGAAAGATTACTGGTCTTGCTTCAAAATATAAATTCAAAATATACTTTTCAATAGTTGCGCAGCAAGCGTAGCGTAACAGCGAGAGCCGAAGTGTCATTTTCGAAGCCACACGAACTTTCATAGCGTCAGTGTGCTGGCAGCGCTGCTTCAGAATGGCAGCCTATGCACCGTGCATACGAAGAGCCCAACCCTGACTTATATAAATAAATAAACTAGAGCTTAAAAAGAAAAAAAATTATCCTTTTCCCTGCGGTACGGCCGCGAGGCATTGCTTCCCAAGGACGGTGGCTCCTCCTAAGTCGTAACCCTTCTCTCTCGCTCACACCTCCGAAGCTCCTTCAACACGGTGGCATCAAAGTTGTTAAATGCTGTCCACATATCAGCGCCTCTAGTGGTAACCAAGCAGCTTTCCCCTGCACGTAGCTAAGGTGCTCCCGAAAGCATAGCCTAGTCTCAAGCATAATACCCAGGTAGTCCTGGGCACCCACCCGAATGTGCGCGGTCTCCACAATTGCTCGAGTACTGACAAGCACAGCTTCTGTTTTGTGTTCGGCTAGCTGAAGACCCACAGTCGGAGATACGCTGAATGGCTACATAGCAGGTTCTTTCTACCAACTCTAGGTGTTTGCATACCACCGTAAGAGCTCCGTCGTCCGCAAAGCATGTTAAGTCACAGCCAGCAGGTAGCGTCAGCCGCATAATTCCATCATAAACAATGTTCCATAACAGGGGACCCATTACGTAACCTTGGGGAACTCCTGCCGAAATATGATAGGATCGGGTCCAGATGCCGTCTCGAAGCACAGTAGCCTTCCCTCGAAATAGCTTTTCATGATTGCCTGTGAACTAGTGATGCAGTCCCACTTCACGGATTTGAATGCATTCTTGATGTCAAGGGTGACAATAAGGTTATACTCCTTCTTGCCGCCCATTGAGTGCCTTCAGTTGCTTCCGAGGCAATCCTGACAACTCTGCTGATAGCGTCGACGGTTGAGGTGCCTTTCCGAAAGCCGAACTACATAGGTGACAGCCCCCCAGCATCATCGATTGCCTTCTCGAGTCTGGTGCAGATTACCTGTTCCAGTACTTTGCCCATCGAGTCGATCAGGCATATCGGACGATATGAGGATGGTTCGTCAGGCGGTTTGCCCGGCTTCGGTAAGAGAACAAGATTTTGGACTTTCCACTGCGCTGGAAAAAGTCCTTCGCGTAAGCATTGAGTGTATACCATTGCAAATATGTGTGGTCTACAGGATATGATCAGTTTAACTGCTCTGTTGGGGATTCCATCAGGGCCAGGGGCCTTATTTGGACATGCGTTCAACGGCAAGGAGCTCGTCTTCCGTTACAGGGTCAACAGTAAATGGACCTATAAGCTATTCGTTTTATCACCGTCTTGTACGCTCTTCCCCATGAATCGATCTCGGCTAGTCTCCACAGTAGCGCGATTGAGCTCCTGCGTACACTCTCGCCCACACCCTATAGATTACCGCTCTCGTTACGCGTAACGAGATTCAAGATGTCGGCGTACGACATCTTCTCAATCGGTTCTATGATAATGGCATCAGGACGTGGTTTCGGCTGACGAGTTATCGTGTTTCCAGTGACTTTCGTCCACACATTATCTGAAGAAGCATCTGCCTCAATGCGTCTCGGTTCAGTGTGGACTCTGCACACTGGGGGGCCTCCTTTTTTACGCTTTGGTGAGCCTCTAGCCGTTCTCTCTATAAAACGCTTGAGAGCGTTTTGTTGAGGGGACCACTGGGTCTCCTGCTCTTGATATCCAACACGCTGATTCCTCCGTTGAATGTTATCGAAGTTGTGTAGCGCTGATTTTTGCAGCCTCACGACTTCTTGAGCTATCTACTTCATATCCTTGTTGATATAACGAGCATCCCTCATCGACTTTTACAGCTCCGTTGATTTCTCGATCTGAGTCGAAAGGATTGTGCGCAGGTTAACCATTCGCATCTGTTCCAAAGGTGGTCTTCTCCATGGTGACGCCCTGTAGTCAAAAGAGTGTTTAGTTGTTGTGCTGTGTTTTGTATTATTGTAAATATACATAAAATTGTATAAAACTTATATATTTATTTTCGCGCTTTACTTGCTTTACGTTTGCCTGTTGTGTTAAGAACTGCAAGTGTCATAATGATTATAATGCTGAGTGCATTGGATGTTGGCTGTGTGATATGTTTATACCATACATGTTAAGTGTGCCGGCTTCACGATGAAAGTGAAAGATTCAATATTAAACAAGACCGGTGCTCAATTTTTACTATTAAAACATCTATCTTATTCTCTCTAACTCATAATAACTAACGCTAACATAATATCAGACCTGATTGGGTTTTTCTTGGGTTATACCCAATCCTCGCAACAAATCTTGGGTCTGAGTAATTGATCTTAATTTTAAACTTGCCCATTATATATAATATAACTTTTTTTCTTTTTTTACTCTAAAGCATTTTTAAGTTTTTAAAAATGCCAACATGAAAATATTGTTCATGTTTGAAGAGCTCCACCACCGAAGCAAATTACCTAATTGAAAAAAAAAAGTTAGGTCAGTAAACTTCAAACAATTCTCTACCTAACGGCATTTCACGTTTTGCTAGATTCCGACTAGTGAGTTTTGTGTGCGGCTCAGGGAGAAAAAACAAAAACCAAATTTGCAGATGCTGGGCTTTGATTATTATGAGCTTTTTAAAGAGGCGATGCGTTTGGAAAAGCACAAACAGTTGACGGCAGTCTTTACACGTCAAGGTCTTCTTTATGTAAAACTAAGAGAACATGATAGCCCGCAGTGTATTGAGAACAAAATCAAGCTCTCAACTCTTATCAGTTAGAGCGGCGTGAATCTGAAAAAAAACATAATTTCATACCAAGCAATTTTGAACCGTTTGGCCTACAGCGTGATGACTCAGTCAGTGAATTAGTGAATTAGGACAATGAGTTTTATATATAAAGATAGGTCCACAATGAACAGTCGTACTGTAATCAGAGTGCTTAGCAAACAAAAGAGGGGGAAAATATGTAAAATAAATGCTCAAAGTTTGGCCAAAAAGATGGAGCCGTCATTCGGCGTCATTCAGTAAAGTCATTCGGGGCATTATGGGAATTTGTACATTGTACTGAATGACGCCGAATGACAATGCTCGTGGAAAGCGGCTATTATAGACATCTAATCTTAGCCGGAAATCTCAACAGCAATATGCTGACAGAACGGCATCTCTTAAACGAAGTGTTGTCTCTGGGTTTGTATCTAGTGAATACAACAGAGCCTACAAATTTTTCAAGCACATGTGATACTCTTCTGGACGTATATTTTGTAAGTGACGTGAATAAACTGAAATTATTTGACCAGCTCTTTTTTAAACATGACCTTATATTTATGACATATGATATTTTCCTTGATAGCAATAAGTATTCGGTTTTGTATTGAGACTGAAGTAGAATTGACTTTGATATGTTAAATGTTGAATGTAATGTTATAAATTTTGGCGAATTTTATTTACTGACTGTTGACTCCAAGCTTAACCTCCTCACTTACAAAACTTCAAAACTGTTTGATAAATTCGTACCTCTACGACGTAAATCAACTAAGACCACCCAGCAAATATGGTTCGACGGAATCTGGTTAAAAGCTTGATTAAGTTAAGAAATAAATTTGTGAGTTTTTGCGAGCTTTTTAATTGTTTATATTTATTTAAATGTTTTAAATTTAAATGGTTTAGCTGACTCGAGGTCGAAAGTTAGATAATTATGTCGATATGACATGATTCTCATATACATACAATTATGATTAACAATGTTTGTTTGACAACAAATGTTGACAATTGTTAACAAAATATACTACAAATTGTACAACAACAACAATACAACATAAGCCTTTACTAAATGAAAAGCAAGGAGGAAGTGGCTCGGTATACAGCTGTTTCAAGAGACGCCACGTCTCTCTCATCAGTACCGTCTTTTTTTTTTTTTGCTGACTATTCTAATCAAATTTTTGCCGTATTTATGCTCTGTAACTCAAGAATTACCACTTGGGAATTCTAAGGTACTTAACATGAAATTCGTGAACTTGTCAGTTCCTAAGGTTAATGAAAACTTGAAATTCACCCGAAATGTCCTTCCCGACAAAATATCCCATATAACCTATATATTTAACGTAGCACTGACAATGTCGATTTTTCCACAAGCATGGAAGTCAGCAAAGATTATTCCTATCCCAAAATCAAATTATGAGCTCAGACCAGTGTCTATCCTGCCATTTTTATCCAAGGCTCTGGAAAAAATTATGGCGGGTAAGATTACACAGTTTTTGTCAATCCACTAATCCGTTTCTAAGCGACAAGCAATCTGGGTTCCGGAAGAACAGAAGCTGCACTTCGGCAGTAATTGATGTAGTGCAAAATATTAGGAATAAGATGGATGACTACTGTGCCACCTTACTTTCTCTTGTAGATTTTAGTAAGGCTTTTGACACAGTCAATTATGATAAACTTTGTTCCAAGCTAAAAAATTTATTTCACTTTAGTGTCAGTGCCGTAAAGCTAGTTTATTCGAATTTCTGTGACCGTTCTCAAGCTGTTATAACGTCGTCTAGTTCATCGTGTTTTTTGTCGACTAATCGTGGTGAAAAATTCATATGAGTCTATATGGAATAATTAATTGTTTTTGACCGTTGTGTAGCGAGTGTAAATAAAAAGTCGAGAACTTCAATGATCAAATTAGCGCAATTTATTCACGTCGAACTCTATGTTAAATCTATGTACGTGTGTGTTTAATTTATGTGCGACGAAAATGCGTGCGATTCTCAATAGGCGATGTTAACGACTGTGACTAACTCCCACAAGAAAGGGACAGAGACGAACGGTGGGCAGAGAGAAAGCGATCGTTAAGCGTTGGCTTAACGAGAACTCCCTCTCTGCCTTGCAGCTTTTAAACTGCCTACGCGTAGTATGCGCCAACACCGACCCCTCTAAACGGACAGCGTCCTTAAGTCCACAGAAACAACTGCCAACCGGTGAACTGCCCTTGTGTATCGCCCGTTGGTGGCGTGGTGGCGACCCGAACTTTGCCGTCTGCCGTCTGCTGTCTCCACTCGTCCGATGATCCAGTTCTGTGGTGGTAGGTTGTCTTCCGCGACAACGGGGCCCGCTAACCAAATGGAACTGGTGAGCTCCTCAACAGTACATCCTCTTGAAACAATATCTGCTGGGTTTACCTTTGTGGGCACATGCCGCCATGTTGTTTTCCGACCACTCCTGGATTTCAGCCACCCGTTTAGAGACGAAAACTGACAACGATGAAGGGTGCGACTTTATCCAGTGAGGAGTGATTTCCGAATCAGTCCAGAAAGTAACACTTTCTATAGGGCAATTCAACATGGGGCTGATAATACGATACAAGTCTGCCAGAAGGTGAGCGGCACACAACTCTAGACGAGGCAAGGTCTTCGTTTAAAGGGGCGCTACTTTTGATTAAGCTGTTAACAACGAAACCTTCATACCTTCCTCAGTACAAGTGGGAATGTAGATACATGGAAGCATCAGCAAAGCCATGTATCTGTATCGGAACCTGTGAATCGGTGTGAACGAATCTCGGAACTTTTATGCTGCTTACCTGCGACAAATCGAGCTTGTACGCTTCCCAGATGGTGTGCAGCCGTAATTGATTCGACCCAATCCAATTTTTGAAGCCACAGCTCTTGCAGTAGCATTTTGCCCTTTGTGATTAGAGGACACAATAGGCCGAGAGGATCAAAGAGCCGGGCTGTCACCGATAGTATGTTCGTTAAGTCGCTTTTAGATCTAGGAAAGAGTCATTCAATTGGAAATGAAAGTAATCTTCCCTCGGTACCCAAACTACGCCTAGCGTTTTGGTAACGTCTGAGTCGACAGATGCTAACTGCAAAGCTGTGCTGTCCGTTGCGGACAAAGAAGGGCAGTTTGAGAACCACTTTGCCAGTTCAAACCCTGCGCTCTGCAGTACCTGAGCAACTTTTGCTCGAAGACCTTGCAGTTTATCAGCACCAGTTAGCATGTCACCGACGTAAAAGCCGTTCCGAATCACTTCAGCTGCTCCCGGGTGCGAGTCTAGCACCAACTCGCTAAGTCGAGTCAGACACCGTTTGCTGGCGAAGTACCATACGCAACGGTATTCAGCTTGAAGATCTTTAGAAACTCAGAAGGATCTCTTTTCCACACTACGAGCTGAAAGTCTCTGTCTGCTTCGTGTACCATCACTTGACGATACATTTTCTTTTATGTCTGCTGCAAGAGCAAACTTTCGAAGTCGAAAGCGAAGCAGAGTTGAATATAGCTCTTCTTGAATGGTTGGGCCAACCATCAATGTGTCATTCAACGCTACCTGGGTTGATGTCCGACCCGAAGCATTGAACTGTCTGTTGGTGACATATGCCCCAACGACACATATTCATTCATGAAGTCCAGATACAATTCTTTTAACTGAGGGTCTTTAGACAACCTCCGTTCTAGCGACAAAAAACGACGTTTTTCCACTTCGTAGGAAGAACCAGGCTTTCCGGGTCGGATTGAAAAGGGAGACGAACTTTAAATATGCCCGACGACAATCTTTCTGTATGCTTCATAAACTCTTGTTCACAGCGTTCCTGTTCAGGAGTACGGACTTTAGCCTTACCTGGCAGATCCTCCATAGACCAAAACTTCTGCAGGGTAGTATAAATTGATACCAACTCTTCCTCCTGAAATCTGAGAAGCACTGAACTTTCTAACTTGCTGTTATTGTCAGTAGTGCATTTACCTGCCACTATCCAGCCGAGAACAGTCTTTTGTAAAATAGGATAATTGGGCCACTGCTTAATCTGGCCGACCGAAAGGAGCTCATAAAATATGTCTGCACCGATTAGCAGATCGATCTTTTGAGGTTTGTAAAATAATGGATCTGCCAACTGTTGATTTTTGGGGATCCTCCACCAAGCTCATACACGTGTCCTTTTTTTGATATTAAGCCTCTGAGCAAGATCTTCAGTAACAAGACTGAGATCCAGGACCCAGAATTGCTCGAGCTAAAATGAACTCGCCACTATTTGCTTGAATGCTCACTATAGCTGTTGCAAGAAGCACCCTATCCGATGCTGTCGCATGCATAACATGTGAAGTGGAAGGGCTCTCTTGAGTGAGCTGTGGCTGAGGAGGTGGTGGCAGCGCTAAGATTGAACTTGCAGAATAGATGTGGAGCAGAGTGTGATGGGACGCCTTGCAGACTCTGCACCTGCTCGACTTGCATTTTTTAACTGTGTGTCCCTTTCGAAGGCAGTTTATGCACAATGGAGCCCTCTTTACAAAGTCGAAGCGTTGCTGAACGGACAAAGCTGCATTGGCAGCGCAACTACCTAATTGTGTAGAGTTGCAAAAAATGCATGAATTTATCTCGGCATTAGTTTCAAGACACGGAGAAGACTTATCATGAGTCCTCTTTTGATTTGGCTGAACAGTCTGAATAGATCGGCGCCTAGATGACTCTTCGGCAACAATGTGCTGGTAGCGTCGATTCGACGCAGCCTCACATTCACTCCACAATAGGAGCTTGGAATAATCTAAATTTTCTTTCTTTTCTTTTGAATCGACTTTTCCCATCACCATGTGGATTAAGATCGCATTAGAGATGCGATAATCACCGATCAAAAGAAGGGAATCGTAAATTGCTGTGACTGTATCACCAAGGTTTCTCAAGTATGAAGCTGATAGTTGTGAAATTTTTGGCAAGTATGACAGTGCAGAAATATTTTCAAAAAATATAAGACAATCATTGTCGTGCACTCGCTTCAAACTTGCTAATGCTTTGGGATAGTTTTCTGCAGTGACTTGAAATGTGTGAACTATTCCCAAAGCATCACCAGCTAAACACGAAATGAGCTGATTAAATTTCTCTATGTCGTGGAAGGTGGCATCGTTGTCAACGAAGGTTTCAAATAAACTTATCAAATTTTTAAACTCTGAATGTTTAGCAGTGAGTAAGAAATTCATAATCTGTGAGTTTGGTTAATTTAGCTAAAAAAACAACAAAGCTCTTCATACAAAATATTAATTTGCGTCTGATTTTTCCTATGGCAGCTATACGATATAGTGATCCAAATCTTCACAGAATGTTGCAATAAGTAAGAAATTCATAATCTGTGAGTTTGGTTGAGATAGCTCAAAAAACAAAAAATAAAAAGCATACTAAGTAATTTTGACCTTTGATCCCCATTTTAGCCCCTTCCAGTGGGGATATCAAAAGATCCCGTCTTATTGCACGATAATTATGTCTGGCCTACAGCGTGATGACTCAGTCAGTCAGTCAGTCAGGACAAAGAGTTTTATATATATAGATAGAGAATTTACATTTTCGCTGCTCGCTGTTTTAAAGTTTTCGCTGCAATTGGATTATAGCAGCAAGAGTGAGTAACAGTGCCACATACTGAAAATTTATTTTGAATGTTGCAACACCAATGAATCGTAACACCCCCCTCCCCCCACCCTCATTTGATTGTTCAATTGGATTATATCAGCAAGAGCGAGTTGTAAAGTAGTTTTCAACCGGGGTACAGATCTCAGTCCGATTGGGTCCACTATTCACAAGAAATTTGTAAATATACTGGACGTGAAGGGGAAAGGCGGGAAATTTTCGGCTGTGTGGGCATAAAATAAATACTAGCACTAATATTAATTTCTAACTACAACCACACTATTACGTGGGACTTCCCTCCGGAGTTCGTAGCCGCACAGGGTATCAACCGGCGCTTCACGGGCTGTCCGTTAGGGTCGCTAACTACTGTTACTTGCCGGGATTGTTCACGCGGCCAACGGGACTCTATCCTCGTTGTTCAACTACTACTAGCAGTTAGTACCAGGGACGGTAAATAATGATTATTATTTTTTTTTCAATCAAAAAAATCATACACTTCTAGTAACTTTGAGAAATCAAGAAATGTACCAAAACTGTTCTCAAAGGATGAACTATGCATTTTCACAATTATTATAAATTTTTAAATTATATTAATAATCTCACAAAATAATGATTAATTTTAAGTTATATTTCAAAACTCAACCAATAATCGTTATGGCTGAGCAAAAAAATATAACTCAAAAAAATAATGATTATTTTGTGAATTTTATTTTATGCTCAAAAATAAAACTCAAGTTACTATTGCAATATTTCTATAGGGTATTCAAAATATGAAAATATGCGTGTGTATGCAAAGCAAAGAGATCGACATAAGCTAAGAGTCTTGGGTGCATCCAAAAGGATGCATATTTTCTTATTTTGAATATGGGAAACTATCCTCGTTGTTTAACTACGGTTAATAATTAAGAACGGGTAATATTAATAAAAAGCAGATCGGTTCGGTTTAGCTTAGTAGTTTATTCTTGTTATTTATACTATCGTTAATTATCCTAGTTATTCTAACTAGTTTCACTACCCTGCTGCACTGTCCTCAGGAGCCCTAGTGCTCCGCCTGTCCTTCTCTAAGTACTTCTCTTCTTTTGCCAGACGCGCCAACTTACACGTCTGCCTTTGCTTACTTACGATCGCTGACTCCTCGAGCCCTTCGTTCGGTGGGCACGCGCTGGCGTCGGTTGCACAACTTCACCACAGAGCTTTCGCTCTTCACCTCCGAGCTTTCACTCTCTCTCCACGAGGTGAAGCCGCGCTCTTCTGCAGTGTTGTACAACCGATCACTGGCGCGCTCTTGCCCGCCAATAACGGCTGTTACTTTTAAATTCAAATTCTTATGTTAGTGTATGTAGTCTATGTTTGTGTATGTTATATGTTATAATGTGCGGCGATAACCATAGGTGTCGCCTCACACCCCCCCCCCCCCTTTCTTCCAGCAGGACAACGTCCCACCAAATATTTCTAAGCTTTGTGTTTTCCTTTTCTCTTTTTTTTTCGTTATTATTAACTCGACCTTTTGATTAGGCTTCATTGCCAAGAAACTTATAACAAAACAACAATCATAACTGGCTCCATTGCCAGGATACTTATGACTAAATTAACAATTCTAAATGGCTCCATTGCCAAGGTACTTACGACTAAATCAACAATTATAAATGAACAAAAAAAATTAAGCGATAATGGCTCCATTGCCTTTCGCTTCGGCGTGCGCTCCTCGCGCTTGCGCTTCATGCGCTCCATCCGGATCCCATTCGTGCTCGACAAGTAGTTGGTCGCGAGACGCTTCCTCCTGCTGACGCAAGCACGGCCGTTCTCCGGCCACCGGTGACTCCGCTTTCTTGTACCTTCAAGCACCCCGGAAGGACTGCGCTTCCGGCGGCTGTTTTGCACTCCGGTTAGGTACCGGATGCTGATCCTCGGGAAATGTGTGAAAACGATTGTTGGCACCTTGCCCGCAAAGTGCTCGGTGGCATGTTCCGCAAACCGACGGCGGAATAGCGGTCCTTCCGTTTCCTCGTCGTCGCTCGTCACTGGCTCGTACGTGACGGGGTAGCTAGAGGTCGAAGTGGGTGACTCCTCGTCGGTGCTAACTCTGGGCGGTGAGGTCGGGACGGGTTCGTCGTCGTCGTTGCGGACCTTTGGCGGCGAGGTCGGGACGGGTTCGTCGTCGTCGCTGCAGACCTTTGGCGGCGAAGTCGGGACCGGTTCATCGTCGTCGCTGCGGACCTTTGGTGGCGAAATCGGGGCGGGTCCGAAGTCATCGCCCCATCCGAGATCGTCATTGGATCTCTCATGTGACAGTTCCCGAGGTGGCGTGGTGCCCCTGGGTGGGTCTTCCAACTCCGGAGACGGAATGGCCTGACCAACTGGCGACCGGCCTTGGCTAGGTACCACATCCTTCTCCTCTGCCGAAACGGGGAATCTGGAAGAGCGGGCCACTGCGGGGGCGACGTCGGTTCCTCCACGTACGGTGGGGACGTTCTGGCATGCGGGGCCTCGATGTATATGGTCGTGAGCTCCATGGCCATTATCATTATAACGCCGTCCAAGTGCTCCACGACATTGGATGACGTCGTATACACCGTATGCCGGCATTGACGCGGCGGTTCCTCCTGCCGACGCTATCCATAAAAGGGGTGGCGCTGGCGGGGATCTCGCTGCCTATTGTGGCCTCGGCCATTCGGGGTAGATTCTGCGTCGCTCTCCTCCGCATCTTCGACGTACGCCTCCGGCGGCGCTTCCTCCTCTTCTTTTTCGCTGCTTTTTCGATTTTGTCGTCCATCTGTAACTTATCTTAATAGTTATCTACCCTATTTACTTAATTAGTAAGTCCCTATCCAATCAGTGCAGCTAACAGACTACAGGTTATAATGTAACTTATCTTAGTTATATTTATGGTTATGGTTAACATATGTTATCTGAATCGGCCCTCTTCGGCTCCGATTCTGTAGCATTCTTACTCCTCTCGTTGCCTTCCTTCTCCTCGTCTCCCGCGTCGGGATCGGTCACGCCGATGGCCTCTTCCTGAAAAAATGGTTTTAGTTGACTTACATTGGCCACCCTTTTTCGTCGCTCGCCCTCTCTGGCAAGCCGCACGATATTGGGGGATATGAAGCTAGCAACCCTGTAAGCGCCATCGAACTTGGGAGCGAGCTTTGCAGCCAACCCGTCGGCAGCCTTGGATAACTGGTGTTGCTTCAGTAGGACCAGGGATTCCAATGAGGGTCGCCACTCCCGTCTCCGCATGTTGTAGTAGCGGCTTTGATCCTTCGCCGCACGTTGAAGATTACTGTGAACGATACTGAAAATTTCTTTTAGTTTGCCCTCCCTCTTCTTTGGGCTAAGGGCGCTAGTCGCCGAGCCAGGAGTAACCTCGTCGTACAAAGCGGCGGGAAGACGTGGTTCTCTCCCTTGCATCAAAAAGGCGGGGCTGAAACCCGTAGAGTCTGCCACACTTGAATAGACTGCTAGCGAAATCTCGAATCCTTTCCGTGGGGTTCTCCTGCGGACAATACGGCGCTGTATGCTGCATTTCCACGCCTAAGGATTCCATAAATGCCCGGAAGTTCTTACTCGTGAATTGCACCCCTTTGTCACAAACGAACTTCTTAGGCACTCCAAACCTGCTCAAGATCCGTTCACGGAATGCTTTCTGTAGTTGTGCCGACGTTGCTCTCCTCATTGGTACTAGCTCCACCCATTTTGAAAACGCGTCGTGAAATACATGTTTGGCAGTGGGAGCGTCGTGGCATTCCAGTAGCACTCGTCTTCTATTACCACTGGGCACACACAGCTTCCAGGGAATGAAGTCCTCGTCATCTGCTCGATGTCCTAAGTTTCTGTACAGCTGTCCGTTCTCTTGGGTATAATCGGCGAATTTGGCTGGGTCGTGTGCGATCTTGTCCAGCATCCTCGAGATCCATTTGCAGTCTGCCTTGGCCTCTACCGCCTGTTGACAGATTTCGGGAGGCTGCCTCGAAAGTGCAAAAGCCACTACGTTAAATTTCCCGCGGCGATAGTGAACATCAAACTGAAACTACTGTAGTTCCAGTGCCCATCGCGCAATTCGACCGGTCGGACTTTCTATGGAGTTTAATCACTTGAGAGCCAGGTGATCCGTCACCACATCGAATCGGTAACCTTCTAGGTAGCACTGTAGCTTCCTTATCGACCACACGATGGCTAGGCACTCTTTTTCCGTCGCCGAGTAGTTTAACTCCGCCATCAACAACTTGCGGCTGGCATATGCTATGACTCGTTCCTCACCGTCTACGGTCTGCGTCAGCACGGCGTCTAATCCGTAGGCACTTGCGTCTGTCTGTAGTACAAATTTTACCGAAAAGTCGGGACATGCAAGAACAGGGGTGGTTGTCAGCTATTCTTTCAGCTGCCGCAGTGACTCCTCCTATTCCTCTCCCCAAATCCACTAAGGCCTTTCTTAAGGACGGCGGTCATGGGCTGTACGAGAGCCGCAAATATCGTCCAAGTATGCAAACGCATGGGGCTCCATTTCTGACCCAATCACGGTGTCTAATGCGTGTTGGAACGTTGCACAAGCGGAATGCAACCCAAATGGCATCACACGCCATTGGAACAAACCCCTTCCTGACACCGTAAACGCCGTGCACTCTCTTCTATCTGCCGCCATGGGTATCTGCCAATAACCCTGCTTCAGATCTAGCGTTGATATAAAACGAGCTGCCGTAACCTCTCAAGGATGTGATTGATCCGAGGGACAGGATAAGCATCCGAGATATAGTGGGCATTCAGCTGTCGGTAATCTATACACATGCGCCAATCTCCTGTCTTCTTTTTGACCAGGACGATCGGAGCACTATGTGGACACAATGGCACAATGGCATTCACCCGGATCAACTCATCGACCTGCTCGTCTATCACCCTTTGCATGGCCGGATTCTTGGGATAATACCTCTGCTTCAGAGGCTTATCATCTTTCAACGTTATCTAATGTTCTGCTATGTGTGATATCCCCTTCAGGTTGTCGAAGAGTGCCAGTTCCGCTTCCAAGAACCCCCATAGTTCTGGTTCCAGGTCCTCCGGCCACCCTGCCTCCTCCATCGGGGATTCCATCTCCTCCCCCTCACCCATATCCACCATCGCGAGCTCAGATGGGGACCCTACCTCCACAGACCATGTTCCGGTTTCCGGAGTATTGGCGCCACCCTGGCCCTGCCCCAGCGGACGCCACAGCCCGTTTCCCTCCTCGACTCGTCCACAACAATTCTGGCTGCTCACGTCTTTCTAACCGCAACGCCTACAAAATGTCACTAGAGCATTTGGGCACTCCCGCGCGAAATGTCCTTCTTAAGCGCATTTATGACAAGCCCTTCTTGGGTTGAATACTGGTCCACCAACTTGGGCCATCATCCGGTTTGTGGCCACCGAAGATTCCACAGGATACTGTGGGATTCCACCTCCAATTTCCACCGGCCTGGCTGCGTTAGGCGGGGACCGAAACGGGTTGCTGACTGCTCACTGCCTGATTCCTTTGGCTTGGATTCATGCTGGCCGAATTCCTCGATTGCGTTGTAGCGGCCCGGGAGTACTCGCTGGGTTACCACCTGGTTTGTTGGAACGGCCTGGGGATCATGGAGATGAACACTCCTCAGATCCGACTCCGATTTCTGATGGAGGCGGGCGCCCATGTGAGACTTACTGCAACCGGCTAAGGGTTCCAACAATTTCGCGAACCGCACCTTGTGCTCGGCCAACCGAGCCCATGTCTCAGGTGAATGGCCACCGTCCCGGACAAATTTCCATAGCCGCTTACGTAAATCCTCCAGTCGGCCCGAACTCTTGGGCTATGAGCACCATTTCCTCCTTTAGGCGTTGGTGGATCCAACGCACACCCACACCCGGATTCTGGGACTCACCTGTTTCCACCATCTTATTTTATTCTTTCTTTTCCTTGTCGTACTCGTCTTCCGGGCTACTCGTCTTCTTGTTCGCTTTTCTCCTTCCTTTTATTTCTATTTATTTTTTTTTTTATTTCTCCCGTTTCTTGTCACCGGCCTACGGCCCAATAAACACCAAAATTTTGCTTATGATTTTTGGCCTTCGGCCCACTGTACAAAAAAAAATTTGTTAGCATTTATTGGCCTTCGGCCCACTGTACATAAGCAAAAATCTTTTGAGAGAAATTATTGGCCTTCGGCCCACTGTTCATCAAAAAAAATTTTCGTTGGTATTTATTGGCCTTTTCGGGCAAATTCGCACTTCGCGAGACCACTGCAACGAACTGCGTAATAGACGACGGCGTCTCTGCCTTGCGCGGCGTCGGCTGCGATGCGCCGTTATGGGCAGAGTTTAGGTCTGCTGGCGCCTCTGTACGTGTGTGAGTGCGCGCGTGGCTCGGCTGATCGTAAGTCTGTGAGCGCGTGTGTGTGCGTACTGTACTTATTCCCCCTTCTCCTTTTATTTTCTTCCTTTGTCGACACTGTTTCGCTATTTGGCGCGTGTCGCGTCAAAAAAAAAAAAATCAATAATGCAGGGTATAGCGGGGTTTGTCCGACTAAAGGGTAATTTATATTAATGCACTATTTATATCTTTGCCTACAGCCTTACACTTGTTTGTGTACAGCGGTGGGTTTCACGCCACGACTATACCACGCCCTTTTCACACCTCCAGCGTCCCTGCTCGGGCGCCACTTGTAAAGTAGTTTTCAACCGGGGTACAGATCTCAGTCCGGTTGGGTCCACTATTCACAAGAAATTTGTAAATATACTGGACGTGAAGGGGAAAGGCGGGAAATTTTCGGCTGTGTGGGCATAAAATAAATACTAGCACTAATATTAATTTCTAACTACAACCACACTATTACGGGGTACAGATCTCAGTCCGGTTGGGTCCACTATTCACAAGAAATTTGTAGATATGCTGGACGTGAAGGGGAAAGGCGGGAAATTTTCGGCTGTGTGGGCATAAAATAAATACTAGCACTAATATTAATTTCTAACTACAACCACACTATTACGTGGGACTTCCCTCCGGAGTTCGTAGCTGCACAGGGTAAAAACCGGCGCTTCACGGGCTGTCCGTTAGGGTCGCTAACTACTGTTACTTGCCGGGATTGTTCACGCGGCCAACGGGACTCTATCCTCGTTGTTCAACTACTACTAGCAGTTAGTACTACTGGTTATGGGTTGCCGGGATTGTTCGCACGGCCAACGCGAAACTATCCTCGTTGTTTGACTACTACTAACGATTATTACTTTGGGATAAGGGATTGCCGGGATTGCTCACACGGCCAACGGGAAACTATCCTCGTTGTTTAACTACGGTTAATAATTAAGGACGGGAAATATTAATAAAAAGCAGATCGGTTCGGTTTAGCTTAGTAGTTTATTCTTGTTATTTATACTATCGTTAATTATCCTAGTTATTCTAACTACTTGCACTACCCTGCTGCACTGTCCTCAGGAGCCCTAGTGCTCCGCCTATCCTTCTCTACTTACTTCTCTTCTTTTGCCAGACGCGCCAACTTACACGTCTGCCTTTGCTTACTTACGATCGCTGACTCCTCGAGCCCTTCGTTCGGCGGGCACGCGCTGGCGTCGGTTGCACAACTTCACCACAGAGTTTTCGCTCTTCACCTCCGAGCTTTCACTCTCTCTCTACGAGGTGAAGCCACGCTCTACTCTGCAGTGTTGTACAACCGATCACTAGCGCGCTCTTGCCCGCCAATAACGGCTGTTACGTTTAAATTCAAATTCTTTCCTATTCTATGTTAGTGTATCCCAGAAGGAAATATTCCGCAGAAAAATGTACTAATTTGCCGCAGCCCAACTCAGAGGATTGCACTCCGAGTTCGTGTAAAAGTCTCATTCGCTTTTACATTAGCGTGGCCGGGGTAATTCGGTAGGAAATCCACACTTCCCTACGGCAGGTTCCGCTACGAACTCTAACGTTTTCCTGAGCTCGTCATAGACACATTCTGCAGGAAATTCAGTTTCCATTTCTGCTGTAGGGAAATTCTAGTTGGGAATTCTTGTGAAATTCCACTTGGAATTCTGGCTGGCATTTCTCCCTCCCTAGGGTTCTGGCTGCTGCAGAAATAAAAGCGTATACATACATATATTTTTTTCAAATTTATTCTTTAGTTTTATTTAATAAACAACATACAATAACTTAATATTAATATAATTAATTAATACTGAAAAGAGATGAAATTGAAGATTTATATACATTAGTTTTTATTTTGAAATATATTTCACTATTATTTGTGTATACTTACATTTCGTGTGAGTCCAGTATTTTATTAACGCATTTGATTTAACCCACATAATGGCGAATTTAAGAATAAGTAACTGTATAAAACAATTACACAATATAATGCAAGAAAAACTAAGACTTACCCATTTATAAATGCGTTGTTCATCCAACACGCGTTCAAATAGCACTGCTGCGCAAAAGACACTTTGATAGAAATACACAAAAAATGGGTTGCCAACATAACAAAATGTAGCCAATCGCGTGCTCTAGACTCTAAGCTCAAAGTACCGCAAACGTATTGACAACCCTTACAGCTAAGAAGATTTCCTAGCAGAATACTATGCTGCCCAGGCTATAGCAAACTCAGCAAACCGCTTGAGATCGTAGCGGAAGCTGCCGTGGGAAATTCAAACCTCTGAGTAAGAATTCCCACCTGAGTAACATGCAGAGCAGTCAGTACCATACTCAGCAAAACGTTTGAGCTCGTAGCGGAAGCTGCTGTAGGAAATTCGCACCCTGAATCGAACAATTCTTACTACAGAGCGCGCTGCTGACAGCCTGCAGCCTGAGGGATCGATCCCTACTTCATGTAAAATTTTGGTACTGCGGCCGTAGCGACTTTGGTCTGTACGTGCCCTCTGGATCGACTGGGATGTTATATGTTATAATGTGCGGCGATAACCATAGGTGTCGCCTCTTAAAGTAACAGTGCCATATACCGAAAATTTATTTTGAAAGTCGCAACACCAATGAATCGTAACACCCCCCCCCCCCCCCCCCCCCACCAACTCATTTGATAATTAATTAATACCATTAAAAGCCACTGTTCCTATGGCAGCTATACGATAAAGTAATCCGATCTTGACCCAATTTTCGCAGAATGTTACAATGAGTAAGAAATACATAATCTGTGAGTTTGGTTAATTTAGCTGAAAAAACAACAAAGCTCTTCATACTAAATATTTATTTGCGTCTGATTTTTTTCATGGCAGCTTTACGATATAGCTATCCGATCTTGACCAAATCTTCACAGAATGTTACAATAAGTAAGAAATACATAATCTGTGAGTTTGGTTAAGATAGTTCAAAAAACAACAAAGATCTGCATACAAAGTTTTAATTTGCATCTGATTGTTCCTATGGCAGCTATATGATATAGTGATCCGATCTTGACCAAATTTTCTCAGGATGTAGCAGTGAGTAAGAAATTCGTAATCTGTGAGTTTGGTTAAGATAGCTCAATAAACAAAAAAAAATTTCATACTAAGTTATTTTGAAACTTGACCTCGCATTTTAGCCCCTTCCAGTGGGGATATCAAAAAATCCCGTCTTATTGCACGATAATTATGTCTCAGCTATGTTGTGTAAAAATTTCATCTCAATATCTTGAACCGTTTAGCCTACAGCGTGCTGACTCAGTCAGTCAGCAGTCAGTCAGGACAAAGAATTTTATATATATAGATTGTTTTTGACCGTTGCAATTAGCGCAATTTATCGGCGTCGAACTCTATGTTAATTCTATGTATGTGATTTATGTGCGACGAAATTGTGTGCGATTCTCAATAGGCGATGTTAACGACTGTGACTAACTCCCACAAGAAAGGGACAGAGACGAACGGTGGGCAGAGAGAAAGCGATCGTTAAGCGTTGGCTTAACGAGAACTCCCTCTCTGCCATGCAGCTTTTAAACTGCCTATCAATCCTCTTAAATCAAAGTGCGTTATAATTTACAATAATAATTTAAACACGGAAAGCCGTCCTAGACTCCACATTGACAACGCTACTATTAAATATGTTGATCAAGCCATTAATCTTCGACTTGTAGTTAACAATAAATAAACCTGGTCTAATCATGTTAATAGAGCAGTTGGTACATCATATAGCCTACTTCGGCATCTATATATGACGAAAAGAATCCTGCCTGTAAAAATAAAAGTCCTCGTTGCCAAAAGCTATTTGCCTCACTCTTTTATGGGGTTGAGATTTTTGGTAGCACGAATGCTTACAGCATACCGAAATTAACAGTGGCGTTTAATAATATTGTCAGATATGTATTCGATATTAGGAGAGGTCGACATATTACTACGTTTGCAAACAAATTATTTAATATGAGCATGATGTCATTCATTAAATTCACAATTCTAATACTCATACACAAAATTTTAGTTAGTAAAAATCATATCTTTTCCAAAAATTAAAATTTGTCCCATCTAGAAGAATAAGAAATCTCGTATCCATAAAACATAAACTTGCTGCATCAGAAAACGATTTTTACATCAACGCTGTTCGACTGTGAAACAAATTACCAAAACATTTAAAAGCAGACTTAGGCTGATGTCAGAGTGCGCGCGAGAAGCGATGCGATAATATTGGTCGAGAACGAGCGATAAACCACTGCAACCTTTTTCATATGCAATCGCTCGAAAGATGTCAGAGTGAGAGCGCAGCGAGTTGCGAGTTCAAGCGATAAAGCGAGAGCAAAGCGAGAGAGCAGTTTGCAACCTGCTTTATCGCTTCAACTCGCTCAGAGCGTACGATTGTTTTGTTACATTCTGTGATTTAATTACCGTTTATTTTCAAAGCACGCGTGTTTGAAAGCTCAGATGGTAATTTTGTTACTGTATTCTGAGCTTTATTTACAGGTTACTCTAAAATCATGCGGTTTTTTTTTACATTTGGTGTCATTTGTGAGAGAACCCCAGAACAAAATGGACATTGAAAATTTAATTAGTGAAGTCTTTTTACGCCCAGCGCTATCATCGTCATAATCATATTTTTATTCGGTGTATCTGTGTGTGCAAACAAAGTCGCGAAAAGCGTTTCTAATTAATTGACCTGTTTTTAAATTTATATGATTTAAAGTTTCGACTTTGTTATGATTTTCAAAGCCAATAAGAAAATGTTGTGATTCTATATTGATATCATAAGGCCCTTCAAGGTCAATGATTGTATAATATTATGCAAAATGCATATATACTCTTTACAATGACATCAACAAAATCAGGATCAGAGTCAATAGGCTTTAGAGTAGACGCCATTTGGATGTTATGATACCAAAGGCACATTCAATGCATCTTCGAGCTCTGGAAAGTCTACTGTTAAAGTATTCGTTACTTGCATTTATATCTCTTCTTGAATATGGCCTTAAAAGAATTTCTAGAAGTGGATAAGCCTCATCACCCACAAAAACATATGGCATCTTAGTGTTTGTTCCACCATCACTTTGTTTTCCATAGCCTCCAACTTCTATGGCAATAAATTTGCAATTGGCATCTGCCACTCCTTGAAGTACTATAGAAAAGTACTTTTTATAATTATTAAACATAGACCCGGAATGAGGTGGACATCTAATGCGTATGTGCTTTCCATCAATAGCCCCAGCACAATGGCCACCGTCCCGGACAAATTTCCATAGCCGCTTACGTAAATCCTCCAGTCGGCCTTCTCTGTCGAGCCCGAACTCTTGGGCTATGAGCACCTTTTCCTCCTTTAGGCGTTGGTGGATCCAACGCACACCCACACCCGGATTCTGGGACTCACCTGTTTCCACCATCTTATTTTATTCTTTCTTTTCCTTGTCGTACTCGTCTTCCGGGCTACTCGTCTTCTTGTTCGCTTTTCTCCTTCCTTTTATTTCTATTTATTTTTTTTTTTATTTCTCCCGTTTCTTGTCACCGGCCTACGGCCCAATAAACACCAAAATTTTGCTTATGATTTTTGGCCTTCGGCCCACTGTACAAAAAAAAATTTGTTAGCATTTATTGGCCTTCGGCCCACTGTACATAAGCAAAAATCTTTTGAGAGAAAGTATTGGCCTTCGGCCCACTGTTCAGCAAAAAAATTTTCGTTGGTATTTATTGGCCTTTTCGGGCAAATTCGCACTTCGCGAGACCACTGCAACGAACTGCGTAATAGACGACGGCGTCTCTGCCTTGCGCGGCGTCGGCTGCGATGCGCCGTTATGGGCAGAGTTTAGGTCTGCTGGCGCCTCTGTACGTGTGTGAGTGCGCGCGTGGCTCGGCTGATCGTAAGTCTGTGAGCGCGTGTGTGTGCGTACTGTACTTATTCCCCCTTCTCCTTTTATTTTCTTCCTTTGTCGACACTGTTTCGCTATTTGGCGCGTGTCGCGTCAAAAAAAAAAAAATCAATAATGCAGGGTATAGCGGGGTTTGTCCGACTAAAGGGTAATTTATATTAATGCACTATTTATATCTTTGCCTACAGCCTTACACTTGTTTGGGTACAGCGGTGGGTTTCACGCCACGACTATACCACGCCCTTTTCACACCTCCAGCGTCCCTGCTCGGGCGCCACTTGTAAAGTAGTTTTCAACCGGGGTACAGATCTCAGTCCGGTTGGGTCCACTATTCACAAGAAATTTGTAAATATACTGGACGTGAAGGGGAAAGGCGGGAAATTTTCGGCTGTGTGGGCATAAAATAAATACTAGCACTAATATTAATTTCTAACTACAACCACACTATTACGGGGTACAGATCTCAGTCCAGTTGGGTCCACTATTCACAAGAAATTTGTAGATATGCTGGACGTGAAGGGGAAAGGCGGGAAATTTTCGGCTGTGTGGGCATAAAATAAATACTAGCACTAATATTAATTTCTAACTACAATCACACTATTACGTGGGACTTCCCTCCGGAGTTCGTAGCTGCACAGGGTAAAAACCGGCGCTTCACGGGCTGTCCGTTAGGGTCGCTAACTACTGTTACTTGCCGGGATTGTTCACGCGGCCAACGGGACTCTATCCTCGTTGTTCAACTACTACTAGCAGTTAGTACTACTGGTTATGGGTTGCCGGGATTGTTCGCACGGCCAACGCGAAACTATCCTCGTTGTTTGACTACTACTAACGATTATTACTTTGGGATAAGGGATTGCCGGGATTGCTCACACGGCCAACGGGAAACTATCCTCGTTGTTTAACTACGGTTAATAATTAAGGACGGGAAATATTAATAAAAAGCAGATCGGTTCGGTTTAGCTTAGTAGTTTATTCTTGTTATTTATACTATCGTTAATTATCCTAGTTATTCTAACTACTTGCACTACCCTGCTGCACTGTCCTCAGGAGCCCTAGTGCTCCGCCTATCCTTCTCTACTTACTTCTCTTCTTTTGCCAGACGCGCCAACTTACACGTCTGCCTTTGCTTACTTACGATCGCTGACTCCTCGAGCCCTTCGTTCGGCGGGCACGCGCTGGCGTCGGTTGCACAACTTCACCACAGAGTTTTCGCTCTTCACCTCCGAGCTTTCACTCTCTCTCTACGAGGTGAAGCCACGCTCTACTCTGCAGTGTTGTACAACCGATCACTAGCGCGCTCTTGCCCGCCAATAACGGCTGTTACGTTTAAATTCAAATTCTTTCCTATTCTATGTTAGTGTATCCCAGAAGGAAATATTCCGCAGAAAAATGTACTAATTTGCCGCAGCCCAACTCAGAGGATTGCACTCCGAGTTCGTGTAAAAGTCTCATTCGCTTTTACATTAGCGTGGCCGGGGTAATTCGGTAGGAAATCCACACTTCCCTACGGCAGGTTCCGCTACGAACTCTAACGTTTTCCTGAGCTCGTCATAGACACATTCTGCAGGAAATTCAGTTTCCATTTCTGCTGTAGGGAAATTCTAGTTGGGAATTCTTGTGAAATTCCACTTGGAATTCTGGCTGGCATTTCTCCCTCCCTAGGGTTCTGGCTGCTGCAGAAATAAAAGCGTATACATACATATATTTTTTTCAAATTTATTCTTTAGTTTTATTTAATAAACAACATACAATAACTTAATATTAATATAATTAATTAATACTGAAAAGAGATGAAATTGAAGATTTATATACATTAGTTTTTATTTTGAAATATATTTCACTATTATTTGTGTATACTTACATTTCGTGTGAGTCCAGTATTTTATTAACGCATTTGATTTAACCCACATAATGGCGAATTTAAGAATAAGTAACTGTATAAAACAATTACACAATATAATGCAAGAAAAACTAAGACTTACCCATTTATAAATGCGTTGTTCATCCAACACGCGTTCAAATAGCACTGCTGCGCAAAAGACACTTTGATAGAAATACACAAAAAATGGGTTGCCAACATAACAAAATGTAGCCAATCGCGTGCTCTAGACTCTAAGCTCAAAGTACCGCAAACGTATTGACAACCCTTACAGCTAAGAAGATTTCCTAGCAGAATACTATGCTGCCCAGGCTATAGCAAACTCAGCAAACCGCTTGAGATCGTAGCGGAAGCTGCCGTGGGAAATTCAAACCTCTGAGTAAGAATTCCCACCTGAGTAACATGCAGAGCAGTCAGTACCATACTCAGCAAAACGTTTGAGCTCGTAGCGGAAGCTGCTGTAGGAAATTCGCACCCTGAATCGAACAATTCTTACTACAGAGCGCGCTGCTGACAGCCTGCAGCCTGAGGGATCGATCCCTACTTCATGTAAAATTTTGGTACTGCGGCCGTAGCGACTTTGGTCTGTACGTGCCCTCTGGATCGACTGGGATGTTATATGTTATAATGTGCGGCGATAACCATAGGTGTCGCCTCTTAAAGTAACAGTGCCATATACCGAAAATTTATTTTGAAAGTCGCAACACCAATGAATCGTAACACCCCCCCCCCCCTCTCCACCAACACTCATTTGATTGTTCAATTGGATTATATCAGCAAGAGCGAGCAACAGTGCCATATACTGAAAATTTATTTTGAATGTCGCAACACCAATGAATCGTAACACCCCCCCCCCCCCCCCCCACCAACTCATTTGATAATTAATTAATTAGCATTAAAAGCCACTGTTCCTATGGCAGCTATACGATAAAGTAATCCGA
Organism: Drosophila neotestacea; assembly: GCA_035044365.1. Lineage (NCBI taxonomy): Eukaryota > Metazoa > Arthropoda > Insecta > Diptera > Drosophilidae > Drosophila > Drosophila neotestacea. The sequence goes on from JAWNMD010000450.1 coordinate 704,030, forward strand.
TCTTGACCCAATTTTCGCAGAATGTTACAATGCGTAAGAAATACATAATCTGTGAGTTTGGTTAATTTAGCTGAAAAAACAACAAAGCTCTTCATACTAAATATTTATTTGCGTCTGATTTTTTTCATGGCAGCTTTACGATATAGCTATCCGATCTTGACCAAATCTTCACAGAATGTTACAATAAGTAAGAAATACATAATCTGTGAGTTTGGTTAAGATAGTTCAAAAAACAACAAAGATCTGCATACAAAGTTTTAATTTGCATCTGATTGTTCCTATGGCAGCTATATGATATAGTGATCCGATCTTGACCAAATTTTCTCAGGATGTAGCAGTGAGTAAGAAATTCGTAATCTGTGAGTTTGGTTAAGATAGCTCAATAAACAAAAAAAAATTTCATACTAAGTAATTTTGAAACTTGACCTCGCATTTTAGCCCCTTCCAGTGGGGATATCAAAAAATCCCGTCTTATTGCACGATAATTATGTCTCAGCTATGTTGTGTAAAAATTTCATCTCAATATCTTGAACCGTTTAGCCTACAGCGTGCTGACTCAGTCAGTCAGCCAGTCAGTCAGGACAAAGAATTTTATATATATAGATTGTTTTTGACCGTTGCAATTAGCGCAATTTATCGGCGTCGAACTCTATGTTAATTCTATGTATGTGATTTATGTGCGACGAAATTGTGTGCGATTCTCAATAGGCGATGTTAACGACTGTGACTAACTCCCACAAGAAAGGGACAGAGACGAACGGTGGGCAGAGAGAAAGCGATCGTTAAGCGTTGGCTTAACGAGAACTCCCTCTCTGCCATGCAGCTTTTAAACTGCCTACGCGCAATATGCGCAAACAGTGGTGTTCCTAAAGGATGGTTTGGCAATCAATCCTCTTAAATCAAAGTGCGTTATAATTTACAATAATAATTTAAACACGGAAAGCCGTCCTAGACTCCACATTGACAACGCTACTATTAAATATGTTGATCAAGCCATTAATCTTCGACTTGTAGTTAACAATAAATAAACCTGGTCTAATCATGTTAATAGAGCAGTTGGTACATCATATAGCCTACTTCGGCATCTATATATGACGAAAAGAATCCTGCCTGTAAAAATAAAAGTCCTCGTTGCCAAAAGCTATTTGCCTCACTCTTTTATGGGGTTGAGATTTTTGGTAGCACGAATGCTTACAGCATACCGAAATTAACAGTGGCGTTTAATAATATTGTCAGATATGTATTCGATATTAGGAGAGGTCGACATATTACTACGTTTGCAAACAAATTATTTAATATGAGCATGATGTCATTCATTAAATTCACAATTCTAATACTCATACACAAAATTTTAGTTAGTAAAAATCATATCTTTTCCAAAAATTAAAATTTGTCCCATCTAGAAGAATAAGAAATCTCGTATCCATAAAACATAAACTTGCTGCATCAGAAAACGATTTTTACATCAACGCTGTTCGACTGTGGAACAAATTACCAAAATATTTAAAAGCAGACTTAGGCTGATGTCAGAGTGCGCGCGAGAAGCGATGCGATAATATTGGTCGAGAACGAGCGATAAACCACTGCAACCTTTTTCATATGCAATCGCTCGAAAGATGTCAGAGTGAGAGCGCAGCGAGTTGCGAGTTCAAGCGATAAAGCGAGAGCAAAGCGAGAGAGCAGTTTGCAACCTGCTTTATCGCTTCAACTCGCTCAGAGCGTACGATTGTTTTGTTACATTCTGTGATTTAATTACCGTTTATTTTCAAAGCACGCGTGTTTGAAAGCTCAGATGGTAATTTTGTTACTGTATTCTGAGCTTTATTTACAGGTTACTCTAAAATCATGCGGTTTTTTTTTACATTTGGTGTCATTTGTGAGAGAACCCCAGAACAAAATGGACATTGAAAATTTAATTAGTGAAGTCTTTTTACGCCCAGCGCTATCATCGTCATAATCATATTTTTATTCGGTGTATCTGTGTGTGCAAACAAAGTCGCGAAAAGCGTTTCTAATTAATTGACCTGTTTTTAAATTTATATGATTTAAAGTTTCGACTTTGTTATGATTTTCAAAGCCAATAAGAAAATGTTGTGATTCTATATTGATATCATAAGGCCCTTCAAGGTCAATGATTGTATAATATTATGCAAAATGCATATACTCTTTACAATGACATCAACAAAATCAGGATCAGAGTCAATAGGCTTTAGAGTAGACGCCATTTGGATGTTATGATACCAAAGGCACATTCAATGCATCTTCGAGCTCTGGAAAGTCTACTGTTAAAGTATTCGTTACTTGCATTTATATCTCTTCTTGAATATGGCCTTAAAAGAATTTCTAGAAGTGGATAAGCCTCATCACCCACAAAAACATATGGCATCTTAGTGTTTGTTCCACCATCACTTTGTTTTCCATAGCCTCCAACTTCTATGGCAATAAATTTGCAATTGGCATCTGCCACTCCTTGAAGTACTATAGAAAAGTACTTTTTATAATTATTAAACATAGACCCGGAATGAGGTGGACATCTAATGCGTATGTGCTTTCCATCAATAGCCCCAGCACAATTTGGAAAGTTCCACAGCTTCCAAAAGTTGTCTGCTGTCTTGCTAATAATTTCCTTCGTGGGCTGAGGCATATGTAGCGGTTGTAGCTCCTCCCAAAGAGCTATTACAGTCTCTTTTACTAGAACTGAAACAGTAGTCCTTCCAATTTTAAATGAATATGCCAATGATGAGAAAGATGCTCCAGTAGTTAAAAATCTGTAATTACGGATAATTTTCGACGTTATTGTAATTAATTAATCAAATTTGCATTTTAGAAGACGGCTTTAAAAAAAAATGGAAGAACCTCCGGGACCAATTCCGCAACGAATGGAAAAAAATTACTGTTCCAAAATCTGGCGACTCTGGTGTTTCAGAGGAGGCTTACAGCAATTATACTTCTTGGCCTCATTTTAATAGTCTACTTTTCTTAAAGGACCAAATAAAACCCCGTAAACTGGTTGGTAATTTTGAAGCATTAAACACAGCATCACAATTTTGCTTGGAGGCATCTTCTTCAGAATTTCCTTCTGAATTGTCTCGAGATGAGATCATCTCTGAAGAGATTCACGAGCTATGTGAAGATGAACCAACAAAAAAAGCAAAAGAAGTTGAATGCATCAGAGGAATTAGCAGCTATTGAGCAACAAAAATTAATGTTGCTTGAAAAGAAAATTAATAACAACAAAGAGAAAGACGACGACGAGTCATTTTTTGATAGCCTAATACCGTATATGCGGAAAATGGATCCGATGACAAAATTATTATGCAGAATGGAAATACAGAAAACCATTTTTAATTTTTCCTTCGACAACAGTTCTGATACTGATATTACTAAATCGTAATATAATTTAATACTTTAAATACAATGTAACATAACTATAATACATACATAATAAATATAATTGAAATATATTAGAAACTACTGATACTGATATTACTAAATCGTAATATAATTTAATACTTTAAATACAATGTAACATAACTATAATACATACATAATAAATATAATTGAAATATATTAGAAACTAACCTCAATGTTATTATAAATTTTTGGCAAGGCAGTATGGGTTGTGTCACAAAATTTGGCCAACGCTTCTCCAACCGACTACTAATTGTATTTAATATATAATCAAAAGTCGAAATAGACATCCGTGAATAGTTAAAAAACTTTTCTGGGTGTTTTCGCAAGTCATTATATAAATTGTTGAACTCTCATTTTTCGTTCCTACTGCAGTTAAGCGGGTGGACGCCACTTTTTTTTTTAACACAAAGTTAAGTGTTGCACTTGAAGCAAAAAAATCTTCGTCCGAATCCATCACGATCACATTAATAACTAAAAAATAGAACAATGCAGCTCGCTTCTCGCAAAGCTCTCACTCTGCCATCTTCTCGCTTTGCTCATCGCTTCGCTTCTCGCGCGCACTCTGACATCAGCCTTAAGCGTCACACAACTTAAACTTAAAATTAAATTGATAGTAATAATAATAATTAACCTAGTTATTTAAGTATAAAAAAAAAATAAACAAAAATAAAAAAAAGGATATATAACTGTATAAAAAAAAATAGATAAAAGTTGTAAAGCTATTTGGGAAATACAACCTAAAGAGCTCTCTGGGTGGTTGAAGGTCGATGATAACGTGTATATCTATACGTATATATAATTTATATTTCCTGCGTACATATATTTTATGGTTGCCGTTCAAATTTTAATGTCTCGTGTTTTTTGTTGTCCATATTCTGTTTATTATTTTCACCAATTTGATTTTTTCTCCATTTATAGGATTGGTATAACTAATTTGATTTTCTTTTTATCTTCAAATTTTAATTATTTGATTTTATTTATGAATAATTAAAGTTTATAATTTTAAGTTCTAAATTATTATTTTTAAAACTTTGTTTTTTTATTTAAATTACTCTGATTTTTTTTCAAACTTTCTTTAATAAATAACATGTAACGAACACCACTAATATCGTCTGGCTGAGATTTATTTATTCATATAATCAGCAGATTCTAGTGGACATTCCACTACACAAGACAGGCTGAGCGACATGGAACAAAAGAAGGAAGATCTCGAGCTCGGATCTTTTGGTTGCCACTGGATAGTTGCAGTGACTAGTGGCACTGCCGCCAGAATGGCTTTTACTAAACAGACTCACTCATGCTCCTCTGGTTTGCGATGAGCTTGCGTTGCCGTTTGAGCAACCGCTAATGTGCCACCTTTGCTTTGCAAGCCCTGGGTGAACTGCTCGCAAAATTCGCCTCCTCTACAATCTGCAGAAACGTGGTTTGAAAAAGTTTTCTTTCTCCTGTTTTTCAAAATCTTTCCACCGTTGTTGCAATTGTTCTCCTGCATTACACCCGCCAGTGGGCCGAGGGGCATGAGGGGCTGCATTAGAAATTGCTGTCGCACTCCAATTTCCCTCCGCAGGATTGTCTACGCACCCACTGTGGGACTATCGGTCATACATAAATAGTGGTCACAGGTTTCAATTGATGTTGCTGCCAGTTGCTACAGTTGCCACTACTGTGATGATGTTATTGTTTTTATTGCAACAATTGCCAATGATGATTATGTCTCGTTGCTGTTGCTTCGACTGTTGTGCCATGGAGTCTGCTTTCTCTGAAAACTTAGGCAGTGTGCCAAGTCCTTTGCCGGCCAACAAAACACAAGCTGCTGCGATTTAGAGACAAGAGACCGCGTCTGCGCGATAAAAATTATCGGAGCATTGAAAATCTAACATCCTTTAAATTAATCTCTTAATTAAAAATTAAAATGAATTTCAATGAAAAAGTTTCTATTGTTCTTCGTCAATAGCAATGAATCAATTCGCAAGTTGACAGTGGAGCTCGACAAATCAGCTCAGCTGATGGATCACATAGCAAATGGCGACCATGAAGACGACGACGCCAATGACGACGACAATGACTTGTTTTTGTTGGCTACTAATTTATATATACCACGGACAGTTTGACGCTCCTCTTAAATCCGCAATGCACTCCCCTTACAAGTCTATTAATGTGTTCTCAAGCTCTGGTGACCATGTCACTCTCTTGGAAGTATTATTTTTCAGTGCTGTCCAAACTATCCGTGGTACATATAAATTAGTAGCCAACAACAACAAGTTATTGTCGTCGTCATTGGCGTCGTCGTCTTCATGGTCGCCATTTGCTATGTGATCCATCTGCTGCACAGCAGCAAGAAAAATATAAACTTTTTCATTGAAATTAATTTTAGTTTTAAATTTGTCTCTAAATTTCACATGTCAATGCACTTGAATTCAGGGGGCTGTGATGTTAGATGTTGGCAATGTGAATCAGTGTTTCACATCTAACATCATTCCCATGCGTTCCCCAAAAATGTACTCAGTGGGAATGGGGCATTAGATGTTGCTGAGTGGGAATAGGGCATTATACTGTTTTTACAGTGCCGCATGATGCGCGTCGCTTACACTGGAGCCAATTTCAGATTTGTTTATTGAAATAAAGCCAATTATGAGTTCTTGACTGGTAAATGTTGTAAATGGTGCAATTTGTAAATGCAGCGCCGTATTTGCAAACACGCTCTGCAGATCTTGATGCATCTAATTCCAATTAATAAAAATTGCGAAGATTAAGCGCTGTGCACCACTGCCGATTGGGAAAAATGTAATTGTTCATGGTAAATCAGTTAGGAACAAAAAAAAGCCGTTTTGCCCTTTGTAAAAATAGGTCCAGATTTGGGAGCTCTGCATCTTGTATGTTGTGAATATGTTGTGTGCTGTATAATGCTAGGTTTACATTGCGCAACAGGCTGGCACATCACAGTGCCACAGGGGCACAGCTCAATGTGAACACTAAATGATGTGCCACAGAAATAAGCTGGCACAGCAATGTGAACGGCTGTGTTATTTGCCTGGGACAAAAGATACACCAATTGTTTGAACAGCTGTTTAAGGTGAAGCAGCTCAAATGAACAATTTTTTCCTGAGGCAGACCGAACGAGCATGTTGGTTTTTCTACCGTACCCGTTTTTATTATGTTTTTGTAATTTTGTCTTCTAGTTTATATTATTCAAATTTCTGAGAGATTGCATATAGCGGCGATGGCTTGTATTGGGCTATGGCTGCTCAATGATGATGAAAACGAGACAAGCGCTCTTGTTGGGTGTATAGTTATTTGGCTGGAAAGCTGTGAAAAACTCCCTTTAGCTACTGTTTTTAGGCCCAGTACTTCAAAAAAGTATAAATGGGTCTATTAAAATGTGCGTACCAGGCAGAAGGAGGCGTGGCAGACCCCACAAAGTATATATATTCTTGATCAGGGCGATGAGCTGAGTCGATATAGCCATGTCCGTCTGTTTGTCTGTCTGTCTGTCTGTTTCTATGCAAACTAGTCTCTCAGTTTTGAAGCTATCTTGATGAAACTTGGTACCGGCCCGTCTTTTTACTGCACGCAGTACATATGTCCGAACCGGCCGGATCGGATCCTGCCATAGGAACGATCGGTTCGGAATCAACATTTAGTATGAAAAACTTTTTTGTTTCTCAATATATCTCAACCAAACTCACAGATTGTGTGTTTGGTATAGTTATATACATCCCTACCAAATTTGATGTAAATCGGACTACTATATCATATAGCTGCCATGGGAGCGATCGGTTTGAAACTAACATTTAGTATGTATAACAAATTTTGTAAAAAATCTGACGGCTCACACGGGGCACTGCAAGGGTATCCAAACTTTGGCGCGCCAAAGTTAGTTTGCGCTAAATTTTTTATATGGAGTTGGCAGTCATCGTACTCGATTTTTCAGTGCTGGGTACTAGGCTATAAGCTCCACTGCTGTGAACATTTGAACAATCTGTATCGCCTTGTGGCGCTGTGCGAAAATGACAGTAGTGTTCACATTGACGGCTGGCACAGTACCTGGCACCGCTCTGTGGAGCACAATTTATGTGCCGGCCAATGTGAACACTCTGGCACAGGCCACATACAAGCACAACTGCCGCAAAATATCCTTGCACACTGTGGCGGTAATGTAAACCTAGCATAAACAGGGGTCATTCTAATTTCGCGAAATTTGAAATACATGAAATGGTCCGTACAAACGTTGTAAGTTTTTGGCTTTCTTATTCGAAACATTTAGCGACCAACGATGATTATCGACAATTTATCGTCTGATTATCGAGATTTACGTTTCCATTAAACTCAGTCTATTTTTATTACAGAGACACAGAGTCAACACAGCCCAATAATGAAAAAAAAGGTAACAATTTGTGCAAAGTAAACAGCAAGTATTTTGCGAAGGTAGGTTCTAATTATGTTGTTCGACCCCAGGTACTGCTAATGGGCAAAAGCGGCTCCGGAAAGACGAGTATGCGTTCAATTATATTTGCTAACTATATAGCCCGTGATACGACACGCCTGGGAGCGACAAGTAAGTACTTACATTGTTAAAGCTTGCAATACTTTTAAAATTTAAAGTAACATACCTTCAGTCGATGTGGAGCATTCACACGTGCGCTTCCTCGGCAATCTAGTACTCAATCTGTGGGACTGTGGCGGCCAGGAAGGTTTCATGAAACAGTACTTTGCCCAACAACGCGATAATATCTTTCGCAATGTGGAGGTGCTGATCTATGTGTTTGATGTGGAAAGCCAGGAAATGGAGCGGGACGTCCACTATTATCAAAGCTGTCTCGAAGCGTTACTGCAAAACTCACCGGACGCGAAGATTTTTTGTTTGGTACACAAAATGGACTTAGTGGCGGAAGAGCATCGGGAGAATGTGTTTAGGGAGCGTGAAGAGGATCTCATACGCTTGTCTAAGCCCGGCAATGTTACATGCTTCCGTACCAGCATTTGGGATGAGACTTTGTACAAGTAAGCATTTACACATGGTCTTCCTTAATTATCACGCATAACATTTAATTGATCATTGCGTCCCCCGTAGAGCGTGGTCTTCCATTGTCACCATGTTAATACCGAATGTGGCAGCTCTGGAGAACTCCCTTAGTCACTTTGCCAATGTGATTGAGGCGGATGAAGTGTTGTTGTTTGAGAAAGCAACGTTTTTGGTTATCTCGCACTGCCAGAGCAAAAAAACCGCGATTCGCATAGATTCGAGAAAGTATCAAACATCATTAAGCAATTTAAGCTGAGCTGCTCGAAGTTGGGGGCTAAGTTCCAATCTATGGAAGTGCGAAATAATGCATTCGCCGCATTCATTGATACGTTCACTAGCAATACATATGTCATGGTGGTCATGTCAGATCCCACCCTGCCCTCTGAAGCGACGCTGGTAAACATACGCAATGCGCGCAAGTACTTTGAGGAATTAGAAAATCCAAATAACATTGGCATGAACCATCAAAACCATGTGTTCCATTGATTTTCTTTGATTGCCATTGTCTAACTGTTAATGCATGTTTTCTGGTAAAATAGATTGATTTCATAAAATATAAACATATATAGCCTACACAATCTCCATATGAATTGCACTAGTGTGAGCATTGAATGTTCCAACATTTATAAGCTTTAAAGCAGGGGTGCGCAGCGCCTATGCACACGACGCACATCTGTTTTTGCTTTGCACATACATAGCTTATGGGAGTGTGTGAGGCTTGCACACTGGTAAGGTTCTGGCGCACATTGCAAATTACACAAACAATTTTGCGTCCTTTACCCTCCCCTATTTTTCGTTGCCTGCAAAGCAAAAACAATTTTGCACTGCACGCTTTGCGCCGGACCTTCGCTTCTTGCAAACCAAAAACAATTTTTCACTGCACGCTTTGCGCCGGACCTTCGCTTCTTGTCTTCACTATTCCGAATGTATTTTGTTGTTGTCTTTTCGTTTGGTGTACACTGAAAAGTTTTTTCCCACAGGTCCTTAATATGTGTGATCAACTGGCAAGTGTTTTCTTCGCAGGAAACTTTAAATATGAATTGCAAAGTTCCTATTTTTTCAGTGTACACATTGAACTAACAAGAAAAGTTCGTTACATGTGTGCGATCGATTTGCTTTATTTGTATTGGTGCGTGCACATCCATAAGGCAGCTTTGCGCACCCCTGCTTTAAAGCTTAAAATTTTAATTCTTAAATGTATAGACGGAAAACAATTACACACATACGTAATAACAAATATGTCTTAAGGGAAATACATAAATAGTATTTATACATAAATGACACTTCTGGTACGAGTACGGAACTAGCCATTAGCACAATCTATCTGTCCGTACCCAATGTATGCACAAGAACCACAATTTTCTTGTACATATCACAAACACATATGTAAATCCAAGGCATTTGCGAATTAGAATCAAATCGGCAGATCACTAGGAGTAGAAGCGTCTCACCTCCGCGGACAATTGGTCTACACTGGACTCATCAACGGCAACGAAACGCTTGGATCCGCGACTGAAGTAGTATATGTCTCCTGTATAAATGTCAAACCAAAGAGCGTGTATGTGCAAATCGTGTGATTCGAGGCGCGACTTGAGAAAACCATACGAAGCTATGTTGGACATTTGCTGCAGCGTATTGATCTGGGACAGTTTATCTTCAAGGGCAAATTTATGCTCTAAATCGATGTAGGCCACAAAGCGACGCAGTGGTGTTTCCGAGGAGAATATTAGATGGTCCTTCATGCCCGTATCCCGCCACTCCTGAAATTTATTTAAACTGGTGTTGGCATGTGTGCATAGCCAGGATCGCAGTGGTGATAGACGGCGGTTCAACTGAAATGTACGCAAGTTAATAGTGTCTATTACAGTGTCTTAACAACCTCACCTTAGATGCAAAGTCGGGATCACGCAGCTGATAAAGAAGATTCATAGCCTTGCAATCGCTGTGACCACAAACAATAATATGCCTGATGTCATTCACCACACATCCCAGCTCCAAAGCCGCTGGCTCACAACTAAAGTACTCGTCCTGAAAGTGCTGAGCATGTGGTATCAAATTTCCAGCATTACGCACTAGCCGTTGGAGAATGTAAAAATTTGGGAATGTGTACAAATATAAATATGTAGATGAGTTTTAATATAAGTATTCATCGCTATGAACTAAATACATATATAGGTGCTTCTACCCACCCACAAACATGTCACCAACGTGTGTGTCCGTATATCTCGTGGGTATCATGCGACTGTCCATGCAGGTGAAAAACACGGCCTTTGGCTAATAAGGAAAAGTTTTAACATAACATCAGATATTTTATATATACATGTATAATAAATATTGGTTTGGGGATTCTACGATTTCCGTGGTGCAAAGATCTGATTGGATTATAGTAGAACTCGAAAAAATAAGACAACAAATTTAAATAAACTTTTTCGATTTAGGGCTTAGTGTAACGCATTGAAGGAGGCGGGGCGAGCCCATCTGTATATATAAAACTCTTTGCCCCGACTGACTCACGCTGCAGCGGAAACGAAAAAAGCTACCTGGCTGAAATTTTTACAAAACATAGCTGAGACATAATTATAATGCAATAAGGTTGCGTATTTCAACTGGAAGGGGTTCAAATGGGTCTTTCACAGGTCCAAATTTCTGAGAATTAAAAGAAATTTGTTTGTTTTTTAAGCTATCAAAACCAAACAAACAGATTACGTATTTTGTACTATACTTTGCATCCTAAATAAATTTGGTCAAGAACGGATGACTATATCATATAGCTATATCATATAGGAACAATCGGATAAAAATTTAACTTTAGTATGAAGAGCTTTGTTGTTTTTTGAGTTATCTCAACCAAACTCAGAGATTATGTGTTTTCTTACCAGTTGTTACGTTCTGGTCAAAATCGGACGACTTTATCATATACATAGGTGCCCATAGGAACATTTGGAAGCAAGTTACACACTAGTATGAAGAGCTTCGTTGTTTTTTGAGATACATATATCAACGAAACTGGCCGATTTTATTTTTTACTATGTGTTATATCGTGACAAAATTTGAATCAGGTTGGATAACTACATCATAAAGCTGTCATAGGAATAATCGGTTGCAATTAGCATTTAGTATTAAGAGGTTTGTTTCTTTTTAAGCTATCTCAACAAAACTCACAGATTGATTTTATTTCGACAAATCTGACCTTTTTCCGCCAAATTTAACGCTTTCTCGCTAAATCTGACTAACTCCAGCAAAATCGGATTCTTTTTAAAAGGTCCAATTGCAGCGAAATCTTTAAATCAGTTAGAAGCGGAAATGTAAATTTTCTATCTTGTTTATAATACTCTTTGTACTGACAGACTGATTCCCTGACTTATTGCTAAACATCACGCTGTAGCCCAAACGGGTGAAGATGTCGAACTGAACTTTTTACACAACATAGCTGAGGTTTAATTGTCGTGCGTCGTGCGTGACGGAGTTTTTCGATATTCCAACTAGAAGGGGTCAATTTGGGGCCAAATGTCAAAATTAATTAGTATTGCTTTGTTTTTTTGAGCTATCAAAACCAAACTCACAGGTTATGTGTAAAGTTCCATATGGTCGTCCTGACCTATGGCCAAGATCGGATGACTATATTATATAGCTGCAATGCAGCTATCGGATGCAAACATAACTTTAGTGTGAATTTTTTAATTAATTTGCTTTATTGGATATTTTCTTAAATCTGAGACTAACAATAAGATTTCAAATCTTATAACTAAACATTAAATAACAGTCTATTTGAACTGTATTGTGACTGCGCGTCCCTAGGGTCTATCACTGGGTTGGTAGTTCAAAACGATGAAGACGGTATCGGCTGCGCAACCTTGTTAGGCATTTCGCTAGATGGTTAGGGTGCGAAGAAAGCTTGACATAGTACTTTTCCTTTTGTCCTGCTATTACATCTTTGACCGGTTGAATATTCAAGTCGCTTTGAATGTTATCGTTTCGAACGTAACACGGTACCCCGGTAATAGTCCTCAAGATCTTTGACTGGGCTCTCTGGACAATATCAATATTGCTATAGCTGACACTCCCCCATAAATGGAAGCCAAAGGCCCAGTTCAGCTTTAGCAGAATAACGGAATTGTAGAGCAGAAGCTTTTCTGTTTTAAAAATACATGAACATTATCTGCTGGTAATCAAAGCAAACCGATTTCGATCATTAACAACGCAACAACAAAATACATTCGGATTAGCCTAAAATGTTGTAGGAAATTTCGGTACAAACAGAAAATGAAGAAAATAAGAGAAAATGCGAAAATTGTCTTTGTTGACTGCATTGGCATAGTCGAGAGAAGTTCATGTATAGGCGGCAGCGTTTCATATTTCTAATATTATACGATTTACCTGCTCAATAGTTCCGTTTTTTTCCCGGAAGCCGAATTGATGCGATGGGATATTGTTGTGGGCTCTTAGAAATGGATTTATCAGAACAAGCAGACATTTTTCGAAGAGCTTTGATAGACACGATAATAGGCTCATAGGTCTATACGACGAGGGAATTGTGTGATCTTTCCCTGTCTTCGGTGTAATAGCATTGAAGAGCTGGGTGATAGCGCCGACCGCACATTATGGGAGCTCAATAATCATTTTTGGGGTTATTAAGTCGCAGCCCGGATATTTTTTGGGGTTCAGATGCATTCATCGTCGCTTTTCGTAGACGAGCTGTTCGATTTGTAGATTTGTCTTCTGTTAGTTGTGTAGTCCCTGCAGGGAGTTTGTTAACTACCCTGCAGGGAATTTGTTAACTAGTCTCAAAAACAACTAGTTTTATAACTAGTACTTCTCAACTAGTCTCAAAAACATATAGTTCTATAACTAGTATTTCTCAACTAGTTTAAAACAAAATAGTTCCAGGACTAGTTAATAAGGAACGTGAATTTGACTGGTTGCAAATGGACTAGATCTGGGCTAGTTGAAATGGGTTACAAAAGGACTACATTTGGGTGACTCAAACACCCCCTGTTTTCAAATAGTATAACAAATAAATAGATCTACAACTAGTATAAAAGCAACTGGAATTGGACTGGTTGTAAACGGGCTACATTTGGGAAAGTTGGGAGATATGAGCACCGATTGAATTCAATTTCATTGAGATTTCTGTCATTTGCCCGTCTGGGTCAGCATGTCTTTCTGTGTAGAAAATGTATGTAATTAAGCATAGGATAAAATCCCACTGGATAGAGTACCCGATTCTGAAGCTTGAGGTCCCGAATTCGTTTCCCACACCGGTTCGGTTATTTTAAATTTAATATTTATTAAAACTCCAAAAAATTAAATTATTAATTAATTTAAATTTAATAAGTGATAATAATATATAAATAAAGAAACAATAAAAAACGTTGTTGTAAATATTTATATATTAAAAGTAAAATAAAAAATATAGCGCAAGCTAACTTTGGCGCGCCAAAGTTTGGACACCCTTGCAGTGCCCTGTGTAAGCCGTCAGACTTTTTACAAAATTTGTTAAATGTTGATTTCGAACCGACCGTTCCTATGGCAGCTATATGATATAGTAGTTCGATTTACACTAAATTTGGTCAGCCTGTTTAAAACTTAATCAAACATACAATGTGTATATTTGGCTGAGATATCTTGAGAAACAAAAAAGTTTGTTACACTAAATGTTGTTTTCGAACCGATCGTTCCTATGGCAGCTATATGATATAGTAATATGATTTACACCAAATTTGGCCAGCCTGTTTAAAACTTAATCAAACACACAATGTGTATATTTGGTTGAGATATCTTGAGAAACAAAAAAGTTTTTCATACTAAATGTTGTTTTCGAACCGATCGTTCCTATGGCAGCTATATGATATAGTAGTCCGATTTACACCAAATTTGGTCAGCCTGTTTAAAATTTAATCAAACACACAATGTGTATATTTGGCTGAGAAACAAAAAAGTTTTTCATACTAAATGTTGTTTTCGAAACGATCGTTCCTATGGCAGCTATATGATATAGTAGTCCGATTTACACCAAATTTGGTCAGCCTGTTTAAAATTTAATCAAACACACAATGTGTATATTTGGCTGAGATATCTTGAGAAACAAAAAAGTTTTTCACACTAAATGTTGTTTTCGAACCGATTGTTCCTATGGCACCTATATGATATAGTAGTTCGATTTACACCAAATTTAGTCAGCCATAGGAACGATCGGTTCGAAAACAACATTTAGTATGAAAAACTTTTTTGTTTCTCAAAATATCTCAACCAAATATACACATTGTGTGTTTGACTAAGTTTTAAACAGGATGACCAAATTTGGTGTAAATCGGACTACTATATCATATAGCTGCCATAGGAACGATCGGTTCGAAAACAACATTTAGTATGAAAAACTTTTTTGTTTTTCAAAATATCTCAACAAAATATACACATTGTATGTTTGACTAAGTTTTAAACAGGCTGACCAAATTTGGTGTAAATCGGACTACTATATCATATAGCTGCCATAGGAACGATCGGTTCAAAATCAACATTTAACAAATTTTGTAAAAAATCTGACGGCTTACACAGGACACTGCAAGGGTATCCAAACTTTGGCGCGCCAAAGTTAGCTTGCGCTTTATTTTTTCAATTACCGGCGGTGGAGGGGGTGCGTAGCAAAAATCTAAAACGAACTTGATCAATGCAAGATATAGATGAACGTACATGCCAAGTTTGGTGTCTCTGGCTCTTATATTCTCTGAGATATAGGAACTAAAAAAAAGGACAGAAAGACAGACGGACATGGCTATATCGACTCTGCTGTTGATGTTGATCAAGAATATATATACTTTCTTGGGTCTACCACGCCTCCTTCTGCCTGTTACGCACATTTTTTTTTCACAAACTTAATATACCCATTTTTACTTTTTTAAAGTACAGGGTCTAAGGAACAAGAAAATATCTAAATTTGACTTAAGTTAACTTAAAACAAAGAACTTTTTGAATCTAATTTGCGCTGAAATATTAATTGTTAGTTTCGAAAATTGGAATTTTCTACCTAGCCTTTATCCGGGCTCGAATAAAACCATCCCTAGCCTCGGGTGCCAGACAGATAGGGAAGCCTCTGTCACGAGCTTTACATATTTCTCCACATCTTGAGAGTGGCAAATGATCCTTAGATTGTCTCTTAAATACAAACTTCTTTTAACCATATAAAATACGTGAATCGGACCATCTTTACAAGGTGACTTAGTTTTGATGCCAAACCAAGTTGGTACGTATACTTTCATGATGAAAGTAGCTAGTTCCTTTAAGTTTTCTGTTGTGTTAGCTCTTCCAATGTACAAGCAGAGAATTCTATTCGCACAAGACAGCCATCGCGAGTGTGCCAGTTTTCCTGGGTCTCTACATTCGCTTAAGTCAAAAATAAACAAAATTTGTATCGAAATGGTTGCCGAGCGCCACAAATTTTTAATTCCGTGCCAAACATTTTTTTTATGAAAGTGCTCCGGTTCGGAACTTATTCATATATTTTATTTTACTAGCTCCATACTACAAAACTCATTTTATTGTGTTCGCTTTCGGACGATTCGTATTCAATGAGTTTCGTGTATAATAAAATAATTTTTATTGTTTGATATTAGTTTAACAATGTCTTTGTCTTCCATTGGTTTGATCTTATAGCTCTAAAAGCTCTAAAAGTGTATATCGTGGCGTTAAATTTATTTCTGGCCTTAAGTAATTTTCGCTATTTCGATTTTACATTGTGTGATTGTTATCATTTTGTTTCCTTCGATTTGAACATATATACCCTTGCAGAGGGTATTATAATTTTGTCACGAAATGTGTAACGCATTGAAGGAAGCCTCACAGACCCCATAAAGTATATATATTTTTGATCAGGGCGACGAGCTGAGTCGTTATAGCCATGTCCGTCTGTTTCTATGCAAACTAGTCTCTCAGTTCTAAAGCTATCTTGATGAAACTTGGTACAGGTCCGTCTTTTTGCTGCACGCAGTACATATGTCGGAGCCGGCCGGATCGGTTTACTATATCAGATAGCTGCCATAGGAACGATCGGATATATCAAAGATATCTTGAGAAAAAAAAAGTTTTTCATACTAAATGTTGATTCGAACCGATCGTTCTTATGACAGCTATATAATATAGTGATCCGATCCGACCGGTTCCGACACATGTACTGCGTGCAACAAAAGACCTGCACCAAGTTTCATCAAGATAGCTTCAAAACTGAGACTAGATTGCATGGAAATAGACAGACAGACAGACGGATAAGGCTATATCGACTCAGCTCGTCGTCGTGATCAAAAATATATATACTTGGAGTCTGACACGCCTCTTTAATGCGTTATAAACTTCGTGACAAAATAAAAATACCCTCTGCAGGGGTATAATGATATAATTTGTTTGTATGTATTTGAGCAACACACGAAAGTTGCCTATGAATTCAGCCACAATGCGTGAAATTGTGAGGCGCAGCCAACTTATCGATGGCAGCGCTTAACTTCCAAACATGCTGTGCAGAATTTTATTCATATAATTGCAAAGTAATTAAAATCGTCAAAAATAAATACGGTGCACCTTCGCCGTTCGGAAGAAAATAGCTTGCTGCTTTCATTAATTAATGTGGGTAAAAGTTTTACCGTAAAACAATTGAATGCAAAGAAGCCGTTGCGCCCTATTCATCTGTGCTGTATAAACAGGAGGTAATTTTAACTTCGCGAAATTCGAAATACGTGAAATAGTCCGTATAAACGTAGTATGTGTGTGCTGTCGATAATGATTCGATGAACGTGCCCACCACTGATCCAAAATAGATACACCTGCATTCGATTGATATTTGTTATCGAAATCAAGAAAGCGCATGCAATAATTTGCAGAAAGCGAAAACAAATTGATTTTTCCTGTGCAGTCAACGAATGGTTTGAAAATTTCTCAGATTTGAGATTCTTTTACAAGCTAAAAACGTTTTGGCAGTACAGTACAAAGTTGTATATTAATTTTAAGAAAAAATAACAAATTCTTTAATTCTTTAAATTTAAGTTTATATATTAAGAATGATAACAAAAATATTTTTTTTTTTAATTTCCAACAAAATACATTTTTAATTTTTGAGATCATCTTAACAATTACCTAGGACTTTAATATTAAAATTATTTACTTTTTTAAATCTAACAAGAATTTTTTCGAGTTTAATCAGCCAGAAATTTTTGTTAAGAAATAGC
Source organism: Drosophila neotestacea (assembly GCA_035044365.1). Classification (NCBI taxonomy): domain Eukaryota; kingdom Metazoa; phylum Arthropoda; class Insecta; order Diptera; family Drosophilidae; genus Drosophila; species Drosophila neotestacea. The sequence continues at coordinate 721,679 of JAWNMD010000450.1, forward strand.
AGTACGAAGACTCTTAGATTTTGGTTTCGTTTAGCATTGAGATTTTTGCAGTCCTAGTAACCGGTTAGCCTCTGTTGTTTGTTAACAAGCATGTGAGAGCAGCAACAACACGCACGACAATCTGAGAGAGCCAGAGAGTATGCCTTTTATGACACATTACGTTGCAATTGTGGAGCAATGGAGAAAGAGAGGGAGAGAATTTTACTGAAAGTGTTTGGGGCTCAGTTTAGATAAGACAGACACAAAGATATATGATAGTGAATCCTATACTGTAATTGTTGCCAATGTAGGTCACTATCATACATTTTAGTTTCTGCATGAACTAAACTTAGAAAGAAAAAGTAGAAGCATTCTTCAGTGATTTGCTATATAGCTCACTCATACTTGTACTTGAATTGTTGAGGTCAAGTCAATATCAAATCAAGAATTAATGACGTCAAGTTACTCACCTCTGGGTTGTCGCGAACTTTTTGAAACTCCCTGACCATTTGCTCTCGAGTTGTGTTGCGATAACGCATTATCCCTCTTAAAATTCGTTCCATGTCCGGCAGTTTATGGAAATTTGAATATGTATTAAGACACTTCTATCGAACACACTTTAAAAAAACTTTTCGTTATTTTATTGTTTAACTTTTGCAATACGACAGGGATCTCACTTAGCTTTAACCAAAATCGGCTTTGTCTGGTTCTACGCCTCATTTGAAAATTAATTGTTGCTTCCAAAATACGCGACGACGCAGCCTGCAATGAGAGCAGCAGCTGTTGGCATTGTTAACAGTTTGTTTGACTCTCAGAGAGCATTAAATGTGAGAGTGGAAAAACTCAAGAACCCAGCTGCGCACTGCTAAATAAGCCCAATTTACAGAATTGATTTCCTTAGATTTAAAGTATTTTAATACTTCTGCTATTCATGTATGCAAGGTAGCAATAAGGGTTTTTTTACTTCTTATTTGTGTAATTTTGATTTTTTCCCACGTTATTGCATGCTGGTTTTTCGTTTATTTCCGTTTGTCCTAGAGCTGAAAAAACATCAATGTTTACGTGCATCGATGTTTCGAGGTTTTTTGGCATTGAGTAACTAACATCAAGAGGAGAAATGACGGCTGTTAAATAACAGAGGCAGTGGAGTTTGGCGTGTAAAAGTGGGTATAGACAGAATCTAACAGAATAATGTTAAAAGCCTGTTACGCGCCAAACTTCGATGGCCGCTTTGCGGTTTTTTGTTTTGGTTTCTTGTTTTGCTTTGTGTGTACCTACAAAACTTACGATGAAACGTTGCCAAACTTCATATCATGTTGTTGTTGTTACAAATCTGAATTTTGTTTATTTTAAAGTTGATTCGCAATACCGAATTCGCAATTCGCTGATACCCTCAGCCTGCGCTTACCCTACGCTGATCGGGTGTTATGTGCGAGTAAAATGAAATTACATAATAAAAATTAAAGGCGTGCAATATTTAGTTTCATACATTTTTAGCAACATTATTATTGAATAAAATAATACTATATTCAATTTTTTATTTTATTTTATTTGATTTACTAATGCTGGGTATAAACGTTTGCATTAGTCATTAAATTTTTGAAACATAAGTTTCGTTAAATAGTTACAAATTTATAAATAATAATAATTAATAATATATATCATACTGCATTTATTAATGTTATAGAAAAATTATAAATATTTTATTATCATTATAAAAAGGGTATCTGAAGTCGAGTCAGGTGTCGGCAATGTCAAGTAGCAGCCAAAATCTGACAGAACTCATAGACATTTATCTCTGTGTGGCCAGGAACATAGCACAAGAATCGCAAACAAACCAAAGGGCATCTCTCTAGGTTTTGGTTTCAGAGCACCACTGCGGAAATAAACACCTCATATTTGTCGACCTACATTGATTTCATTCAATTATATACTCTCCTTTTTTCGAATGTGGTGCAAGGCGGGTGTCCAAAGGCCACTCTCCTGATTCCTGCCCCAATTTTAGGTTTTGAAAAGACATATAATATACATGTATTAGTAAATAATTTAAACGCAGATATATTATGCAACTATATACTCTCCTTTTTTTCGAATGTGGTGCAAGGCCGGTATCCAAAGGGCACTCTCCTGATTCCTGCCCCACTGTTAGACAATCACAATTTCACAATTATTAATAAACACATACAATTATTATATATGTTATATATTAGTATTATTAAGTTTGTATAATATTGTATGTTTCAATAGTTTTTTTAGGAGGCATCTTTCCTCGAAATGTAATTCACAAATTCTGGAACTTGTATTTATATTGTCCACTTCCATGTTTAAATTTTCACACCACTTCCGCTGAAGGCACTCGAAACAATTTTTTGGCACCATTACAGCCGGCCACCATGCACTTTAAATAATGCACTTTACTTAAGTTTTCCACAATAATTTAATACTATTGTTTATTGATTTTGTTTAAAAATAAATTATTTTAGTTAAATTGGTTGTTAGATTTGAAAAAATCTGATTTATTTAAGCAAAATATCAACACTCGAATATATCGCTCGCTTGTATTTGCAACACATACATACACACACATATTTAATTTCACACAGATGATCTAAAATACATCTGTGTGTATGTGTAAGTTCGTTACGATTTGGCGGCTACTCAACATTGCCGACAACTGACTCGACTTCAGATACCCTTTTTATAATGATAATAAAATGTTTATAATTTTTCAATAACATTAATAAATGCAGTATGATATATATTAAGAATTTTTATTATATTTAAATTTGTAACTATTTAACTAAACTTTTATATCAGAAATTTAATGGGTAATGCATTAGTAAATAAAATAAAATAAAATAAAATAAAAAATTGTATATAGTATTATTTTATTTAATAATAATGTTGCTTAAAATGTATTAAACTAAGTATTGCACGCATTTACTTATTATTATGTAATTTCATTTTACTCGCGCAAAACACTTGATCAGCGTAGGGTTAGCGCAGGCTGAGGGCAATATTGCGAATCAACTTTAAAATACACAAAATAGACATACGAAATGTGGCAATGGCGCATTTTTGGTCATCCGCAAGATGCTGCCACTGAGTGCACAGAGAACACACCAAGCAAAGCACAAATCAAAACAAAAACGCAAAGCATGCGTCTGATCTCTGTTAACTAACAGAATTTCATTAACATGGAACTGTTAAATCCCATTTGGCGCGGCACAGCCGCAAGCCAATTCTGTTAGCCAGCCAATTCCACTCTTCTTGTTACTTACGCAATGGTATTTTGGTGAAAAACATCGATGTATCGATATATCGTTTTGAACATAATACCTGTTTACACTGGGCCGCATCATTGGATTTTTCCGTTAAATGGAACAGGCGGCAATGATGCCCATAAGAACCCTGTGGATAGAAGAAGACAATGATGCGGCCGCATCTTAAATCATGCGACGCATCATTGGCCAGTGTTGCCGTATTCTGTTAGTATTTTTTTAATACTGCAATTTTTCGGGCTATCGATAGGTTATCGACAGCGAACAGCTGTTTTTTTCCATTGAATATCGATAATCAATAGTAATATAATTGAACCGCGGAAATAATAATATCAAATAGAAACACAAAAGAAAAAATTCAAAGTCTTAAAAACATTTTTGAAAGTGCACTGCAATGAACAATTGCACCATATACAACATTTACCAGTTTAGAACTCATAATTGTCTCTATTTCAATAAATAAATCAGACATTGTCAGGCCAACAGCTGACAAATTATGCGAAAAAAGATGCGGCTCCAGTGTAAACGACGCGCTAATTTTTCCGCATCTTCGACAATGATGCGGCAGTGTTAAACCAGTATAAACCGTTAAAATTAACCAGCATTCATTATACCCTTGCAGAGGGTATTATAATTTTGTCACGAAATGTGTAACGCATTTAAGGAGGCCTCACAGACCCCATAAAGTTTATATATTCTTGATAAGGGCGACGAGCAGAGTCGATGTAGCCATGTCCGTCTGTCAGTCTGTTTCTATGCAAACTAGTCTCTCAGTTTTTAAGCTATCTTGATAAAACTTGTTACAGGTCCGTATTTTTGTTGCACGCAGTACATATGTCGGAGTCGGCCGGATCGGACCACTATATCAAATAGCTGCCATAGGAACGATCGGTTCGATAACAATATTTATTATGAAAACTTCTAACAAATTTTGTAAAAAGTCGGACGGCTTATGCAAATCTCTGCAAGGGTATCCAAACTTTGGCTCGCCAAAGTTAGCCTGCGCTATATTTGTTTTGTATGTTTTGGTGTATTAAATCAAAAATCTTATATACATAGTGCTTTTACCATTATTTGTTTAAAAAGAAAATAACTGAACTTATGGTTTTTAAAACTTTTTATTTTTTCGGGATCGGCTGCACAACCTTATTACGGCTCTCGCGAGGTGGTTGGGGTGCGAGGAAAGCTTGGCACAGTACTTTGTCTTCTGTTCTGTTATTACATATTTGACCAGCTGGATATTCAGGCCGCTTTGAATGCTTTCGTTTCGAACGTAGCACGGTGTCCCGGTGATGGTTCTCAATGTCTTTGACTGGGCTCGCTGGACAATATCAATATTGCTATTGCAAGCACTCCCCCATAATTGGGAGCCATAGGTCCAGATAGGTTCTAGACAGAATTGTAGAGCAGAACCTTGTGATCAAGGCTAAGGGGCGAGCGAGCGTTAATAAGCCAGTGAAGACTGTTGGCTTTTAGTTTTAAGTGAATTCTCTTTGCTTTGATGTGTCTGCGCCACGTGAGTCTTCTGTCGAGGTGAACTCCTGGGAACGTCACTTCGTTTGCTTGAGGGAGTACGGTGTTGTTTAATCTGAGCGGTGGACAATTTTGCCAGTCCAGGGTAAACGTAACGTGCTTACATTTCTGATCGTTTATTTTTATCCGCCAGTCGGATAGCCATTTTTCTACGTCGACCAGGTGAAGAGCCAATTGCGCAGTTGCTTGTATTGGGCATTTTGAGCGGCTGAGAATAGCTGTGTCATCAGCGAAGGTAGAAGTTGTTAGTTCCCTGCTTGTTGGAATGTCTGCTGTGTAGAGGACGTATAGCCGCCTACGGAGTTTCTGATGGGCATCACGGTTTTTGTCGGTGAAGAAAGAGTGGGATGACCTCTCCATAGTGAGTGTTTTTTACAAGATGTTGATAATTTCTCTATATAACGGCGTTGAGCATATGCTTCTTCCTGCTTTAAGGCTTTGGTGAGTTTACGTGTGGCGTCTTTTGAACTTTGCCGTGCGGAAGGCGATCTGTAAAATTGCCATTCTCGACATAATCGTCGCTTTTCTTGGACGAGCTGTTCGATTTCTAGATTTGACTTCTTTTGGATGTAGTTTCTTCTAGTGTAGTTTCAGGTGTTGCAATACGAGCTGCGGTGACGAGGACGGACTCCACTGTATTTCCACAGTGTTCGATGTCAGCTTCAACATTAAGGAGAGGTTTTAGTTCAATATGTGAACTAATATATTTTTTGTATCGAAGCCAATTGGTTTTATGGGAAGTCAGTCTAATCGGTTGATCTACGGACTCTGCTTGTCGAAGTTGTTTTATTAGAACAGGTGAGTGATCTGATGAGAGATCTGAAACACATTCGGCGCTTATCAGACTTCGAGGAATATTTTTAGTAATTGCAAAGTCAAGCTGCTTTCCTTTTGGGTTAACGAGTCGAGATCCCCAGTGCGTGTGCTTGGCATTGTAGTCTCCTGCTGCTATAAAGTGTTCTCCAAGTGAGTTAAAAAACTGCGTAAACTCACTTTCAGTTATGGTAAAGCGAGGGGGGCAGTATACGGCGGCTAGAGTAAGTTGGTTACCGTTGTCCAGTTTTATGTTTATAGATGTAGCCTGTAGGTAGTTTTCAGCAAATTCTTTATGGCAGTGGTGCTTGATGCGGTTTCTAATCAGAATACCAGTACCACCATGTGCTTTACCATCGGGATGATTTGTTCTGTAGAACAAGTAGCCTCGTAGATTAAAATTATACTTGTTTGTAAGGTGTGTTTCTGAGAGTAGCATATGATTGTCGAGAAGAAATTGAGCTAACTCAAGTTTACGTTGTGAAACGCCATTAGCGTTCCACATAGATATACGTAGGGAACCCATCGATTATTTTGATTGTTATGATAGCAGCATTTGTATCAAACGATTTTGGCTTCGCATTAAATCTTGCATGGTTGTCCGCATAAATGCCATGAAGTTCATAAAGCGTTGCTGCTTTGCCGTGTTGGGTTCCAAATGTGCTGCTTGTGGAAACGGTATATTTGAGGCAGGAGGCTCCAGTCCTGATTTAAACGCGTTTGCGAATGTCACGTTTTTTGTAAAGTTTTCGGGGCCAAAAGAGGATCGGGCTGCAGTCGAAAAGAAGACATCTGGGTTTAATTTGGATGGGGTAAACGGTACGTTTTGGGGACGTGCAGTGGTTACTCGCTGATGGAGTCGAATTTCATCTCCTTATATATTGGGCATCCTTTGTAATTAGCTGTGTGATTACCACCGCAGTTGTTGCACTTTTTTGTGGAGGGGTCGCCTTTATCCACTGGGCAGTGTGCAGAGTCGTGAAGCTCTCCGCAAACTACACACACCGAACGCAGTGTACAGTATTTTCTTGTATGGCCATATTCTTGACAATTCATGCATTGTACCGGTCCCTTGCGTTTATGTGGTTCTTCTACTGTGATTCTACGGTGCAATAAGAACTGAAGTTTATATATTGGGTGCACTTCGTTGTTCTTTAACGACTTGCTTTCAGGTTCAAGTTCTATCTTGAATAGCGGCTGCGGTTTCTTATCTCTGTTTAGGATGTTGAAAACTGTCTTAGCGCTAAATCCTTTATCTTGTAGCGCCTTAGTTATTTCTTCAGGTGTAACGTCAGGCTCAATGCCCTTCAGTACGACTTGCAGTCCCTTGCTGCTTTTTAGTTGGTACGTGTAGAAGTACTTTTTACTGTCGTTTAGACTTCGACAATACTCTATAATTATCTTCGGACTTCAATTGGACTTTTGTTTCATGAATGTTCCCTTTTACAAGGGGGATTATATGAAAATTGTCCGCCCCAATAAGCTCTATAATTTTGTTTACGAGAGCATTGGAGCTTTTTTCTCGGATATATATAGGGGGTGCCTTTCGCTTTCTTTTATCACCTTCGCCAGCTTCAGAGGGCAGATCGTCAGAGTTGTTTGCCAGAATTTTAAACTTGTTATTGTAAATTGGATTTTCGTTTGTATCTAGGCTTGAGTCGCCACGGATAATTTTTGGCTTCGAGTTTAGGGGGCTCGACTTCTTTTAATTTGAATGTAGCGATCCATACCAGTCTGAACAGCCGGACCCGTTTTTGGTCTTTGTTTTGATTCTTGTTTTTTAATGTTGTTGTTATTGGTGGCGACGGGGCTTGAGCTTGCAGTTGATGTCATAACTGAATGATCCGCTTGCGTTGCAGAAATCGCTTTGGGTATTGTAGCCGTTAACGCGTTGTTGATGACGGATACAGTTGCAGTTATTGTTGTTGCTGCGATTGTAGTAACTACTGAGGACATTGTGCTTGTTGTTGGATTGGTTTGTGTCGAAATTAATGGACCACCGGAGCTGGAGAGCTGCACTGCGAACTCCATGAGCTGGAGGTTACAGTGGAGAGAGCCGAAGAGCAAGAGCGTCGTCTCTGGCCGTCAGCGGACAAGAGAGCTGAATTACGCTGCAATTCGGTATCACGGGTTGAAAAGTACAAGTAGAACCTATTTTTTGGTCGATAGAGCTTCTTCGCTCTTTTTCTTGAGCATTGCTTATTTTGCACGATTTGTGCGTGACACTTTTTATGTTTTTATTAATTTTTCACTTCTGTTAATAATATCAACTGGTCTTCGAATTATGTACAGCGTCTTGGCGCTCTATTAAATAAAACTAAAGAACAAAGTTGAAAAAAAAATATGTATGTATACGCTTTTTTTTTTTTATATACCTGGTCTAAAGAACTTGTGAGATGGTTCAGAGGCGGCTAAGCTGAGGCCACTAGGCGGGTTGCGGATTGCGAATAGCGAACGGCCTTCTTGCTCCCAAGAAGGTTAGCTGTTAACTATCGAGATTCTTCGTTAATAGACAGCCCTGGACAAACAGCGGGTATGGTACCGATCATCAAACCGACAAGGCGTTTGTGTTGCCGCCTTTAAACAACTGTCTCACACATCCTCTAGACTCCCTCACATAAACCTACCTCCATCCCATCCCCCACATCTCATCCCGGGCCGTACTAAGTGTGTCATTTGAACCGTGCCGAGAGTCAGCTTGGCTGGGGGCCCGGGTTCAAAAATAGCTCAGTCGTGAACGGTGGGCTCAGGCAAGTGGCGACCGACTTTTCTAACCAGCCTTACCCGGGCATGCGAGCCTCTGCTCGGGTGGACCTGTCCTTTGTTTCGCTTCTCGTGGGTCCAAAACTATGAAGCACAACAACAAATACAAAATCTCCCAGCGGCGAGTGTCGCAAGACAGTTTGAAGAACGTTCCCTTGACAGGGAGCGGCCGAATGTGGTAGACCATCCTCCACAGAGTCAGCCAGCAGGCAGAAGTGCTCCGAGAGCACAGCAAGGCCATTCCAATGGTCGACAACAGACGCCTTCCCCGCGTCAAAGAATCGCCCTAGCGAGCACGCATGGGAGCACGGCCGGACCATCCCGACCGATGCGACCTATGCTTACCGCTGACATGCGACAGGGACAGCAGAAAAAGAAAGATGCGCTTTTGCCACCGAGGGGACAGCCAGGAGGGCTGGATGACCCGAATGGACGCAACTTGTGCGGCTCCAGGGTCAAGTGGTACTTGAGATACCTGAGCCAAGGCCTGCCTCCTATGGAAGCCTTAGAGAAGGCAAAGGAGCCACGGGCAACAACAACTCCGGCACCAACAATGACCCCAAAGAGGCCCAGCAGAACGCTGACCCCTCCAACGACCGCATCGGCCGCAATGGCACCACAAGTGGTGGCACCAGCAGAGACACTGGACGTGCGCCCAAGCACCTCCAAAGCAGCAGCGGCGGCTGCCTTACAAACGGAACCCTCCTCCATAGCGCCCACCGAGCCTCGGGCATCGTATGCCACGATCACGAAGAAGGTTAGGGTGCCCGTGTTACCTGCGGAATGTGCCCAGGTAATCCTCAGCCACGGAGATTTATCCGCGTTCGAGGAATCCATCATGGACGAGTTATCCCTGACAAAATGGGGCACAGCGGTTGCCTTCACTACCGAGACTGAGCTCGTGGAAGGGCGTCCCATTAGACGTCAGGTTGGGAGACAACATACCGTCGCCCCACACCATTACGGTCTTCTAACCAAGTAGTGCCGATCGAGCCACTGAGTACTTACTGGTTATGCTAAGTAACCAAAATAAGTTGGAGACAGAGGCATGGAGAGTTGTCTCCAGGAGGAATGAAGGAGGCGGGGCACTCATTGTCATCGGCATCGGCATCGATGAGATCGCCAGGGAGGCGATCCAAAGGAAAAAGCTTGGAAAATCCCGGCCAAGCAGGAGAGCAGGCTGCTCTCATTATGGCACCAGAGTGTCCTCCACCCACCAGCGAGTCAGTGACTCAAGAGGCAGGCCCCTCCTTTATGCTAGAAGATCTGGCTGAGGATGAGGGTCTGCTCGACATGACGATAGATCATGCGCTGGTTTAGAGTATGGAGGAAGCAGCGGCTATGTCGTCGCGGGAGCTCGAGGAGGAGCTCCAGAACGAGAGCATAGACGAGACGGACAAAACGCTATGTAACGACCTGAGTGCATCTAGGCCTCAGTCGCCGTGGCCCAGCTAGCCCAGGTGAACATTCACCATGCGAAGGCGGCCTCGGCCATCCTAGCTAGGATGTTCACCCAACAACATATTGGGCTAGCTCTTGTACAGGAGCCATGGAACAACAATGGCATTAAAGGCCTGTACACAATGACTCCAAGGTAATCTGGGTCAATAGAGACCCTCTACCAAGAACCTGCATAATGGTAAGGAAATGTATTAACTACACCATCCTTTCAGAATTCCTCCTCGTCCCCCTGACGATACAAGCGATTGGAGCTGCCCACACTACTGTGGTCGAATCGGCTTACCTCGGCAGGAGATGGGCCTTGCCCACCTGCGTATCGTCACTCGTCGACTCTTTACCAGAGCAAAAGAGAGCCTGACTTCTTAGAACAAGGAGATCAGAAAGGCCCATCGTAAAAACTATCGTGACAGAGGGTGCCCGGCTACATAGGGCACTTTCGAAGAGGGCACCAGATGCAAATTTGGCTCTAAAATGGGGTGAACATATGGGAACAATGGGACGGCATATCACCCGCCTTCCTACAGGGGGTATTATCTCCACTATTATGAAGCCTGTTGGTAGATAAGCTACTTAAAAGACTTCCGAGTAAGGGTATTCAATGCCAGGGCTATGCCGATGACATTGTTATTATTGCGCGGGGCAGGTTCGAAGAAGCACTCTGTGACATCATTCAGCTAGGGCTTAGGATGACGAGCGACTGGTGCAATAAGGTTGGCCTTAGCCTCAATCCCCCCAAAACAGTCAACGTTTTCTTTACAAGAAGATATAAGTTGCAGAAATTAAGGCACATAAGGCTCACAGGAAGCACAGTAGAAATAAGCAAGGAGGTTTAATACTTAGGAGTTACCTTCGATAGTAATTTAAACTTCGGTTTACATGTAAAGAATGCGATAGCAAAGTGCTCCAGGGCACTCTACACATGTCGCAGTATAGCCGGAAAATCATGGGACACAGCTCCAAATATACTAAAATGGCTATACATAATGGTTGTTAGACTTATGCTCACCTATGGAACAATTGCTTGGGGTGGTAGAGTGAATTTCATCACTGTCCAGAAACAGCTGCAGAAGCTGCAAAGAATGGCTTGCGTCTGCATAACAGGAGCAATGCGCACCTGTCCGACGGTAGCCATTGAAGTACTAATGGAATTCACACCGCTCCATAAGTTTATCGAACTTCAAAGAAATGCTACCTTGTTAAGAATGGCAATGGAAGGAGTTGAAAGCAACTGTATCCTAAGCCAAAGAGATGCTGATATGCTATCAGGTGAACTCCCCCTGTTGGTGGAACCAAGGGACGAAATGGCAGCCAAATACAAATTCGAGCGAAATTTTCAACTGAGTAGCAAAAGGGATTGGACAACTCTCGAAGAGGTCCATCCCATGAAGGCCGAAGTATGTGCAATAGGGCGGTGTGCAGACTTCAACTTAAAACGCAACTATCAGAATAGAGATATGGCCATCCTATGTGATAGTCAAGCGGCACTGAAGGCTATCAGCAATTCAAAAATAACCTCAAAAGTACTACAGGAAGTCCGCACGAAGCTAGATCTACTGGGATCAGACAACAGGCTTACACTGAGATGGATCCCAGGGCATTAAGATAAAGCGGAGAACGAAGCAGCAGATAGGCTAGCAAGAAGAGGAGCAGAAGAGCGTCTGATAGGGCCAGAACCGTTCTGTGGCATAAGGAACCACACGATACGGGAATCCCTTAGAGATGAAGAGCGACATCTGCGCCAACTGTGCTGGGTCAACACTCAGGAGCTACGTCAGGCCAAGGGTCTCCTAGGCAGCTATAACCTTAAACGTTTTAAGCAACTCATAACTATGGGGAAGAATAGACTCAGAATACTAACCGGTCTTTTGACAGGACATTGTAGACTGAGAAGCCACCTATATAAGCTAGGCATATTAAGTAGTGGAAATTGCCGCTACTGCGATATCGAGGAAGAGTCCTCAGAACACATAGTAGCGACTTGCGCCGCCTTTTCAAGAAGAAGATGTAGGATACTAGGTAGCCATATCATTCAGTCAAAAGATATTGCAGCCCTCAGCCCAACAAAGATTCTTGAATTTATTCAAGAAATAGGGCTGGCGGGAGAGCTATAATCTTAGAAGGGGATACAATAGATCTAATAGGTCGCAGTATATTTCCCACAAATAATAATAATACGCTTTTATTTCTACAGCAGCCAAAACCCTAGGCAGGGAGAAATGCCAGCCAGAATTCCAAGTGGAATTTCTAAGAATTCCCAACTAGAATTTCCCTACAGCAGAAATGGAAACTGAATTTCCTGCAAAATGTGTCCATGACGAGCTCAGGAAAACGTTAAAGTTCGTAGCGGAACCTGCCGTAGGGAAGTGTGGATTTCCTACTGAATTACCCCGATCACGCTAATGAGTGCAATCCTCTGAGTTGGGCTGCGGCAAATTAGTACATTTTTCTGCGGAATATTGTGGGTTATGTGGGAAGGGATGTGGGGTAATACATAACTTCTCCCCCCTTTAGATAAGAATCCTCCTGAATTCTTTTGTTGTTGAGCTGAATTTTAATTTTCTTGTGTTTTTAAATAATATAAGCATTTAATATAATTATTGACAAAAGTATAGCTGCATTACAAAAATAATTTTTATCTTTATGTGTTTTTAGTATTCTTATGTTCAACCAGTTAATCTTGTTATTTTCCAGTATTTTTTCAAAAGTGATTTGTTTAGTGAAATTTTGTGTTTAATACTGTTTTTACACTGCCGCATCATTGTCGAAGGTGCGGAAAAATGATGCGCGTCGTTTACACTGGAGCCGCATCTTTTTTTGACAATGTAAAAACAGTATTACTTACCACGTTTGTTTACCTTAGTAGGCCGAATAGTTGAAAAATGATGCCGGCCTACTAAGGTTAACAAACGATACCCCATCGATACCCCGAAAAATTGCAGTATTAAAAAAATACTAACAGAATACGGCAACACTTGCCAATGATGCGTCGCATGATTTAAGATGCGGCCGCATCATTGTCTTCTTCTATCCACAGGGTTCATATGGGCATCATTGCCGCATGTTCCGTTTAACGGAAAAATTCAATGATGCGGCCCAGTGTAAACACAGTATAATTTGATTTTATATATAATGTTTTTTCCTTATCCAACTCGGATGAAGTAATTTAATATATTATATAATTGTAATGTAGCATCAGGCCAGAAAGCGACTATATTATTATTTTATTTGAAAATGGCAGCATTGAATTTGTTTTGATTATGATCAGTAACAACAGCTGATTAATAAAAAGCGGCCTCAATAACAGCATAGATAACACGTATATCGATATCGAACACGTATATCGATAACAAAATACTAAAATTCTGTTAATTGAGTGAAAAAACCACATTTTTGACGATTTCTTTTTGATTTGAGTGTAATTACTGCTTTAGATACCGTTTTTTTATATGAAGTTGCCAGTCAGCGTACACGATTTTTACTAAGCTTAAGGATACAAAAAATAATTTGGTATTTGGCGTAGCGCAAAATTTGACGTTTTTGTGCAATGTGCCGTAAACAAACTTTTTTTATGTTCAATATACGATTGCTATGCAAGTTTTGATAAACAATGGAAACTGAATTTAATCGATAGTATTGTCTTTCAGATAAAAGCCTAGTACACAGCAAAGTTGTGGCAGCAGCGAAAAAATTTTTCTAATATTTCGCTGGTAGGCAGCTCAAAGCAGAGTTGCCAATGCAACAAATAAAATAAACAGAAGTTGAATGGTAACTCTGTTGCTGCAGCCGTTTGTTAATTCAAAAGAGGAAAAAAATGCAATGAAAATTGTCGTAAATGAGCGAATATCTGTGTATTGAATGGTAAGAAAGAGGAAAAGGGGATTTTATGTATATTATTGATTACATAAATGAAGATTTATATAAATTTAAAACTAAATAATAACTTTCAGTTGTGGTTCATAGTCTACCGATCTTGTTTTTGTTGTTCAAGCGCCTTTTTGATTTTGCTCTAGTTCCCTCCATATTTCTATTTCGATAATTCACTTATCACTTTAAGCTGTCCAGCAGCTGATATTAGAGCTCCACATATATTTTTTCTCATCGGCTGCTAAATGGCAGCGTAATGGTAGCTAAAACAGTGTTGAAAAACGCTCGTGCTTTTAGCTGGCATCTTTTGCTGGGGATCGCACCACAGCCGAAATTTCTTTTTGCTTTTAAGCAGTATTTACACTCGACCTGAAGCGCCGTGGAAATGAAAAACTCCATATAAAAAAAAAACAGCGAACAATTTTTTCCCGTTTTTCATTTCAAAGTTGGTTCACACTTCTCGTTACGTTTCATAACGTAAGGCCTACCGTTCTGTTAAGCTCAAATGGCACTATTAGACTTAACATAGCACAGTTTGTGGGCCATTTCATTTTGACGTAATGAAATAAGCCTCCACCCCTTATTTCATCAGTAATTGATGAAATTATGACCTTTTGAATAGTAAAATTTGGGGAAAATGTGGTGTGAGGGAATTACCGACGTTCAATTGGAGGTTGCTGCCTTAACACCGCAGATTTTCAAAGGCCATAAGGACCAGACAAGCTAATTAGGCTTTATTTCATTTAAATAAAAAAATGTGCCCTACAAAATAAATATATTATATGATTATAATGTAGCATCAGGCCAGAAAGCGACTATATTATTATTTTATTTAAAAGTGGCAGCATTTAATTTGTTTTGCTTAACAGCAGCAACAACAGCTGATTTATATAAAGCGGACACAATAACAGCGTAGATAACACATATCGATATCGAACACGTATATCGATAACAAAATACTAATATTCTATTAGCTGAGTGAAAAAACCAGATTTTTGACGATTTATTTTTGATTTAAGTGTAAATACTGCTTGAGAGCAGAAAAATCTGTGGAAAAAACTTTTTTTTTCACTGTATTAACAGAATATTAGTATTTTCTTATCGACATACGTCTTCGATATCGATACACGTGTTATCTGGATTGTTTTGTGCCCGCTTTATTTAAACCAGCTGTTGCTGCTGCTCATTAGCAAAACCAATTTAATGCTGCCACTTTTAAATAAAATAATAACAGAGTCGTTTTCTGTCCATTATAATCATATAATATAATTCTTTCATTAGGCTTATCATATTAATTTAACACAATAAGGCCTAATTAACTTTTTTAGTCATTATGACTTTTGAAAATCCGCGGTATTAACGCAGTGACCTTCAATTGATACTTTTATGCCTCCGCATGCAAAATAAGAACGAATGTTAGGTGTTTAGCATAGTAAACGTTTGATTATACATATAAATTACGAATGCTTAAATTTCTCGGCTTCCTTTCGGGCTTTAAACCCACGGAAACTAGACTGTATTTTCACTGCTGCGTCCGCTGCAAGTTTCTGCTTCTTTCGCACGATAAATCCACGAAATCCAGCTTGAATTTTGGTTGCACAGCGATCTTCCATAGACGCTTTGTACTCCGTGGATGCAGGAAACGGCTGTCCGTCAACAGTTTTATTTAGGCATTTTTGTCTCTCCTCCATCAAGTCGTTAACGTGAGTGCGTGCGTGTGAGTGTGGCTGACGTCGGAAACTCTTACGTGGATCTGATAAGTACCGTTAAGATGATATGTGGATATGTGAATTGGTTCAAGTACTATTGCTGGGATTGGTCAAACCGTATATATGTTTGCGAACGCGATAACCACGAAATCCTGCTTGGATCTTTACGGCTGCACTTTCTTCGGATTGCAAGGATGACTCTGATTCAGGTGAGCTCGGATATATGTACATGTTATCAACCTGAGTACTTATCAGTGACCTCAAATCTGTATTCTTATTTTAAATCAATTCAACGAATCTATTTGCAGTCTTTTGGCAGCTGCCTGAGAACTGACTCTTTCGAGACCTATAACCGTACTGACGTAAACATATCGGAATTGGCTGCTGTGCACTAAGAATTTTCATTTCATTTTTCCATTCAGAAAACAAAAGGCCCCACTCATCATTCATGCTTTTACATATTCATATGTATGTACATACATGCATACATAGTATTTCGTGGGGTTACGAGTAATTACCGCCCTCCGCAGTGTACAGTATTTGCATCTTTTGTATTTGTTATTATACATTGTGTACACACGCGGGAACATCTACACGTATGTTGATCTTTATGTGTATTTAGTTGAATCTGTGAGTTTACGTATTCAAATCTACGTACAGGTATGTATACGTACACCCCTACACGTATATTTGTGCAACTAGATATTTGTGTTTTGTTCTCTTTGAAAATTGAAAATAGCCGCGGATGTGTTTGACGTTAATGATATTTAATTGAAAAATAACAAGAACAAATATAAAAATCCATAAAGACTTTTGTGAAGTAAGCTCGACTGTGGAATCCCGTACTTACTCTGAAAAAGCACATACATTCATACACAAATAGAAACGCCGCAAGCTTTGTTCGTTGGTAGCGTCAGCTTTTCTTCTTAGTTAAAAAAGAGTCGCTAGCGCTACAACGTACAAAGCTTGCGGTGTGGGTAATGGTCTAATCTAAACTAACAAAAATTAACAAAAAAAAATATTTTTTTGGTTAGACCCCGAATTATCATGAAGTATGGTGAAATTTCTTGGCGGTCTCCACTAGCTTTTATACCATGTGGAGGTATATTAATTTTGTTTTAAAAAAAATATATGTATGTATATATCATACAGTCGGGAGGGCCAGACAGTGTGGAAGTAGAGGACGATGATATATTCTATATGCATGAAAACAGAGTTAACCTGCTCACGTATATACAATAGTTGATACAGTTTTATAAAGAAAAATTTTAGGGCTATGTATAAAAAATTAGCATTATGTGGAAAACGATCATGTTCTGTTTTTATATCATATTTTTCCATATTTTTCAATATTTGGTTGATTTTTCAAATAAAAGAACGTCGCGTCGCTGCGCCACTACAGGATGGGCTCCAAAAAAGCTGATTTTTTGCACACATTAATATATTATATCGGATCAACGATTCCGTCTCAACAAATCAAAAAACAAAAAAGTGCTTTTCGCTCCAGCCTAAATTATATGTAAGGAAATTAAATTACATATGTATACACGCATGCATCGGATAATAATCAAGGAAGATATTCGAAGACAATTATTCCATATAGTGAAGCTAATGTTCTGTGCGTGCGTGTGTAATGTGATTGCATATATAAGTACATATATATGAATTGATCAGGTTAATTTGCATGCATATGGAATTAAACATGGTCCTCTACTTCCGCAGGGTATTTTACTGTCGATTCCTCCCGACTGAATGATATATTTATACCCTTGCAGAGGGTATTATAATTTTGTCACGAAATGTGTAACGCATTGGAGGAGGCCTCACAGACCCCATAAAGTATATAAATTCTTGATCAGGGCGACGAGCTGAGTCGATATTGCCATGTGCGTCTGTCCGTCTGTCTTTCTGTCTGTTTCTATGCAAACTAGTCTCTCAGTTTTGATGAAACTTTGTGAAGATCTGTGTTTTTGCTGCACGCAGTACATATGTCGGAACCGGCCGGATCGGATAACTATATCACATAGCTGCCATAGGAACGATCTGTTCGAAATCAACAAGTATGAACAAATTTTTGTTTCTCAAGATTTCTCAACTAAGAATTCACATTGTGTGGTTGGTATAGTTTCAAACAGACTGTCTAAATTTGGTGTCAATCGGACTACTATATCATATAGCTCCCATAGGAACGATCGGTTCGAAATCAAAATTTAACAAATTTTTTTTAAAAATCTGACGGCTTACATAGAGCACTGCAAGGGTATCTTAACTTTGGCACGCCAAAGCTAGCTGGCGCTATATTTTTTTTTTTTTATCAATTATCCTTGAACTTTAATGTCAGAAAATCGTAAAAAAAATTATAATTTTGAAAGATTAAAAATATGTATTTGTTAAACTACACTGTGTGAAGTTGAAATGCCTGGTAAATGATAGTAATTTTCTAGTTGGGCTTATCGAGAATAGCAAAACTGCATTCTTGGAATTTGGGGGACATCCCCAAAATCTGCATTTACCGCTAAGAAATCGGTTTTGCTATGTATGGGTACTTATTAGCTTGAAAGTTAGTGAATTTTACACCGATTTTTATTTAATAGCCGGCTAGAAAAGAAAAAAAATAGATATTTCGATTGGTATTAGAGATGGGCACGGGCCGGGCCGGGCCTCGGACCCATGGGCCTTTTACAACATTTTCGGGTTCGGGCCGAAAAACTGAATTCGGGTCGGGCCGGGCCGGGCTCGGGCCTAACTTTAAAGCCCGAAACACAACAAAGTTCCTTTAATTTTTTTGCTACCCGAACTCGACCAATACACAAAAATTCCGATATTACTGTGCATTTTTTATTTAATTCCTGGACAAGCTCAGACGACAAGACAAGCTCAAACAAATTTAGATAAGATTTTACTTTAAAATACAAATTTGAAATAATTACAAATTTAAACACTTTTTGAAATTTTTCGGGCCAGACCGGGAGGGCCGGGCGTGTTCAGACTTCACAAAAAAAAATCGGCCGGGTTCGGGCCTTTTTTCCTTCGGAAATTTCGGGCTCGGGTCGGGCCGGGCCTGAAAAATAAGGCCCGCGCCCATCTCTAATTGGTATATATAATTTGACTAAACTTGAGTCATATGTGCGTAATTGCCCCTAAACCCATTTGTTTTCCACTCTTTGCAACATTTTTCGGCTTTGACGATGGTTCTATGCACTATTTTCTATAAACACCATACTACTTATGGAATGTTTTATAAAGACCGTTTAATTGTGAGTCAAACCCAGGTTTCATTTGAAAAATTAGATACAAATGGACAAACGTATTCAACTTTTTATGACAATAAAAGGAGCGTTTTCATCTACCAGTAAGTCACTATCATTTCCCACAGGCGCACAGTGCTATTGAATTAAATTAAACAAATGTAGTAAGCTACAGTGGAGCAAGCTCGACAGTAGGAAACCCAGTACTTTTTGAGTGCAAAGCGTTTCCTATAGATTGTTCTTCAATTTCTGGGGGCAGAGGGGGGCGTGGCAAAAATCTAAAACAAACTTGTTCAACGCAAGATATAGATGAACTTAACTGCCAAGTTTGGTGTCTCTAGCCCTTATAGTCTCTGAGATCTAGATGTTCAATAAAGGGACAGACAGACGGACATGGCTATATCGACTCGGCCGTTGTTGCTGATCAAGAATATATATACTTTATGGGGTCTGCCACGCCTCCTTCTGCCTGTTACATACTTTAACATTTTGAACAAACTTAATATACCCCACAGTGCATAAAAGGTGGCTAATTTCAATAAGAAATTTAAAAATTATTCCAATTGAGTAAATTTTAAATCCTAACTGAAGTGCCATCACTGTGGCAAGAAAGGTCACTTCAAGAGGGATTGTTTTCTTTTAAGAAGACTATTCAGATATCGAGAGCGATAGCGCAGTCTCGTTAATTTTGGATTCAAGAGCATCGGATCAAATGGTCAACAAAACGAGCTTGTTTGCTGGTCATATTATTTTGAATTCACCGATTGAGATTGCTATCGCCAAACGCGGAGAGTACATTTATGGCACAGCCAAGGTCATCATACGCCTACTCAACAACGAAAACCAACTCAAAAAAATGGTGAAGTAAGTCTGGATGGTATATAACAGGGGTGCGCAAAGCTGCGTTATGGATGTGCACGCACCAATATAAATTAAGGAAATCGCACGCACACATGTAACAAAATTTTTTTTATTTCAATGTGTACACTGATAAAAATAGGAACATCGCAATTCATATTTAAAGTCGGCAAGAAAACACTTGCCAGTTGATCACACATTTTAAGGACCTGTGGAAAATAACTTTTCAGTGTACAACAAACGAAAAGACAACAACAAAATACATTCGGAATAGCGACGGCACAACGAACAACAAAATTGTTTTGGCTCTGCAGGCAACGAATAATGGGGGAGGGTAAAGAACGAAAAATTGTTTGTTTAATTTGTAATTTGCGCCCGAATTTAACCAGTGTGCAAGCCTCACACACTTCCATATGCTATGTGCAATACAAAAACAAATGTGCGTCGTGTGCATAGGCGCTGCGCACCCCTGGTAAATAATGTACCAATTATTGATTTTACAATCCCTCCTTATACAATCCTTTCACATTCCCTGTTTTAATAAATTTAAAGTGTGTGTTTATCTTAACACCACTGTTGCCAACTTGTCCCTTTTCCGGACAGATCTGTGGCGACCCAGCCGCAGCCAGGCTCAGCAGCGTCACGGCACCGAAAACAAGAACTAATTCCTCGTGCCGAGTTTTAACACGATAGTATCGATAAGCTTAAGCGTCATAGACGCCAACTTCTCTAACGATCTCCCGCCTCTTGGAATTAATAGAATTAAGACGCATATTATTATAAGAAGCGACATTTATGGAATAAAGCATTATTTAGTTAACTAAATAGCAGACCTCCTACATTGGTGACCCCGCAAAGCATTATGGACACGAATACGCTTGAAAATTCAGCTTCTGCAACTTGCTCGCCAGACTCTGGTGCATTGCAACGCAACGGCGACAACATGTCGGCCGGCTCATCATTTTCAATCGCCATTTCACAACAGCATGCAACTCCAGCTTCTAATAACAACTCGTTCGCTGTCGAAGCAGTTGGCACAATGAAGCTGCCACCCTTTTGGAAGGATCATGTCCAATTGTGGTTCATGCAAGTAGAGGCACTATTTCTATCACTTACTGAGCGCACTTGATGCCAGCGTCATGTCCGAGCTAACGGATATTATTATGCAGCCGCCGGAGATCGACAAATATGACAACTTAACGGCGTCCATCATAAAACGATTCACGGAATCACCTGAGCGACAACTGCACCGAGCTTTGTTTGAACTTGTGCTTGAAGACCAGAAGCCGTCGCAGCTATTTCGACAAATGAAAATGCTTGCTGGAGGAATCGTTGGACTTCACTGCTGCCGCAACACATTCAACAAAGCCTGATAGTCCTACGCTCAGCCTCGCTGGAGGACCAAATTACAGTAGCTGATGAGCTAATGGAGGCGGAAGCTGGTGTATTTGCCATGACAACTGCACGTCCTGGTGATACTGTTCAGCGCTTTTCTTCTCGCCCTTCTACAAACGCATCACACGGACGGCTGGAGGAGCTTGAGCGTGCTATAGCCGACATGGTAGGCAAAGTAGCTCAACTATCCAAGCAAGTGGGTAATCTTCCGCGTCATAATGAACAGAAACAAAACGACAAGCAGACTGCACCTGGTAAGCCTCGTATCTGTTTTTATCATACCAGATTTGGTATCAACGCCCGCAACTGCACACCACCGTGCTCTTGGGTATCGCAACAGGGAAACTAGAGCAGCTGTCGTCTGTTCTGGCGGCTGACGACAGCGAAAACTCACTCGCCCGCCTCACCAAGGAGCACCGGCTCCACATCTACGATAGGTCCACAAACATCAAATTCCTTATTGATTCCGGATCAGTTATCTCACTCATCCCGTTATCAACATTGCGAGGAAAACGACAAAAGGAAGAAATCAAACTCTATGCTGCCAACAAATCAGTCATCAGCACCTATGGCACTGTGAAAATGACAATTGACCTCAACCTACAACGCAAGTTCAGTTGGTCCTTTGTCGTGGCAAACATCCAGTCAGCAATCATCGGAGCTGTCTTCCTCACTCATCATGGATTACTGCTGGACCTCAAACGCAAGCAACTCGTTGATCCATCAACGGCGTTTACATCAACAGGGAAATTATTCCAAGTACAACTGTACAACGTCTCCACAATCAACTTGCAGGAATCACATGGGATCGCTCGTCCTTTTGCTGACCTGCTCAAACGCTTCATCGAAATCACACGCCCCAACACGTCTCCTGCAACACACGTCGATAATGACGTAGCACATTACATCGAGACAACTGGGCCGCCAGTCTTCGACAAGCCAAGACGGCTTACAGGTGATAAACTGGAAGCTGCACGCCGTGATTTCGACCTCTTACTTCAACATGAAGTAATCCGCCCCTCAAACAGCCAATGGGCCAGCCCCATTCACTTAGTGCCTAAGAAAAGCAATGATTGGCGCACCACAGGTGACTACAGAAAACTCAACTCACGCACCATCCCAGATCGCTACCCTGTCCCACACTGTCATGTGATGACATCTTCCATCGTCTACATGGCTCCAAAGTTTTCTCTACGATCGACCTTGAGCGTGCATACCACCAAATTCCAGCTGCCCCTTGCGACATCGCAAAAACAGCTGTAACAACTCCATTTGAATTATTTGAATTTGTCGGTATGCCACCCGGTCTACGAAATGCAGCACAAACTTTCCAACGTCACATGGACAACCTGCTACGTGGTCTCTCCTTTGTCGGCTGCTACATGGACGATATAATCGTGTACTCTGCCTCGCACCAGGAGCACCTACAGCACCTCACCACGATCTTTGAGATCCTCCGCGACAATCGCCTGATCATAAACCCGCAAAAATATCAATTTGGGCAAAGTGAGGTTACTTTCTTGGGCTACACAGTCAACGCCGAAGGCTTCAAACCACCCAAGGAGCGGATTCAAGCCATCAACGAGTTCCCTAAACCCAAATCAATCATGGAGTTGCGCCGGTGTCTAGGGATGGTGAACTATTATCGACGTCTGATCCCCCGTGCTGCAAGATCGCAAATCGTCCTCACAGATTATCTAAAAGGCGCAACTAAGAATGCCAAGCGCGAGATCACCTGGATTCCAAGTGCCGACGAGGCATTCGACCAGTGCAAGCAGGGTATAGCAAACGCAGCACGCGCCACCTTTCTCTCTCCATCAGCCCAATTATCCTTAAGGACAGACGCCTCGGATACAGCAATTGGTGCTGCCCTTGAGCAACTGGAAGGAAAGATCTGGCGCCTCATATCCTCTTTCTCGCGGAAACTAAGTCCAGCAGAGCAAAACTACAGCACATATGACCGCGAGCTTTTGGCCATCTTTGCTGCTGTGATCTTCTTCAAGCACATACTGGAAGGCCGATCCTTCGTTATCCTGACTGATCACAAGCCAATAACATTTGCGTTCGCGCAAAAGGCTTCAAAAGAATTACCACGCCAACTTCGTCAACTGGACCTAATTGCGCAGTTCTCGACGGAAATTGTCCACGTTTCTGGAACGGATAATGTAGTTGCCGATGCGCTTTCTCGCATTAATGCGATCGACATGCCTAGCACCATGAACGCGCAAACCATTTTTAATGCTCAGCAAAGCGATACTGAGATCACGCAGCTGCAAAACAACACATCGCTCAACCTGCAGTCCTTACGCGTTGGTCAGTTCGATATTTTATGTGACACCTCAACTGGACGCGAGCGACCATATCTACCAGAGAGCATCAGACGGCAAGCATTCGACGCAGTACACGGCCTAGCACACCCGAGCGGTCGCACTACAGCTAAACTACTGAAGGAGCGATTTGTATGGCCAGGCATCAATAGGGATGCAACGCTCTGGTCACGTCAATGTGTGGCATGTCAAGGCGCAAAGATTCATCGGTACACACGCAGCGCTCTGGACAAGATTGATGTGCCTGACAATCGTTTCGACCATATTCATTTGGATCTCAACGGTTTCCGTTACTGCCTGACAATCATCGATCGATTCAGTAGATGGCCACTTGCTATTCCTTTGCAGAACATGTCAGCTGAAACTGTCGCAATAGCACTCTATTCGCATTGGATATGCTTATTTGGCACGCCGCTGACCATCACCACTGATCAGGGCACACAATTCGAATCCGGCTTGTTCACAGAACTATCAAGGATTGTTGGAGCTCAAAGGATTCGGACAACAGCATACCATCCTCAAGCAAACGGTATGGTAGAAAGATGGCACCGCACACTCAAGGCCGCTCTCATGTGCAACTCGCACATCCCATGGCCTGATCTGTTACCAACCGTGCTGCTTGGACTTCGTTCGTCTTTTAAAGCGGATCTACAAGCTTCACCAGCCGAAATGCTTTTCGGCACAACGATTCGATTGCCTAACGAGTTTTTTGCGCCTATTAACACACCGACTCAACCTGATCAGCATCGACTTACTGGGCTACTTCGTCAACGCATTCGAACAATCAAGGCTGTTCCAGCATCGCACCATAACAAGCCACACATTTTCTGCTCGAAAGCCTTGCAATCCTGTAAGCATGTCTTCAAGCTCGTAGCGTCGGTGAAGAAACCACTGGAGCAGGCATATACTGGTCCCTACGAAATTGTTCGCCGAGTGGATGATAAGGTCTACATTATAAATGTGAATGGTGAGCACAAGGCAATCTCTGTCGACCTGCTCAAGCCTGTATTCCTAGTCAATGTCGACACGCAAAATGAGCAGGAATCAACTTGTCGATCACCAGGAATAGAACAACCACGCCTGTCTTCGCCAGAATCAGCCACTTCCCTGCAACCGTTACCTTCGAAGTCACTGGGGGGGGGGGGGGGGAATAGATGTGGCGACCCAGCCGCAGCCAGGCTCAGCAGCGCCACGGCGGCGAAAACAAGAACTAATTCCTCGTGCCGAGTTTTAACACGATAGTATCGATAAGCTTAAGCGTCATAGACGCCAACTTCTCTAACGATCTCCCGCCTCTCGGAATTAATAGAATTAAGACGCACATTATTATAAGAAGCGACATTTATGGAATAAAGCATTATTTAGTTAAATAAATAGCAGACTTCCTACGGATCTGTCCTGTTTTTAAGAACTTGAAACAATTTTTAAATTAAATGAAAACAGTTATTTCAAATAACTGTTTTCATATTTTGTGTGCATTTGGGGTTACATATTTTAAGCAATTTTTTACCTTTTCCTACCTCTTCTCTTTATATAACTTTTTACGCTGCTTACACTAATCATTGAATACATAGATTTGTCAAACTGCTGTTTTCGTGATTGCAATTCACTTGTAGGCCGTAGGTCCCAGTGGCCTCGGCTTGCTTGATGAGCGCAGCCGAACGAGCTACGAGTGCTGCCGAGATAATCGCGGAGACAGAAAGCATCTAGCCTCAAGATAAGTTCAGTATCGAATCGACAATGAGCCCTAAGGGACGTCTGCGCAACTTTGATTTTCATGTTTTTTTGCGGACAGACACACATGCGCATGTATTTGGGGTGGGTTTTTATGAAAACTGACTACAGCGCGTTGCATCGATCAGTAGTGAAGTTCATTTAAGAAATCTATGAAGCACATGGATTTTGATGGCGCACAGTGGTTCGCTGTGACTTTTTACTTTACAAAAATATTGTCTTCTGATTTAAATATTTCTGATCGAAACATGCTTGGTAATGTATTTACATATATAGATAACATATTTGTATTTATCATTATTTTTGGGTATTCGAATACAAAAACATATTTATATATTATAAAAATATTTGATGAACATCAGGTAACCAAAGCATTTCTAATCTGCATTCATATTAAAGATACAAAAATTAACTGATATTTGATTTTTAAAATTTGGAAATATCGTCTTTGGGTCACAAGACATTATTTCTGTACAGAAAAAAAATGAAAATTAGGGATTCAAACCGAAAGGAATAAAGGTTTCTGCACTAACCAATAAATACATAGATGCGTCAAACAGCGATTTTCGTGCTACGCTTTTTTTTGCTTCTCATAGATCCCAGATCGTTCGGCAAATTTTACGAAGCTTGTAGATCCCAGCGGAGCGAGCAACGAATATAGCAAAAAAAAACTAAAACTAAAATAAAACAGAATCTTTGCATTATTTATTAAGTTTTTTTAATATTATTTTATGTTAGGTTTTATTTATAATGGCTGCGATTAGAAAGGGTATTGCACGACATTTTCGACTATATGAAGTAAATATGTTATGTTATACAATAAACAAATATTTTTGTTTTTGATATAATAAACAACGTATAATTACCTAATAGCTATAGTTTTGAGACATTTATTAAAAACTGATTAAATCTTCGCTTAAACAAATCTTTTTGTGGAACCAAAAAATTTAAGGGTATACAAATTTCTATATGTAAAAATGTTTTCCACTTGAATTTTTGGATCTTTCTTTTTCTGCTGCTGTTTTCTTCTTCTTGTCGCTCAAAAGTCTTCGCAGTCGGTAGCGACAGAATATTTGTGCACACGCAAAAGGGAGACAGCAATATCAGAATTCGTCAGAAGAAGAGTACAGCGATAAGGGACCGGAAATTTTATTACCACAGGGCAGTTTTCATAAAAACCAACCCCTAAATACATGCGCTTGTATGTCTGTCCTCAAAAAAACATGAGAGAGAAAGCGACACAGAGACTACTCTCCTGCTGTAAGGTTGATACGATACTGATGCAACCAAGTCGTAAATCGCTTCCCTCTGCTCGGCAATCTCTGCTATATTCGTTGCTCGCTCCGCTGGGATCTATAAGCTTCGTAAAATTTGCCGAACGATCTGGGATCTATGAGAAGCAAAAAAAAAGCGTAGCACGAAAATCGCCGTTTGGCGCATCTATGTATTCATTGGTTAGTGGTTTCAGTTACGGTTTAGCCGGTTAACGGTTATGAAAAAAAATTTTATATCGGTTTCGTAACGGTTAACCGTTATTCCAAAGTTTCGGTTTCGAAATACCGGTATCATTTCGATTCCAAGAACAAAAAATGTGAAAAAACACGCATTTGTATGTATTTTTATATTAAATATACATATAACCGAAAAATAAGCGCCACAGTCAAAAATTTGTTTTACAAAAAATCGCGCGAATTTTTTTAAACAAATTTTTGACTGCTGCGCTTATTTTTCGGTTATATATATAATATATTTATATATATATCTAATATATGTACGGTTATAGTGATATTAACAATAACAACAACAAAAACAATAGCAACAACAGCTACAAAAATTTTTAAAATAACACGAGTCGTGTGCGTGTAAGTATTGGTGAGTTTGAACAGCTGATTTGCACGCGTGCTGGCAGTTGCCCACCCCGATCTAAATGATATAAATTTAAAAGAGAAATATATATTTTTTATTGAGATATAAAATGGTTTTATGTTAATAGCAAGTGTTTAGCAAATACGATAAAGCATTTTTCGTTGCATTCTATGTTGAAGCTCACCACGACGAATCATGGTATGAATAACCTTCATTACAGTTCGCTCCTCGTACTTCTGACGCAAAAAATCCTATGATTTAAAAATAGACATTTAGATAAACATATATATTAAAACACTTTTTAAGAGCATGTAGGAATAGTTACCTGTAAGATATTTTGTTCTGAAACCTGAGATCCTATGGCAAAGCGTCGCTTGAGCTGTTTTTCTATACGATTTAGAGTTTCCTGGTCGTCCGCGGTGGTAAAACCTTCTGCACCAGCAAGACTTCCGGTTGTAGCAGCATCAAGGGTAGATACTTGAAACAGTCGAAGTGCTTCGTTCACGTGCTCATCGGTAGCAAACGGAAGTAAACGCATTTTGGCCAACGACTCTGAAATACGAATAACAGCTTCCAACTGACGCACTGTAATGGGAATGGCATGCCGTTTGTCTGCAGACTTCTCCTGCTGTCCAGCACCACATCGCATCAAAACGTAGCGACTTTTTAGCTTTTCGGCAGCAGCCTCACTCAGTCGGGGCCCGCAATTTGTCCGACAATAGTGTATGTACTTCTTGAAAGTGGCTAAAGAAATTTCCCCTTCAGCCGGCTCGGATGGAGCTAGCTTGTTAGAGCTAAGATGAACATTAATAATATGTTTGGCCAAAGTGATGTCTCGTGACTCATCGTGTACATCTTTTACGATGAAGATCATGTCGAAACGTGAAAGAATTGTAGGCATAAAGTCAATGTTCTCTTCGCCCTTTGTATCATCCCAACGCCCAAATATAGAGTTGGCTGCGGCAAGTACTGAGCACCGTGAGTTCAAAGTGGTCGTAATGCCAGCTTTTGCTATCGATATGGTTTGCTGCTCCATTGCCTCGTGAATGGCAACGCGATCATCCTCTCGCATCTTGTCGAATTCATCAATACAAACAACGCCACCATCAGCCAGAACCATGGCCCCACCTTCCATTACAAAGTTACGCTGAGGGAAGAACACATTTTAAATAAATATATTTAAATTATTACTAAGCGCCGATTACTCACTGTGTGAGGATCTTTCATAACAGAGGCCGTTAGACCAGCTGCGCTAGAGCCCTTTCCAGATGTATAGACGCCGATGGGAGATACTTTTTCGACAAATTTAAGGAGCTGCGACTTGGCGGTACCTGGATCGCCCAGAAGTAAGACGTTAATGTCGCCACGTCGGCAAAGACCGTCTGGAAGGCGCTTTCGTGAGCCACCAAAGAGCATAGAAGTAATGGCCTTCTTTATGTCGTTCGAGCCAAAAATGCTGGGTGCTAACGATTTCGAAAGACGATCATATATATCAGAGGAAACTGCCATGCGCCTGAAGGATTCTTCCTCGTCAGTGGTAATGTTGCTATAACGGGAAATAGCTCCGCCTCCTTCTGCGTCCACCATTATACCAACTACGCGCATGTATGGAGCACGTACACCGAGGACAGCCTTCTCGCGACCATCCTGCCGCGTAGGTTTACTTACTTTGCGAATTGAGTAAATACCATGTATAAGAACACGGTTACCAGGTACGACGCGTTCACAAATCGAACGATCGCAAAATAACTGCAGGTGACGTGGGATCTCGCCTTGTGGCACAAAGTCCGGAAGTTCTTGGAGCTTAAGCGTTTGAAAATCGACACACTTACATTTGTCCGGCATTATGAAAAAGGGATCCATGGGACACTTAGGTCTACCGGCTTGCTCAGTGGTGCACTTGCGTGGCAACGAATACCCTTCCAGGCCGGGATTGACTTTAAGATTTGGTATAACAGTGCTGCACGAGCGACACATAATCGACATCCGCGTTGCTTTAGCCTGAATGCCCGAAGCAGCTACAATTATTCCAGCAATTTTAACTAAACGCGATACACTATCTGACTTAAGTTCACGAATGTTTGTGGGATTCGCACTAGACATTAACAGTATTTGAATATCGTGCATGTGCTCCTCATGCTCGGGACGAGGTGCTGTTATCTCATCAGCTACCTCGCGTGCAGCCTCCTCAAAGATTTGCAAATGCTCAGTGGGCTGCTTGTTTAACTTGTCAGCAAGCGTCTCATCAAATCCCATCACATCCTCCATATCGACCTCCAGAAAGTAGCGTCCGTTAAGATAGTTTCGCTTTAGATTGTCCCTGCATATATATTAAACTTGTTAGTATTATTGCATTATAAGCCATTACATATATTACCTATATTTATAAAAGAAATTGTCCTCATTAAAAGTACGAATGAACTCCTTATAATTTTTTTTCACGGCTTGTAAATTAATTTGGCCACCATCCACATTTTGGTCGCCACCAAAGTTATCTGAGAAAAATACACCAGCATCATCGAAGCCCTCCATTGTAAGAAAATAAATATGTGAATGAATTGAAAGGCTAATCCAAATGAACCCTATATTTTTTCAATCCTCCAATAATGTATCAATTGCAATGTAACCAAGAATTTGCCGCCAAAATACATGAGCATAGGAATTTCATCGAGGAAATATCGATAGCACACCGTATTCTGACCGCGTCCTGAATAATAGTAGTATTCCTAAATTAATTTTAATTATTATAGTGCGTTTCTACAAACGGATGCGTTAGCTACAATTGGGAAAAATTAGGCGACGTACGACATTTGCCATACAAAATCAAAGGAGGGAATATTCTGTGATGCTACCCAGAAGGAAATATTTCGCAGAAAATGTACCAAATTGCTGCAGCCCGACTCAGAGGATTGCACACCGACTTCGTGTAAAAGTCTCATTCGCTTTTACATAAGCGTGATCGGGGTAATTCGGTAGGAAATCCACACTTCCCTACGGCAGGTTCCGCTACGAACTCTAACGATTTCCTGAGTTCGTCATAGACACGTTCTGCAGGACATTCTGTTTCCATTTCTGCTGTAGGAAAATTCTAGTTGGGGATTCTTGGAAATTCCATTTGGAATTCTGGCTGGCATTTCTCCCTCCCTAGGGATATGGCTGCTGCAGAAATAGAAGCGTATACATACATATATTTTTTTCAACTTTATTTTTTAGATTTATTAAATAAACATTTTCATACATGAACTTAATATTGATATTATTAAATTAATTAACGCTGAAAAGAAATGAAATGAAAATGTATATACATTAGTTTTTGTTTTGAGTATATTTCACTATTATTTGTGTATACTTACATTTCGTGTGGGTCCAGTATTTTATTAACGCATTTAACTTAACCCACATAATAGCCAATTTAAGAATATGTACCCGTATAAGACAATTACACAATATAATGCAAGAAAATTAAGACTTACCCATTTATAAATGCGTTGTTCATCCAACACGCGTTCAAATAGCACTACTGCGCAAAAGACGCTTTGATAGAAATACACAAAAAATGGGTTGCCAACATAAAAAAATGTAGCCGATCGCGTACTCTAAAATCTAGACTCTAAGCCAAGAGTACCGCAAACATATTGACAACCCTTAGAGCTAAGAAGAATACTATGCAGCACAGGCTGTACCAAACTCAGCAAACCGCTTGAGATCGTAGCGGAAGCTGCCGTAGGAAATTCAAACCTCTGAGCAAGAATTCCAATCTGAGTAATATGCAGAGAAGTCACTTTTACACGAACTCGGAGTGCAATCCTCTGAGTCGGGCTGCGGCAAATTAGTACATTTTTCTGCGGAACATTTCCTTCTGGGTCATTTATGATATTTTTCAATGCGTTTGATTTCTCTTTTGAATTTAAGAACAGCTGCAACAGCAGTGTTACCATTCAACTTTTGTTTATTTTATGGGTTATGAGCTTTTAGCTGCCGACCAGCAAAGTATTTGGCACTTTTAGTTCGCTCCTTCCAAAACTTTTGCTGGGTACTAGACTTTACTGATGATAATAAGTCAAAGTTGCAATAAGATCCTGTAACTTAATAACGCGTTCTGATGAAGAAAAATGGAGATTAGATTAGAAGTCAGAGACCTTAAATTAGTGAAAAATATTTAATTTTTTTTCCTTGTGTTATTCTATTTCCTGATTAGTTTGTGACTACTGGTTCGTAATCAGTAGTTAAAAGGAATACCTCAATCTATAATAAGACTAGTGAATAAATATCAATAAATTTATCGTAAATTTGATTTTAAATATATCGGTACCTCTGGCGATATGTTTTGAGCATCCCTATTTGAAATTTGATGGGTAGCACTTTTTCGCGTGTGTTTGGGAGAGAAGCAGACTGGAATTTTACACATTGCTAAATTTCTTTCAAAATCACCTTACAGGACAAGTAAAAAAAAATAAAATGGTATGGTTGTTTCTCTAAGTTGCAGTATTGTTGCTGATACCGTCGATTTGTAGTCTTCTACAGATATCACAATGGAGTCCAGCATTGAGCTCGATGGCGCGCCAGCGACCGTCCTCACACCAATCGGAATTGCTAACACGAACAATGTGATAAAGAAACATACTCATACTAACACCATTTCAAGTGGCGAAAGCTCATCCCCTGGTCCTGGCGACGCAAGTGCAAATGCCGAAGATATGACATCAAGGGACTATTACTTTGACTCGTACGCACATTTCGGCATTCACGAGGAAATGCTTAAAGATGAAGTGCGGACTGTCACGTACCGTAACGCGATGTACCACAACAAGCATCTTTTCCAAGGAAAGGTAAGTTCTTATAATGTGGCTAGGACACTACTTAGTATCGCATCTTCCTAAACTTTATTTTTAAACGTAGGTGTTAAAAGATAAAAATAGACACTATTTGTAATGATCAATTCACCATTCAAATCAAAACCTAAAAGTTAATGAATGTTGAAGTAAACGTGTTTCTTTTGCAAAAACTAAAGAGTGTCATAACCACAGAATATAGGCAAATACAGAGAAGGGTAACCTTTCAATTACTTATAGACAGTGTTAGATGTTGGATGTGGAACAGGCATACTTTCCATGTTTGCGGCAAAGGCCGGTGCTGCCAAAGTAATTGCAGTGGATTGCTCGAATATAATAGAGTTCGCTCGTCAAGTGATTATTGACAACAATTTGCAAGATGTTATCACGGTAGTAAAAGGAAAAATTGAAGAAATTGAGCTGCCAAATGGTATCGAAAAAGTTGATATTATTATTTCGGAATGGATGGGGTATGATCTTGTGCTTCTGTCATTGAATAAT
Source organism: Drosophila neotestacea (assembly GCA_035044365.1). NCBI lineage: Eukaryota > Metazoa > Arthropoda > Insecta > Diptera > Drosophilidae > Drosophila > Drosophila neotestacea. Next base: position 753,843 of record JAWNMD010000450.1, read on the forward strand.
TATTAATGATGTTTTTGACCATAGATACTGCCTATTCTACGAGTCAATGCTGGATACGGTATTGTATGCGCGTGACAAGTGGCTTAAACCTAATGGTATGATGTTTCCTGACAGAGGCACACTTTACATCACAGCCATTGAGGATAGGCAGTATAAGGATGAGAAAATCAATTGGTGGGACGATGTATATGGGTTCGACATGAGCTGCATACGTAAAGTCGCTGTAACTGAACCACTCGTTGATGTCGTGGACCCGAAGCAAGTTGTATCCACAGCCTGCATGGTCAAGGAAGTAGATCTGTATACTGTGCAAAAAGCGGATTTAAATTTCTCTTCTAAGTTTAATCTTATCATAAAACGCAATGATTTTGTTCAAGCATTGGTTACATACTTTAACATTGAGTTTACCAAGTGTCACAAACGTCTTGGATTTAGCACCTCCCCTGATTCAACATATACACATTGGAAGCAGACTGTCTTCTATCTGGATGATCACATGACTGCCAAAAAAAATGAAGAAATCTACGGAACGTTTCAAATGAAACCCAACGAACGCAACAACCGTGATTTGGATTTTGTCATCGACATAAATTTTAAGGGCGAGCTATCCGAAATTCAAGAATCAAATACATACCGCATGCGTTAAGGTTATGCCGTTTACCAATGTGGTCTTAAGGCCACAACCTTCTCTATAAAGAGAGAAATAATTCATGACTAAACGTAAGATATAATCCAGTGCGAAATGTGCAACGAATGTATGTTGCGCCTTGTACTATGTTAAAAGTGTACCTTTTTAGTATACATCATATATTTAAAATTGTGCGCATGTTTAAATGATTATTCAAGTATACTTCTAAGCATATTGTACAGTGACACATTAAGTCTGTCTTGAACAAAATAAAGTGCGGCAAACGCACCATTTTACTGGAATTAATTTTCTCCATTGCTTAGACATATAGACGGTCTCTCTCCTCAGTCTTTAGTGATTGTCGTTAAATCGCGGGATTTAAAAAAAAAAGTTCGGCCGTCGGGGAATATTACGGATGTCGACTGTCGCGAATTTTTTTAATAAATCCTCACACTGTACTTTCATTACAGTATATTTTTTCCGATATTTATGGAAATCAAATATTCTGATGCAATTTTTTTGTTACAGTCTGTTGAATTCCTTCAAGCCTAGTACCCAGCAAAGTTGTGGCAGGAGCGAACTAAATGTGCCTAATATTTCGCTGGTTGGCAGCTAAAATAAACAAAAGTAGAATTGTAACTCCGTTGCTGCAGCCGTTTGTTAATTCAAAAGAGGAAACAAACGCATTGAATAATATCGTAAATGAGAAATCACAGTGTATTGAATGGTTGGAAAGGGGAAAGGGAGTTTTAAGTATTTTATAAATTACTTAAATAAAGATTTATATATATACAAAATATAATAATAAGTTTCAGCTGTGGTTCATAGTCTGCTGATCTTGTTTTTAGTTGTTCAACTGACTTTTTGATTTTGCTCCAGTTCCCTCCATTTTTCTATTTCGATAATTCACTTATCGCTTTAAGCTGACCAGCAGCTGAAACTTGAGCGCCACATTAGAGCTGGAAAAATATCGACGATATATCGATACATCGATGCTTTTAAACCGATGTTTTCCGATTATGGATTTTTTTCTTATTTCAAAAAAGAAATAAACCGGGAATCGGGTATGCAAGTTTTAGCGTGTACATATGCATATAAGCTCCAGTAATGTGGACCCAATTGAAGTGGACAGCGATCAGGAGGTAGAAATTAGCAGGAAACGGACTAAGTATGGCAAATCATCCATGTCGAATTTTTTTTAATAAGTCTGTTGATTGAAACTGCCTGTGTGCATTATGTATACACGATTTTTGTGTAAAATAATATGTTGGACGGCTTTAATATATTTAATACAACAAAACATAAAAAATATATGCTGGTTGATTTTAATGGGTTAGGTTTAATACTTCAACGATAATTGTAATAATTTTTAAAACATTAGTTAAGTAAAGATTACGGTTTCCGGTGCGACAAGATCTGACGATGTATTCTGGTAGAACATGTCGAAATAAAACGAAAAATCTAAATAACATTTTTTGATTTTCGGCTCGGTTCTCGAGATATTGAGACCGATAGGTTGACCGAATCTATACAAACTGCACAGCGTGCTAGCCGCTCTTTACACTTTGTTAGAGCGAGACACTGATAGTATTTCATACGGCAGTGCTGTATAGTGTCCGTTTCAACTTCATCGCTTGGCGCGGATATTCAAACCATTTTATTTTATTACATTTCTTGCTAATTTATTTATTTAAATCGAATTAATTTACGGTTGTTGTTGTTATTGCTATTTTTTATCCTACATGAGACAACAGTATATTGGTAACTTTTTTCGATTATAATATATAAATCAGCAAAATAGATAAAAAAGTTAATAAATTGAAATGGTTTGAATAACTGCGCCAAGCGATGAAGTTGAAACGGACACTTACAACACTGCTCTACGCAGTACAGTGCAAACTTATTAGTCCTAATATCTCGAAATCCGAGCCGAAATTCAAAAAAATTTATTTAATTTTTTCGTCTTATTTCGACGTGTTCTACCGAAATCCATCGTCAGATCTTGTCGCACTGGAAATAGTAATATCCCCTTAGTTAAAAAATAGATTTTTAAAAATTTCATGTGGAAAAAGACGATACATCGATGGTTTTCACAAAAAACCTCGAAACATCGATGCATGTAAACATCGATGTTTTTTCAGCTCTACGCCACATATATTTTTCTCATCAGCTGCTAAATGACAGCGTTATGGCAGCTAAAAACAGTGTTGAAAAACGGTCGTTCTTTTAGCAGGAAACTTTTGCTGGGGATCATCAGCTAAAAGTCACAGCAGAAAAGTTGTTTTGCTTTGCACCACTGTTTTTTTTTTACATGGAGTTGCCGGCAAGAGTCCGATATCATGGGCGCCAAGATCTGATGATGGATTACGGTAGAATTTTTTGACTTTCGGCTCGGCTCTGTAGATATTGGGACCAATAAGTTGCCGATTGCCATACAAACCGCTCAGCGTGCAAGCTGCTCTTTGCACTGTGTTAGAGCGAGACACCGATAGTATTGCATAGAGCAGTGCTGTATAACAATTACAACAATAACAAAAGCCAACAACAACCGTAAACTTATTCGATTGCACTATATAAATTAGAAAAATAAATACAAAAGTTAATTAAATAAAATGGTTTGAATATCTGCGCCAATCGATGAAGTTGAAACGGACACCTTACAACACTGCTCTAGGCAGTACAGTGCAAAGAGCAGCTGGCACGCTGAGCAGTTTATGTACGAATCGGCAACTTATCGGTCCCAATATCTCGAGAACCAAGCCGAAAGTCAAAAAATTATTTAATTTTTTCCGGATAAATTTTACCGGAATCCGTCATCAGATCTTGGCGCCCATGATATCGGACTCTTTCCGAGTTGCCAGTCAGCGTACACGATTTTTCAGTGCTGGGGACTAGGCTTTATCAAGATAGAAAAATGGGAACAGGGATCTGGAGCAAAATCCAAAAGGCGCTTGAACAATGTGAACCACAACTGAAACTGATTATTAAATTGTATATTTATATAAATATTTATCTACGTAATTTATAAAATACATAAAAACCATTTTTCCCCTCTCGTATTTTTCATTGCATTTGTTTCCTCTTTTGAATTAACGGACAGCTGCAGCAGCAGACTTATCCTAGGTTTACATTGACTGGCACATACTGAACAGTAGCTAAAAGCAAGCAGAGTTTTCTGCTGTGGCTTTTAGCTGGTGCGATCCACAGCAAAAGTTGCCAGCTAAAAGCACGAGCGTTTTTCAACACCGCTTTTAGCTACCTTTACGCTGCCATTTAGCAGCTGATGAGAAAAATATATGTGGCGCTCTAATTTCAGCTGCAGGTCAGCTAATAGTAATAAGTGCATTATCGAAATAGAAATATGGAGAAAACTGGAGCAAACTCGAAAAGGCGCAAAAAAAGGTAACAAAAACAAGATCGGTAGCCTATGAACCACAGCTGAAATTTATTATTAAACTTTAAATTTATATAAATCTCCATTTATTTAATTTATAAAATACATTAAATCCCCTTTTCCCCTTTCTTACCATTCAATACACAGATAATCGCTCATTTACGACAATTTCCACTGCATTTGTTTCCTCTTTTGAATTAACAAACGGCTGCAGCAACAGAGTTACCATTCAACTTCTATTATTTTATGTGTTGTATTGGCAACTCTGCTTTTAGCTGCCTACCAGCGAAATTTAGACAATTTTTTTTCGCTGCTGCCACAACTTTGCTGGGTACTAGGCTTAAGTTCCCTTTTTTCATTTCGTCAAAATAAAACAGATCTTTTAGTACAGTTTCAAAGTGTTGTGAAGCAGCATTCTGCCGCCCACAGTCCTAGTTTAACAAATGCATTGTACATATGGCATAGAGCCACCACGTCTAATATTTTTTTTTTTCGGCCAAATTCGCAGTGGTCGATTCGGCGCAATTACCTATTTTTAATTAATAACTTTAACAATATTCATCGTATATACATATTTATAATCTGTAATTTTTCTCCAATCCCAGGAAAGTCACTCCCAGCTAAGTCACAAGTCTCAGAAAATCTCAGAAAATCACAAGTCTCAGAAAAATCTCGGAAAAATCTGAAAAATCACTAGTCTCAGAAGGAGAATTTACTCCCAGCTAAGTCACAAGTTTCAGAGGAAAATTACAGGAAAATGTTTTGAGAAAAACCGATACAGCATGAAAACAGGAGACGCCCCATGAGAAATATAGCGTATTTAAATTTTCCTTCAGTGCGGTAGGATTTTTTTTAATTTAAATTTTGTTTGCATTTGGTGAAGAGAATAGAGAGAGATCACACGTGCAAGCCCTGCTACAAAACGGCCCAGGTGCTGCGACACAATCGATCGGGGCTACATAGCAGATCGGCTACCGCAAAATAGAGCAGGAAAACATCATTTTCTCTCGGCTACAGGATCGCTCGGCTACATTTTTCTCTCAGCGGGCAGCGCTAACTCGCTCTCTGCTGCGTCGCACGCAGGCTGGGCTAACATGCTTTCTTCTACGACAGAAACGCGAGCTTGAGTAGGCTTCGTGAGCTTATATCGAAGGACGCAGCGACCACTCAAATTACAACCAGCAACGTGAACAGTAGAGTTTCTCGGAAAATAAAAACACTCAAGTACCAACCATCCAGTCGAGTTTTCTCTAAGAACATGAACATGCAGTTAAGTTACCAGCAACGTGAACAGTTGAGTTCCTCGGAAACTAAAATTACTTAAGTAACCAACCATCAAAGCAACAAATCGTGTTCCGCTAAGAATAAATTTTGCAAGTACACACGGAACAACGCGAATTATTAAAATAAACCCAACGCCTGAGAAAAATAAAAATAAAATAGGTCAATCAACGCAAGTCTTCAGAGGAAAATAAAAAATATTTAAATACAAGCGACTATTTAAATATCAGAGCGATGAGTATTCTGACTTCGTGGTCCAAATCTAAGTCCAGTCCAACGAATTTTCATTTCTTGTACAGCCCGGAATAATTTTCTTGCGGATCCCGTGGGTCAAAACAGGCCATGTGCGGCGAGCGTACAAAATTTTTTTTCGCTTTTCTTTAGGAAATTCCTATAGCCAGCCACTCCATAATTACCGTCAGCTCGCTTGGCTTGGCTCTTTTCATCTTTCAAGGTGGATACAGCGAGCATGTGACCAATCGGCTGGAGGAGCTGGAGCAACAATATGTCAACGTTGCGGAGTCCGAGCAGAGTGACCCGTCAGATCCAAAGCCGAGACCCAAGCTAGTACAACTGCTGCCATACCGAGGCATCAACGATAAAGGAGCCCAAAGTGAGCCCAGCATAAGCAAGCGGATGATGCACGAAACGCGACCAGCCATAGATTTCCAGCGAGCTTGCAGAAGGTGTGCTGATATCGGGCATTTTGCTTGGGAATGCCATAAACGACAGGTTTTTTTCTGCTGGCGTTGCGGCAAACGAGGAGTCAGAACTTTAGAGTGTTGCGGCTCAGCTCACCTGCTCCACGACCAGGTGGGAGCGACAGTAAGGCCCAGTATTCGAGTGAAGAACGCGCGCATTGCGGCACAAGCGAGGATCGGATATCAGCTGAGACAAGCAAGCATGGACACCGGAGCCACAAGATGTTTCATCAGCTAGGACGCCGCGCATCAACTCAAGAACTCCGATCTTAGGGACGTTCGGGCCAAAGTCAGCATGGCGGGTGGAAATCGCGCAACAGTTCACAAAGCACTCGTGACGGTTGTGCAGCTGGGCGAGAACTTCGCTTATATACCATTCTTTGTATTGCCAACCGTCGTCGACGATGTGATCTTTAGCATAGACTTTCTGTGAGCCATCCAAGCTACATTATGTTGCGGCAACGAACCTCTCCAACTGACGTCCACTTGCTTATCAGCACCCGCTGGTCATCGGGCTACCATCCGTGGCAACAAAACGAGTCAGGATGCATTTCCCGGCTGGAAGGCGATGACCCCCAGCATACAGGAGGAGTTAGTATCGCATTCGGAGACCACGAGACCAGTTTTGCGTCGCAACTCCGAGTTTTACGGTTAGTATCGACGAGACAAAATCCAAACCAGCTCAACCCAGCACAACCGATACCGAAAACCCATTTATCCAAGCCTCGGACCCATCATGACCCGGACGAACAGCAGCCATTGTCGAAAGAAGAGTACGACTTAGAGTCCTGGGTACAGGAGTTCTTGGAGCGCGAACTAGAGCAGTTCGATACCCTGCACGAAGTTACGGCAACGTCATCGTTTTACTCCGCCCCCCCCGAAGTAAGAGGGGGTCTGAAGCAGCATTCTGCCGCCCACAAACATAGTTTTTTAATTCGGCCAATGCCGGTGGACACTGGGAACATTCCACAAACGAGATATCGGGTCAGACTAGTGATGTAAATCCAAACTGAACATCGATTTAAAAATCGGATTCTTAAAATCGCCTAGGCAAAAAATTGATCGAAGCATCGGAAATTTCGACATCGATTGATAGATTTTTCATATACATATAAATACACAAAAAGGTACATGAACTCTTTAACACATTACGCATTTTAACTTGGATTGCGATCAGTAACAAAATTTATCTATGTTATTTATATACATATACATTAATAATATTATAGCTCACACATACTATCGCATATTTGTAGACCTTAACTTTTCTATGAGTGAAATTTTGACAACGCGTGTGTATTTTGTAGCGTTTGCTAAGGATGTTCAAAGAGGACGATTTTTCATGAAAATCGATTTATTTAAATTGATTAATCGGCAAAGAATATATCGAGTAAAAACCTCAAAAATCGCCTATGCAAAAATCGATCAATCGATGTTTCGATGTTTTTTTACATCACTAGGTCAGACCTTCTCTCGTTTGTGAGTTTGTCACCCAGGGCAACCGTCCTGTGGTACAGAGACGCCGCCTTCAGTTACTGATGACCGCTAGGAATATTCTACAAATGAGATATCGGGTTAGACCTTCTCTCATTTGTACGTTTATCACCCAGGGCTATCTTAATATGGTACAGTGGTGTGCCCTTCTGGTGTCGGTAATCGTTGGGAATATTTCACAGACGAGATATCCGGCTAGATTCTCTCTCGTCTGTAAACTCATCACCCAGAAGTACCATTACCGGGCACGGCAGTGCTGGAACGCTTCCAAAAGCGAGATATTGGGTTAGATCCACGGCTACCCATAAACCGCCTCGATCCGTCGTTGCTTTTCGAAAAGAGACCCAAGGGACGAGGGTGGACACAAATCGGGCTTTGAAAGTAATCCTCCAACACTTTCTTGAGACTCCTGGACCTACACCCTGCAAGATTTTTTGTTAGTTTTGTGTAAAGCGTCTGTATTCCCATCGACGCTCTTTAACTCATTTTTAGCCGTCGCAGATATTACAAATTTTCTGTAATTGGCCTTGGCCAGACTGAGACGCCGACTGCGGCTGGAAATTCTTCCTTACAGTGTTGAAACTTTTTTACGAGTTCTGTTTTGAAGTACTTAATATTTATATTTTGTGATGTAACTTATACTTATGCAATTTTCTGTAGACTGCAAATAGTCAAAAAAAAAAAAAAAAAATAGTACATTCTGCAAGCTGAATATTGCGCTCTACTGGATACTATGCTTTATATCAGCGGTGGGCACGAAATCTTAACTCGAGAGCCAGACAACAGCAAATTAAACAACAACAACCAGACAATTATGGCATGCATATTTGAGGGTCACAACTTAAAGTTTTCAAAATCTCGCTAGGACTAGTCGATTTGCCGATTCTCTGGCAGCGCCGTGACGAAAAAAAGTTGCACCCGGGCAAATATTTAGGCGGCGCCTCCCCCCTCATTTTGTTTCCACCAAAGAGTGATATATTTAAGCAGGGAAGAAAACAACAATATTCTTTTGAAAATATGATGACAAGGACAATTCCAGTGTCGTTATTATTAACTTTAATTCTTAACTGACTAAATTAACATCAAATATCAAAAATTACAAGTCCAGTGTCAAGACTAATAAAAAAAATGAATTTAATGAAACAAAAATTGAACAACAAAATCAACTTAAAATTCGTTGGTGTTGCGACTTTCAAAATTAATTTTCAGTATATGGCAGTGTTACCCGCTCTTACTTCTATAACCCCATTTGCAACCAAAACTTTAAAATTATATAAAAATTATTTTAAATATTAAATAAAGTACTATTATTTTAAGTTCAATTGCATGAAAAAATTGAATTTACATTTCCCGGATTTCTGATAAGAAATGGCATAAGGTCCGGATATAGCTGTGAGAAGTGTTTCCTATTTTCTCACCACATTTCTCCCCAAGATTTCAGCGAGCGTAGCGGGCCGGGGGTTGGCGAGCGAAGCGAGCAGGGGTTGAGCCCCTTAGTATATTATAAAACTTAAGTTCTTACTTTTCTAGCTTTTAATGAAGCAAAACTATCTATTATTTTGTCAATAACTAAAGATTCTGCTAAGTCTCTTCCCATTGGCGATCTCAAGTGGTTTTTAGTTAATGTAATTTTACTAAACGATCGTTCTGCTGACGCTGATGTAACAGGAATTGTTTAAAATTATGAGGCTCTTTCCACGACCACTGGATGATAGAGCGTTCGCTGTCATTTGGACGCTGAATTTGGCCTTCCCACGACCAAACGGGCGTTCGTCAATGAAATATTGTAAATTTGCCATTCGGCCGAACTAAGTCAGCTGTTCAGTTTAATTGCTCGCATGGCTTTCTTTTACAATTTTTTTTCAAACGCAAAATATAGCAAGTTTAATTTGAAACAATCAAGTGGATCATGCATTAACAAATGGTTGCCATCTGATAGTTGGCATCCTTTGCTTTATATATGGTAATATAAATATTTTATTAATATTTAAAAAGTAATATATGTCGCACAATTTTGGCCTTACACAAAAAGCTGATTTTAGCGATAATTCCTTTGGTTGGGCGGTATTCATCGATAAAAATCTGGTATTTCGTAAAAAAATAATAAAATTAAACCAGGTGAATGGCAAACGTTTGAAGCGAACTTGGATGACACGTTCGCAATTTGTATGGGAAAAACGTCGTCATCCACCCCGAACGCTCAAAATGGCGGCGAATGACGTTGTGGAAAGAGCTGATTAGACTCATTATGCAGGAAATTCAGTTTCAATTTCTGCTGTAGGGAAATTCTTGGAAATTCCATTAGGAATTCTCGCTGGCATTTCTCCCTCCCTAGGGATATGGCTGCTGCAGATACTAAAGAGTATACATATTTTCAGTCCCTGGTTGGGACACTTTAATGAACAATTCGACCGTTTCGTTAAAAAAAATATTGCGATACACGCTTGTCAAACAAATACATGCGGTAAACATAAACATAAATACATGCGGTAAACGCAGCTTATACTGTTTTTATACTGCCGCATCATTGCCGAAGGAGCGAAAAAATTATGCGCGTCGTTTACACTGGAACCGCATCTTTTTTCGCATAATTTTTCAGCTGTTGGCATTGTCAGATTTATTTATTGAAATATAGACAATTATGAGTTCTAAACTGGTAAATGTTGTATGCGGTGCAATTGGTAATTGCAGTGCACCTTCAAAAATGCTTTTAAGACTTTGAATTATGTCTTTTGTGTTTCTGTTTAAAATTATTATTTCCGCGGTTCAACTATATTACTATTGATTATCGATATTCGATAAAAAAAACAGCTGTTCGCTGTCGATACCCACCAATACCCAGAAAAGCTACAGTATTAAAATGAAATACTAACAGAATACGGCAACACTTGGCAATGATGCGTCGCATGATTTAAGATGCGGCCGCATCATTGTCTTCTTCTATTCACAGGGTTCTTATGGGCATCATTGCCGCATGATCCATTTAACGGAAAAATCGAATGATGCGGCCCAGTGTAAACACAGTATTACAGAAAGCTCCCAATGGTCAACACAGTATTGGTAGAGCTGGTAGAAATGAAAAAAAATAAAAGGCCTACCAAGGTGCTAAGAGTTTGTTAAGACAACTAAAAAATTTAAAAATTGTAGGCAATTTGATTGCTTGGAATTTTATTTTATCCAAATTGATGCTGTCAGATTGTCTTTAAAAAATATAGCATTCAGTCGGAAGGGGCCCACAGTAAAATATCCTGTATAAGTAAAGGTCGTCACTCAAATTTTTTTCTACTTAATTATATATGAATTTTGTGTTTCTGCAGAAAAATTTTGAAGGTCGTAACATCAATGAGTATTTCATTAACTTCGATCTAAATAAACATATAAATTCAAAAATAAATATATATATGCATAACAGACCATACCACTTCTTGAACAATCTTGTCAAATTCAGTATATATATGTATGCACATGCATACATGTTTAAAATTAGTACCAAAATTGCTTAGAATGACAGCACGTGATTTTCGTTAGCAACAGCATGCTGTTGAAATTTTAACATACGAATGTTAACTTAACATTTTATTATGTAGCGGTATATATCAGCGTCGCTATATGGAATAATTGTCGTCGAATATCTTCCGTGATTATTGTCCGATTGCGATTAAATTTTGGCGGTGGTGCTATATGACCTTAAGATTTATTCATGCCGAATCTCAAATCTTCTGCTTGATAATTGCATGTTATGGTTTTTTGAGGTTTGTCGAAGAAGGGGATGACTCATCAAAAATTTGAGATTACCGATCGGTCCAGACTCGTCTAATCATCTCAAGTCTGTAGCTGTAATAATGCTGTAGTTATAACGTTTATAGCGATGGGGGGCGTGGCATCCAAAACTTGAAACAAACTTGATCTGCGTGCAAATATTAGAAGTCTTCATACCAAATATTAGAAGTCTTCATACCAAATTTGGTGCTCGTAGGTCTTACCATCTCTATAATCCTTTCGTTCATACGGACGGACAGATAGAAGGACAGGCGGACATGGCTATACCGAATCGGCTTCTGATGCTGTTCAAGAATAAATATACTTTATGGGGTCTGTCACGCCTCCTTCTGCCTGTTACATACTTTAACATTTTGAGCAAACTTAATATACCCCGCAGGACATAAAAAAATATTACAATAAGCATTGCGAGCAAACTTATTAAAAGTCTTCAAGCGACACTTGAAATGAAAAATTTGAAATTTTTTAAAGAGAAAGTTTGGATTGGCCAAAAGCTTAAGTGTTGAGTCAAAAGTTAATGTCATCAAAAAAGCGCAAAGGTCGGAGGCAATTTGAATATGAGGCAATTGATGAGAGTCACAATATATCAGAGACTGACAAATTTAGGATTACATATTTTGAATCAATGGCTCTGATCATACAGCAATTAAAATGGAGGTTTAAACACTTCATAATGTTTCAGAAGATTTTGATTTTTTGACAGGCCTAAAAATTAAAAATGCAGTAAGCTACAGTGGAGCAAGCTCGACAGTAGGAGACCCAGTACTTTTTAAGTGCAAAGCCGTCACTATAGATTGTTCTTAAATGTTGCGTACCATACAATAGATGGCGCCACTACGAAGTTAATAAATACAGAGGTCGCTAGCGTCTCTTTTTCTTCCTTTGCCCGTAACATTGTTTGTTGAATAACTTCCATGTTAATCATCCGATTGGAATGATTGGAATTGGACAGGTTTGGACCATAGTGTATATATGTATTATGTACCAATAATCAAGTCGCTAACATTAAAGGGGCTCCTTCAATTCGACTTCGAAATTTTGTACTTCAATTTCCGGGGCGGATAGGGGCGTGGCGAAAATCTAAAACAAACTTGATCAGTGGGAGATATAGATGAACCTACATACCAAATTTGGTGTCTCTAGCTGTTATAGTCTCTGAGATCTAAGTGTTCATATTTTCGAAATTTTGATCAGCCGTATACTATCCGTTTAATATCCGATCCGAACAAAGCTTTCAGGACAGGATTTGACTTTAAAATGTTTCATGTGTGCCAATTATTATATCGCTAGCATTAAAGGTGCTTTCGTTATTCGACTTTGAAATTTTGTTTCAAATTTACGGGGGCGGAGGGGGGCGTGACAAAATTCTAAAACAAACTTGATCAATGCAATATATAGATAAACCTTCATGACAAATTTGGTGGCTCTAGCTCTTATAGTCTCTGAGATATAGGTGTTCAAAAAAGGGACAGACAGACGGACATGGCTATATCGACTCGGCTGTTGATGCTGATCAAGAATATATACACTTTATGGGGTCTGCCACGCCTCCTTCTGCCTGTTACGCAAATTTTTTTTTTGCACAAACGTAATAGACCCATTTGTACTTTTTTAAAGTAGTGGGTCTAAAAACGGGTTAAAAAATTTGGCAGTAAAATATGCAGCCGACTTAAGCTCCCAAGAACTGTCATATTGAGTAATTTGTGCAAAAAATTTATTTTCCGCTAATTGCGAAAATTTGGAAAAATTAAATAATTTTGAAATCCTGCAACTGGGGGTTTCCTACAGAATTAGCCCGATCACTCTTATGAAAAAGCGAATGAGACTTTTTCACAAACTCGGCGAGCAATCCTCTGAGTCGGGCTGCGGCAAATTTGTAAATTTTTCTGCGGAATATTTCCTTCTGGGTTACTGTGAGCAGCTCGTGAGCACTGATATAGCCGATACACCGATTCGCGTCCTTGGGTAGCCCACCCACTGATATAACTCAGCCACAATGCGTGAAATGGTGAGGCGCAGCCAACTTATTGTTTTTTTTTCGAAGTAGTTGGCAGCGCTTAACTTGCAAACATATTGAGCAGAACTTAATTCATATAATTGCAAAGTAATTAAAGTAGCCATAAATTAATACTGTGCACCTCTGCCGTTCAGAAAAAAATTGGTAGCTGCTTTCATTAAGCTTGTTTATGGGTAAAACAAATGAATGCAAATGATGCCCAGATCTGGCAGCCTTGCATCTTTATATTCGTGAATTTCTTCTGTGCTGTCTAAAAAAGGCGCATTTTTCATTTCGCGAAGTGAAATGGTATATGATCGGCTCAAAATCCACATATAACAAGTTTCATAAAAATTCTGACAGGGCTCTGCAACGGTATCCAAACTTTAACGCGCCAAAGTTAGCTTGCGCTAAGTTTTTCAGTTCTTGGGTACAACTTTAATTTGAAAATATTAAAAAAAATAATACTGCAGGGTGCTTGTATATTAAGTGGTGCGCCAAATTGCTCTGGGAGCCTCCAGCAATACTTAACATCGCATTTTAAGATACGCACCAAGTGATTTCAAGTTTAACTGCGCTTTCTTCAGGAAGTTATAAGAAGCAACAGTTTCCTTGAATGACTTGAGAACTAAATAAAACAGTATTTACACTCAGCGCGAAAAAACGTCAAAAATCTTGTTTTTTCGCTGAAATAACAGAAAATTAGTATTGACATTTGAAAATCCGCGGAATTAAAGCAGTGATCCCCAATTGAACGTCGGTAATTACCTCACACCAAATTTTCCGCAAATTTTACTATTCAAAAAGTCATAATATCATCAATCATTGACGAAATAATGGGTGGAGGCTTATTACATCAGCAGTATCATTTTAGTTTAAGCAGAACGATAGGCACTTACGTTATGTTAGGTTTACATTACTGCCACAGTGTGACAGGGCAGCTGTGCCTGTATGTTTTCTGTGCCAGAGTGTTTACATTGGCCGGCACATAAACTGTGCTCTACAGACCTGTGCCAGCTGCTGTGCCAGCCACCTATGTGAACACTACTGTCATTTTCGCACAGCGCCAAAAGGCGACACAGATTGTTCAAATGTTCACAGCAGTGGAACTTATAACAAGATCGTGAACTAAGAGCAAGTTCCACAAAAAGAATGAAAACAAACTTTTGCCGCGCTTATTGAGAAGTGAAACATACTTGAATAATAATTATGGATTTTTTAAAAGAAAACAACCCTGATCGCCGTGTCACTATACATTGGCATTTAGAAACCATCCACAAGCTAATTGGAGCCGTTGGGGAGTCGGCATGCCTATGGAAAGTGACAAGCGAGAATTACAGGAATCGCGATGCGAAGGAAGCAAGCTGGAGCAGCTGGGTGTCAGTACCAAAGACGTGCAGGTCAAATGGAACAGCTTGCGGAACTCGTAGCTTTCCTTTGAATTAAGGGCGTGACCCCAATTACAAGCTGATCGAACGTACTTGAATCCATGCTTACGTAATTTTTAAATTTATGTGGAATACTACTTTGCAGCTCTCCACTTAGCTTCGCAAATATTCCTTCCTCTGCCCGAGTCAAATTGAGTTTGTCCACCCAGCAAGAGCGCTTTGCCCTGGGTTGGTTCTGCTCGTCATCATCGTTGAGCAACAATAGACCAATGCAAGCCATCGCCGCTAATTCCATCTCGTCATGGGAACTCATATCTTTCACCCCAATAATAAAATATATAATAACTAATTACAGGAACACAAAAAATAAGTATATTTACCTATTTTATTCTGATAAAATCAAAAAAAATATGTAAACAAATAAATGTATGTGTTCTTTCAACTCCAATTTCATCGATTACTCGCTAAACGATAAAAATGTTATCTAAATGTGCCAGAAAAATCAACATGCTCGTTCTGCAGCCACAGGAAAATATTGTTCATTTGAGCTGCTTCAACTAAAACAGCCGTTCAAATAATTTGTGTATCTTCTGTGCCAGAGGCTGGCACATTTGTGCCAGGCATATGACGCAACCGTTCACATTGCTGTGCCACATTTCTGTGCCAGCTAATTTCTGTGGCACAGCATTTAGTGTTCACATTGGATTTTTCCGTTAAATGGAACATGCGGCAATGATGCCCATAAGAACCCTGTGAATAGAAGAAGACAATGATGCGGCCGCATCTTAAATCATGCGACGCATCATTGCCAAGTGTTGCCGTATTCTGTTAGTATTTTTTTTAATACTGCAATTTTTCTGGGTATTGATGGGTATCGACAGCGAACAGCTGTTTTTTTTTTTATCGAATATCGATAATCAATAGTATTATAGTTGAACCGCGGAGTTGAAAGACAAAATTCAAAGTCTTAAAAGCATTTTTGAAAGTGCACTGCAATTAACAATTGCACCATGTACAACTTTTACCAGTTTAGAACTCATAATTGTCTCTATTTCAATAAGTAAATCTGACATTCGCAAGCCAACAGCTGACAAATGATGCGAAAAAAGATGCGGTTCCAGTGTAAACGACGCGCATCATTTTTCCATACCTTCGACAATGATGCGGCAGTGTAAAAATATTATAAGGTAAAATAAATTCGTTGATGAACAATCGACCAAATGAACGATATAGTTAATGAAATACTGAATAAGTTCATTCGTTCATTTTAAGGAACCGTTCATTTGAACTGATTAAGAACGATACTACACAGTTTTTATACATACATACATTTCGTAACCGCAGTGTGGTATATTGTGTTTTGCATCTTCTATATTTAAAAATCGAAATGCGGTTAACAAATAAACTATATGCACAACATATTGGATGGCACTTTAAGAAGCATTGGCAAGTGCAAGGCAGGCGAGTTCCTAAAGATACAGGAGCTGCTGCTGAACTTTTAAAAATGGGACTTCAAGTAAAAACCTCTGAAGATATACTTAATCCGAAAACTGAATCGCAAATGTAGGTACGATTGATATATGTGATTGAGTAAAATGTATTAAACAAATATGCATTACAGCATAGATTTTGTTGGTGCAACTCCAAAGCCGATACCTAAAGATGAATTCCATCCCAATTGGCATACTAAAGCTGGCCATATATTTGGAGATAGCAATGTTTTGATTGGCGGTTTGCCGCAAGCCCAAGTTCTAACCAACACTATCGAAATCAATGGTTTTCCTTGGAAAATCGAAGAGGCTATTGTAAAAGGCCAGTTTCCAAAGACGATTGATCGACATGTTCAAAATGCCATATTTTCTTCCCAACTGCTGGATTCACAACAAGTGAAATTGCCAAGAGTTAAGTTGGACGAGCGACCGACTTATAATTTTACTCGCCTATATGGAATATCGTACCGAAGACGCAAGTATGTATGTTTTATAAACTGTCAAATAACGCATAAAATTAAGGTAATGGTTAAGTCTTTGCCCGAGCTCCAAAAATTTTAAAATTTTGTTTGATTAGACCCCGATTTATCATGAAATTAGGTGAACAAATTTCGCGGTCTCTTGTAGTTTTATTTAAAATTAATTTTAAAGCCTTCTTTTGACAAGTGTTTTTGAGTGTTCTTTTTTGTAAGTGACCTCGAGTCAGCCAAATACCCTTTGTTTAAATATTTGTAGTTCATCTGTTGGATTTCGTCTCCAGACAATCAACAAGAAAATCCGCTGCGCCTCGTCAACTTCGAATTGACGGTACATTTTCGTAACGTCTGCAGTTAATGCGTTTTTGCGACAGCGAAATTTTAGCAACGCATACAAACGCGGTTGTATTGTTGCTCATATCAATAACAAATTGTTTAGATAGACTTGAGTAGTGGTCTTAGTGGTCTTACAGGATGGAAAACGACACGAAGTTTTGTGGACGTACTCTGTGGTCCTTCTCCGTATTGATTCTCTCGGAATGAGGTTATCAGTTGCCGTCATACGACCAAGGCTCAAATACTCTTCCATAAAAGCCATGAACATTGATCGAATGTTTGGTATATTGTGCACTTGCCTTTCTAATGACAAGAAGCGCAACTTTGCTACTTCATATGACGAGCCAAGACTACTAGGACTTGACTTAAGCGGCAACGACACTTGTAACCGACCTGAAGGCAGTCGATCAATAATTTGAACAAAGCTTTTCTCGCAAAGCATTTGCTCTGGGGTATACAGTTTGTCAATATACGCGTTTGGAACTTGTTCCAACACCCAGAATCTTTTTACTAGCTTGTCAAGAGGACAGGAATCTTGCACTGTGCTTATCATAGCGCAGGCACTTGCTTGTGAAGTTGTAGTTTTACAGCGTCGACACCACCCATCCAAACACAGTGTTCTTGCCTTGCTTTATGTGTCCTTCCTTCAACAAATCGAAGAACTCGTCTGCTCCTAAAAGTACAAGTTTGTAACGCAGGGAACGAGGACTCGTAGACCCAATAAAGTATATATATTCTTTATCAGGGCGACGAACTGAGTCAATATAGCCATGTCCGTCTGTCTGTATACTTCTGTATACGGACAGACAGATATCGACTCAGGTCGTCGCCCAAATTGGAGTCCACAGCATCAACTTTAATAAGACCCAACAACTTGCCCTGCGGTTCCTTAAGAATCACAATATGAGAATCCTTTTGTACTCTCGGATGGTATTTTCCATTAATTTCTAGCCTTGTCAGAGCGTCATTTTTTCTACCATGAAAAGAAAAGGCTAGCAATGCTGATTCATTTTGCTGCATATGTCGAACGGATTCCCTGCATTTCACTTTGGATTTATCCATAATAATAGCATCTCCATTTTCGTCAGTTAACCCAATGTCTTTAAAAAGGGCTCTAGCCAAACAGGAGGCAAATCTCTGAAAAGGCAAATCTGTCACACATCATAGCGAAATTTATTGCAATATATCTTTTGGAATAAAATCCTCTTTTGTTGATCATTGGACCTCTTGCAGCCGGCATTGCAAACTCGATATCACCTTCGATACCAATTTTCGAAGATTCGGGTCAAACGATAGAGCATCAAAGCTCTCTGGCAATTGGCTTGACTTTTGATCAACGATATTTTGCACGACTTCGGAAATTGTATTCCTCCTGCTGGTGTGTTGGTCAATCATGAACATTTTAAGATTATCAGCACTTCGCAACATAGAATAGTTTTTTTAATTTCTTCTAGATATATTTTTAAGCTACTTTTTAAGAAATGCAGAAATACAGAAATGACATCGCACATGATTCCATAATTATATATTATTTATTTTCAAGAGTTTTTTTTTTTAAATCAGAAAAAAGCGCACGTTTCTTTTTTGAAAGCCAAATACTTAGCGAACTAAATGTAAAATAGTACTTACGTTTAGAAGTGATAATATTCTTAAACTTAATTCACTGTTAATCGATGGTGTTGATCACCATGGCATGGATAGCTATATTCGAAATTTTTTTTTTTTTAATATTACTTGGCTTTTATTTATTGGATCTTCTCTTAATTTGAGACTAACAATAATTTTGCAAATCTTATAAATAAACAATAGTTAACAGTCTTCTTGGACTGTAAGTTAACACGCGGCCCTAAAGTCTATCGTTGGGTTGGTAGGTCAATACGACGAAGACGGGATCGGCTGCACAACCTTATTAGGCCTCTCGCGAGGTGGTTGGGGTGCGTGGAAAGCTTGGCAAAGTACTTTGTCTTCTGTTCTGTTATTACATCTTTGACCGGCTGGATATTTAGGTCGCTGTGTATGTTTTCGTTTCGAACGTACCACGGTGCCCCGGTGATGGTTCTCAATATCTTTGACTGGGCTCGCTGGACAATATCAATATTGCTATTGTAAGCACTCCCCCATAATTGGGAGGCATAGGTCCAGATAGATTTTAGCACAGAATTGTAGAGAAGAACCTTGTGATCAAAGCTAAGGGGCGAGCGAGCGTTAATAAGCCAGTGAAGACTGTTGGCTTTTAGTTTTTAGTGTGTTCTCTTTGCTTCGATGTGTCTGCGCCATGTGAGTCTTCTGTCGAGGTGAACTCCTAGGTACGTCACTTCGTTTGCTTGAGGGGGTACGGTGTTGTTTAATCTGAGTGGTGGACAATTTTGCCTGTTCAGGGTAAACGTAACGTGCTTATATTTCTGTTCGTTTATTTTTGTCCGCCAGTCGGAAAGCCATTTTTCTACGTCGACCAGGTGAAGAGCCAATTGCGCAGTTGCTTGTATTGGTCATCTAGAGCGGCTGAGAATAGCTGTATCATCAGCGATGGTAGAAGTAGTTAGTTCCCTGCTTGTTGGAATGTCTGCTGTGTAGAGGACGTATAGTGTCGGCCCAAGTACGCTGCCTTGTGGAACTCCGGCTCCAATGGTGTGATCGTCGGATAAAGCTGTGTTACATCTGACTGCAAATTTTCTATCGTAGAGATATGACCTTAGAAGCTTGTGTGAGTTATTTAGAAGCGGTGATTTAATTTTATGCATTAGGCCGTCTAACCAGACTCTGTCAAACGCTTGAGAGACATCTAGAAATATTACTGTGCAGTATTCTCGATTTTCGAAGGCGTTTCGTTTCTGATGTTATGCGGTTGACCTGTTCAATAGTTCCATGCTTTTCCCGAAAGCCGAATTGATGTGATTGGATTTTGTTTTGGATAAATGGATTTATCTGATTCAGCAGACATTTTTCGAAGAGCTTTGATAGACACGATAATAGGCTCATAGGTCTGTATGACGACGGGACAGTGTGATCCTTTCCTGGTTTCGGTATCATTATAATGACCGACTTTTTCCATCTCTGTGGGAAGTGGCCTAGTTTTGTGATAGCATTGAAGAGTTGTGCGACAGTGCATACCGCACAATATGGGAGCTCAATAATCATTTTGGGGGTTATTAGATCGCAGCCCGAAGATTTTTTGGGGTCCAGTTGCCTTTCGATGGTGTTGGCGATCACATTTGGACGAAACTCGATTGGTGCATGTTGAGGCTGAGAGTCACTTCTTCTTAATGTTGGTAGTGTAAACGCACTTGTTGCGGGATTTGGTTGGAACACATTTTGAAGGTGAGCCGCAAATGTGCTGGCTCTATCTTCATCGCTGCGGGCCCAACCGCCTACGGAGTTTCTGATGGGCATCACGGTTTCTGACGGTGAACAAAGGGTGGGGTGAGCTCTCCATAATGAGTGTTTTTTACAAGATGTTGATAATTTCTCTATATAACGGCGTTGAGCATATGCTTCTTCCTGCTTTAAGGCTTTGGTGAGTTTACGTGTGGCGTCTTTTAAACTTTGCCGTGCGGAAGGCGATCTGTAAAATTGCCATTCTCGACGTAATCGTCGCTTTTCTTGGACGAGCTGTTCGATTTCTAGATTTGACTTCTTTTGGATGTGTAGTACTTGTGTAGTTTCAGGTGTTGCAATACGAGCTGCGGTGACGAGGACGGACTCCAGTGTATTTACACAGTGTTCGATGTCAGCTTCAATATTAAGGAGAGGTTTTAGTTCAATATGTGAACTAATATATTTTTTGTATCGAAGCCAATTGGTTTTATGTGAAGTCAGTCTAATCGGTTGATCTACGGACTCTGTTTGTCGAAGTTGTTTTATTAGAACAGATGAGTGATCAGATGAGAGATCTGAAACACATTTGACGCTTATCAGACTTCGAGGTATATTTTTAGTAATTGCAAAGTCAATTAAATCGGGTAGTTTCTTGGAATCTGTTTGCCAGTATGTTGGTCTACCGGGAGAAACGTGGTCAAGCTTATTGTTAGCTTTAATAACGGCATTGTAAAGCTGCTTTCCTTTTGGGTTAACGAGTCGAGATCCCCAGTGCGTGTGCTTGGCATTGTAGTCTTCTGCTGCTATAAAGTGTTCTCCAAGTGAGTTAAAAAACTGCGTAAACTCACCTTCAATTATGATAAGCGAGGGGGCCAGTATACGGCGGCTACAGTAAGTTGGTTACCATTGTCCAGTTTTATATTAAAAGATGTGGCCTGTAGGTAGTTTTCAGCAAATTCTTTATGGCAGTGGTGCTTGATACGGTTTCTAATCAGAATACCAGTACCACCATGTGCTTTGCCATCGGGATGATTTGTCCCGTAGAACAAGTAGTCTCGTAGATTAAAATTATACTTGTTTGTAAGGTGTGTGTTTATGAGAGAAGAAATTGAGCTAACTCAAGTTTACGTTGTGAAAGGCCATTAGCGTTCCACATAGATATACGTAGGGAAGCCATCGATTATTTTGATTGTTGTGGCAGCAGCATTTGTATCAAAAGATTTTGGTTTCGCATTAAATCTTGCATGGTAGTCCGCATAAATGCCATAAAGTCCATAAGGCTTTGCTGCAGGTTAAATAATATTGCTTCAGAATTGCTTTGTTGCTGCTCCGTTGGTTGATACTGCTCTGCCGTGTTGGGTTCCAAATGTGCTGCTTGTGGAAACGGTATATTTGAGGCAGGAGGCTCCAGTCACGTTTCTTGTAAAGTTTTCGGGGCCAAAAGAGGATCGGGCTGCAGTCGAAAAGAAGACATCTGGGTTTAATTTGGATGGGGTAAACGGTACGTTTTGGGGACGTGCAGTGGTCACTCGCTGATGGAGTCGACTTTTCATCTCCTTAAATATTGGGCATCCTTTGTAATTAGCTGTGTGATTACCACCGCAGTTGCTGCACTTTTTTGTGGAGGGGTCGTCTTTATCCACTGGGCAGTGTGCAGAGTCGTGAAGCTCTCCGCATCTATACACACCGAACGCAGTGTAAAGTATTTTCTTGTATGGCCATATTCTTGACAATTCATGCATTGTACCGGTCCCTTGCGTTTATGTGGTTCTTCTACTGTGATTCTACGGTGCAATAAGAACTGAAGTTTATATATTGGGTGCACTTCGTTGTTTTTTAACGACTTGCTTTCAGGTTCAAGTTCTACCTTGAATAGCGGCTGCGGTTTCTTGTCTCTGTTTAGGATGTTGAAAACTGTCTTAGCGCTAAATCCTTTATCTTGTAGCGCCTTAGTTTATTTCGTCAGGCTCAATGCCCTTCAGTACGACTTGCAGTCCCTTGCTGCTTTTTAGTTGGTACGTGTAGAAGTTCTTTTTACTGTCGTTTAGAAACTTCGACAATACTCTATAATTATCTTCGAACTTGAATTGGACTTTTGTTTCATAAATGTTGCCCTTTACAAGGGGGATTATATGAAAATTGTCGGCCCCAATAAGCTCTATAATTTTGTTTACGAGAGCATTGGAGCTTTTCTCTCGGATATATATAGGGGGTGGCTTTGGCTTTCTTTTATCACCTTCGCCAGCTTCAGAAAGCAGATCGTCAGAGTTGTCTGCCAGAATTTTTAACTTGTTATTGTAAATTGGATTTTCGTTTGTATCTAGGCTTGAGTCGCCACGGATAATTTTTGGCTTCGAGTTTAGAGGGCTCGACTTTCTTTTAATTTGAATGTAGCGATCCATACCAGTCCATACCAGTCTGAACAGCTGGACCCGTTTTTGGTTTTTGTTTTGATTCTTGTTTGTTAACGTTGTTGTTCTTGGCGGCGATGGGGCTTGAGCTAGAAGTTGTTGTCATAACTGAATGATCCGCTTGCGTTGCAGAAATCGCTTTGGGTATTGTAGCCGTTAACGCGTTGTTGATGACGGATAAAGTTGCAGTTGTTGTTGTTGCTGCGATTGTAGTAACTACTGAGGTCATTGTACTTGTTGTTGGAGCGGTGTGTGTCGAAATTAATGCGACCACCGGTGCTGGAGAGCTGCACTGCGAGCTCCATGAGCTAGAGGTTACATTGGGGAGAGCCGGAGAGCAAGAGCGTGGTCTCTGGCCGTCAGCGGACAAAAGAGCTGAATTACGCTGCAATTCGGTATCACGGGTTGAAAAGTACGAGTAGAACCCATTTCTCTTGTCTAGAGCTTCTTCGCTCTTTTTCTTGAGCATTGCTCATTTTGCACGATCTGTGCGTGGCACTTTTTATGTTATTATTAATTTTTCACTTATTCTAATAATAATAATTGGTCTTTGAGTTATGTAAAGCGTCTTGGCGCTAATGCTGTATTACTCGAATACACTTTAATGTTTTATTTATTTATCTTTTTTTGACTGTCACTATGTCTACAATTGTGGCGCTTTCCTGAGCGCGTAAAATAACACGACCATTCACCACGAAGTTTCGCAAACGCATTTGAAAATGGGATAACTTTCTCATAGGGATTGATGCTCTTGATCGCCCCCCCCTATCTTCGCTACTGTTGTTTGTTGAAATTTTTAGAAATCAAGAAATCGTTGTACGACGAATGTAGCGCTTCACAAAAGCTTTGTTGTTCTTATCTTTCTAAAGTTTATCTTAATTAGTTTCGTATTTAGTATATAAAACATGGTTCACAAATAAAATATATGAGTTTAAAAAAATTAAACCTGAAAAACATTATTTAGATGAATGGAAAAATCTTGGAAATACTAATTCGGGATGCAGAATCCTGAAAACAGGATAAACTTTTATTTTTTTTTTGTAATTTTTAAATAATAAATCAAAAATAAGTCTTAATTTAAATTTTTACTTTAAAAATCAAAAATAAAAATTAATTTAAATTTTTATAACAAAAATAAAAATTAAAAATTATTTTAAATTTTTATTATGAAATAAAAATTAAATATTATTATTAAAAGTCTAAGGCTTTACAGAATTCGAAAGGACATATATCTGTTGGGTATCGGAAAGTCCAGTTTGTCAGCACACCAGGTTGTGCAAACAAACTGGTAAACTGTATCGAACACACAATGTGTGAATTTGGTTGAGATATCTTGAGAAACAAAAAAGATTTTCATACTAAATGTCGGACAACTATATCATATAGCTGCCATAGGAACGATCGGTTCAAAATCAACATTTAGTAAGAAAAATTTTATGTTTCAAACATAATGTATAGCTGCCATAAGAACAATCGGTTCGAAGTCAGCATGTTGTAAAAAATCTGACGGCTTATGCAGGGATCTGCAAGGGTATCCAAACCTTGGCGCGCCAAACTTAGCTTGCTCTATATTTTTTAGACCCAGTACTTTAAAAAAGTACAAATGGGTCTATTACGTTTGTGCAAAAAAAATGTGCGTAACAGGCAGAAGGAGGCGTGGCAGACCCCATAAAGTATATATATTCTTGATCAGCATCAACAGCCGAGTCGATATAGCCATGTCCGTCTGTCTGTCCGTCTGTCTGTCCCTTTTTTGAACACCTATATCTCAGAGACTATAAGAGCTAGAGCCACCAAATTTGGCATGAAGGTTCATCTATATATTGCATTGATCAAGTTTGTTTTAGAATTTTGCCACGCCCCCCTCCGCCCCTAGAAATTAAAAAACAATATTTTAAAGACGAATTACAAGAGAACCTTTAAGACTAGCGCCTTGATTTTTGGTATATATAATACTCGCTATAGTCCAAACCTGTCCTAAAAATTTCATTCCAATCGGTTGGTAAACGCGAAAGTTATTTAACTAACAATGTTACAGGCAAAAGGAAGAAGAAGAGACGCTAGCTGCCTCTATGTTTATCAAGTGGCGCCATCTATTGATGGTACGCAACATTGAAGAACTATCTTTAGTGAACGCTTTGCACTCAAAAAGTACTGGGTCTCCTACTGTCGAGCTTGCTCCACTGTAGCTTACAGCATTTTTGTATATATATTTGTTGCAATATAACTTACTGCCTGTGTACCTGTTCATGTGACTGACTACGGTCGTCATGGTCTCATAATTTATCTTCCACGAGATGACTCCAAATGACCGATGCCCAACAATGAGCAGTCCGACGAATTGCAGCGAGAAGTTCCCACGACTAATCCAATGATCTAACGTCCAACGGCGAATTTGTCGTGGAGCAATATCCAACCAAATTCAACGCAATCGTGCGTGTCCAGCGATGAGTGTCCACTCGGGGGCGCCAAAAATGATTGCACAAAAGCAATCTTCGAATTGTGCCGTTAAGCACAAGCAACTTATTTATAAGGTTATTTGGACACTTGTAACAGACAGATGGACTGGTTGAATAAAAACGTCTTGTGTGGTCGATTGGTAATTTCTAGCGAAGTCTTTAATATTTCGGTAGCTATGCTAAGCGTCTGCCAAATGCAATCGTCGTCGTGACATTCTGAGTCAGAATTTCTGACGGTAGAGTGCAACGGACACAAATATAAGAGAACTAGGGCGCTTGCCCCTGCCCGCCTCGCTCGCCAGCCATCGGCTCGCAGAAATCTCGATCACGAAATCTGTAACGCATTGAAGGAGGCCTCACAGACCCCATAAAGTGTATATATTCTTGATCAGGGCGACAAGCTGAGTGAATATAGCCATGTCCGTCTATCTGTCCGTCTGTTTCTATGCAAACTAGTCTCTCAGTTTTGAAGTTATCTTGATGAAACTTGGTACAGGTCCGTCTTTTAACTGCACGCAGTACATAGGTCGGAACCGGGCGGATCGGATAACTATATCATATAGCTGCCATAGGAACGATCGGTTCGAAAACAACATTTAGTATGAAAAACTTTTTTGTTTCTCAAAATATCTCAACCAAATATACACATTATGTGTTTAATTAAGTTTTAAACAGGTTGACCAAATTTGTTGTAAATCGGACTACTATATCATATAGCTGCTATAGGAACGATCGGCTCGAAATCAACATTAAGTATGAAAAACTTTATTGTTTCTTAAGATTTCTCAACCAATTTCACAGATTGTGTGTTTGATACATTTTTATACATCTTCACCAAATTTGGTTCAAATCGGACAACTATATCATATAGCTGCCATAGGAACGATCGGTTTGAAATCAACATTTAACAAATTTTGTAATAAATCTGACGGCTTACAAAGGGCACTGCAAGGGTATTCAAACTTTGGTGCGCCAAAGTTAGCTTGCGTTATATTTTTTGGTAAAGATCGCACTAAGATATCATATAGCTGCCATAGGAACAATCAGATGCAAATTAAAACTTTGTATGAAGATCTTTGTTGTTTCTTGAGCTATCTTAACCAAACTCACAGATTATGTATTTCTTACTTAATGTAACATTCTGTAAATTTGGTCAAGATCGGATCACTATATCGTATAGCTGCCATAGGAAAAATCAGATGCAATTTAAAATTTTGTATAAAGAACTTCGTTGTTTTTTTTTAGCTATTTTAACCAAACTCACAGATTATGTAATTCTTACTTACTGCTACATCCTGAGAAAATTTTGTCATGGTCTGACCACTATATCATATAGCTGCCATAGGAACAATCAGATGCAAATTAAAACTTTGTATGAAGATCTTTGTTGTTTTTATTAGCTATCTTAACCAAACTGACAGATTATGGATTTCGTACTCATTGTAACATTCTGTAAAAATGTTGTCAAGATCGGATTACTATATCGTATAGCTGCCATATGAACAGTGGCTTTTAATGCTATTAATAAACAATCAAAAAAAGAGGGTTTGGGGGGGGGGGGGTGTTACGATTCATTGGTGTTGCGACATTCACAATCAAGTTTCAGTATATGGCCCTGTTACTCGCTCTTGCTGCTATAATCCAATTGCAGCGATAACTTTAAAACAGCGAGCAGCGAAAATGTTAATTCTCTATATTATATAAAGTACTATTACTATTATTTTAAGTCCAATTACAGGGAAAAATTGGGGGCAAACCCTCTAGTATTATATAAAGTACTATTATTTAACTTTTAAAATCACTATTTTGTCAAAGTTTTAGTTATTTTTTAATAAGCTACAATAATTGTAAATGTTGGACAAATTTAAAACAAAATCATAAAATGTTAATTATTGTTTTCAGTCACCTGTTGGTAAACAAACTTTTGTTTGAAGTCGAGAAATTGGCAGGACATTCTGTTAATGTTCGTCGAAAGCTGATTGATAACGTTACATTTCAGACGTCGGTTACTAAGGACAAAGACATACTCTTATTTAAAAACACTGGAGATAAGTTAATTAGCTCGACCCGTGCTCTAGATGCCAATAAAGGTAATTTGTGTGGAGAGCTACCCGATCTTTATCCGATGAAAAGCACAGCTTCAATGCCAAAGCAACACATTTACACTGAAAATAATTTCTATCGTAAGTAAAAGTCAATTGCAAACCAAGTACAGAGCTGTGAACTGTATTTTTAATTTTGAATTCAAACAGCCATTCGGAAAGAAATAGCCTGTTCTCATCCGCACACAATTTTAACGTTCTTCAATGAGAACGTTGTAAATAATGTCTACGGCTCCGAAGTCTCGAAACCCCAATTTTATGCAAGGACTTTGTTGAAGGCGTTTGTTGTAGCCGTGGCTCGCGCGAAGCAGTTAAGCGATATCCCTACTAGTGGAGTTCTTCAGAAACCGATTGTTGTACAATGTATTCAGACGGACGGAAAAGAATTTCATTTCGGAGTGCTCCAACTGAACACACTTGATCTAAGCTCTGACAGCGCCACAAAAAATTATTGGTTTCACCGACCTATGGTAGAGTTATTTGCAAAATGTTGCTATCGGACTGGAAGACCACATATTGATGGATATAACATCGAAGCCTTTCGTATTTTAAACGCGTTTTATCTTAACTCTTAATGTTAAAGCTAAATAATAAAGTTCAGTATGTTATAAAGTGACATATAATAATTTAATTTCCACCATTTATGAGGTTAGGTATGTGAGATAAGTTAAAAGCTTATAAAATGTGCTAAACAATTTCTTCTATTACGATATATAAGTATATTTATGTGAAAATTGTTGGTATGTACTGAGGTAATATTCATGAGCAAATCCAAGTTCATTCCATAGCAACATGAACGCGGCAAATTATTTTCCATCAAAACATTGGTAGCGATAAGAGAAAAATCCTTAGAATTTAGGGTTGTTGAATCGTTACTTTCAAGCATACATTCAAAATTGAAAGTAAAAATAAAAAAAAGTTGAGTAATATGAGTAAGGTCCAGGTACAGACACCAAATAGCTCCAACAACAGTGCCACATCGTCGGAGAACAGTGAGACTCAAAGTGTAGAAGAACAGTTAAGGGTTCTACCAGAGGCTAATCGAAGTGCTGCGTTAATCAGGTGAGTGGAAGACGCGTATATAAAAAACTAGGAGGCTTCGACCCTACTCAATTTAATTTTACTTAACTAAAATGTATTAACATAGTATAGAAATGCAATAAAGCCGAGCGAAGCGACCACTTACATACATACATTCCTGCTGCCTGCTGTTTTAAATTTTTTAATGGATTTAACACGAGGCTGCCTTTTGTATGGTGCCTAGGTCATAATTGATGAACAAAAAATATTTGCTGCGTCACCTATTAAGTGTATAAAATCGTAAAATTAGGCAAATCCCAGACATATTCATATAAACCCATGCCATTAAAAGCGGTTCGCGAACGGCAACACGTCAAAGCAAATAATCGTCTGTTTCGTCGCTAAAATTTGGACGGGTGGCAGTTTCTGAATGGTATACAACAATGATGAAATTCAATTTGCATTCAATTATAGTAATATATTTATACCCTGATCAGCATCAGAAGCCGAGTCGGTATAGCCATGTCCGCCTGTCCTTCTATCTGTCCGTCTGTATGAACGAAAGGATATCAGAGATGGTAAGACCTAGAAACAATAATTTTGGTATGATGACTTCATATATTTGCACGCAGACCAAGTTGATTTAAAATTTTGGATGCCACGTTCCCTTCGCCCACAAATCGATAAAAGCGATGAAACACTACCGCCAAAGTTTGATCGTAATCTGATAATAAACACGGAAAATATTCGAAAACAATTATTCCATATAGTGACTACTGTTTTGTGCGTGTGTAATGTTTTTGCATATATATGTATATAAATATGTATTGAGCAGGTTATTTCTATTTGCATGCATATGGCATTAAACATCTTCCTTTACTTGCACAGGGTAGCTTACTGTCGAGCCATTCTGACTGAATGATTTTTAATCATGTTAGTTTAGACAGTCCCAAACACACAATATGTATGTTTTGTTGAGATGTCTTAAAAAACAACAAAATGGTTCATAATACCTTATTTACATTCCATATTTACTATTGTAGCTGTACTTATGATAGAGTAATCTGATTTTAGCCAAAATGTATTCAAATGCAACTTACTAGATCGTTCAAAAGTCCCCGGGCTGACAATAAAAAAAACATTTCCTAGTTTAAAAACAGATATTAGTCACTGAGGGTCAGATCTATGGAACACGGGAGATGAGGAAGCAATTCTCAGCTGAATTCTTTGAATTTTTGCGACGTTAAAGCGTCTTTTTTGAGATGGTGCATTTCTTCAAATCAAGCAAATGCGGCACCCATTTTTAAACCCTTGCAGAGGGTAATATAATTTTGTCACAAAGTTTGTATCGCATTGATGGAGGCCTGTCAAATAAAGTATATATATTCTTGATCAGGACGACGAGCTGAGTCGATGTAGCCATGTTCGTCTGTCCGTCTGTCTGTCTGTTTCTATGCAAACTAGTCTCTCAGTTTTTAAGCTATCTTGATGAAGCTTGGCAAGGGTCCGTCTTTTTGATGCACGAAGTACATATGTCGGAACCGGCCGGATCGGATCACTATATCATATAGCTGCCATAGGAACGATAGGTTCGGAATCAACTTTTTTGATTCTCAATATATCTCAACCTAACTCACAGATTGTGTGTTTGACACAGTTTCATACATTCTTACCAAGTTTGGTTTATATCGGACTACAATATCATATAGCTGCCATAGGAACGATCGGTCCGAAAACAACATTTAGTATGAAAAACTTTTTTGTTTCTCAAAATATCTCAACCAAATATACACATTGACTGACCAAATTTGTTGTAAATCGGACTACTATATCATATAGCTGCCATAGGAACGATCGGTTCTAAATCAACATTTAACAAATTTTGTAAAAAATTCTAACGGCTAACACAGGGCACTGCAAGGGTATCCAAAGTTAGCTTGCGCTATATTTTAGAATGATAAATGTTATTATAGGCGGGGAGGAAATCTTCAATGAAATGATCAGTTGCAATGGGCGCAACTATGGCTACCTGTCATAAAAACGCTTAGTATCGGAAAAAAGTACCTGTTACAAAAAGGCGCGTACTACCCTTTTTTAGTTGAAACACCATATATAAATAAAAAGTCCTGCGTTAAAACCGCGAATTTATGATCGCACTTGCCAACATTTTACGAATGATCATACCTGAAGAAAGCCAACGCCATCATGACTCACAAAGACAGCGCAGGACCTTAACTGCCATAGATGAGTACAAAAGCAATATAAGGAAAGGTCCTACGCAAATTTGCATTTCTTGTGGAGGCACATGGTTTACAAATCAGGTTAGGGGCTTGAATAGAAATATTATTGCTGCAAAGTTTCCACGATTGGATGTTTCCAAGGCAGTTTATCTCGCCGAGAAATTCCCTTAGAAGAGGACAATCCAAATTATGCAGCGCACAAAAGCGTATGGAAGAAGATTAATGAGCTATTAGACAGATACTGAAGCTGAAAACCTAAACGATTTCAACTATTTCCTGTCGAAATTAAACGTTGACTATAGTGATTATATATTAGCATTGCGTTCAGGACTTCAAAAGTCGCTAATATTCCTCAAAAGAAGATATGTTGACAAAACTTTAAATGCCTACAACAAAGACATTTTAAGACTGCACAAGGCTAATTTGGATATAAAATATATCCTAGATCCGTATGCATGCTGTAGTTATATTGTAAATACATAAACAAGTCCAACAGAGGAGTTTCAAAATTGTCCGATATCAACTTCAACCATTTTTCAGTTAAGCAAAAACTGCAACTCCTAGGAAACAAATTTAAAAACGGCACGGAAATATCTGCACAAGAGGCTTCTTACAATATTCTTGGACTTCACATGTCCGAATCAAGTCACGGAGAGATATTTGTCAACACGTCACATCCGGATCTGAGCGTTCGAATGTTGAGGAGCAAAAGAGACTTAGAGAGGCTCCCACCAAACTCAACCGATATTTATGTACATCCGAGTATGATTAATCATGACACGGAAAGACCCGATGAGTTAAACAATGTATGCCTAGCAGACTTTTTTGCGTTGTATAGATATTTCAAGTCGACCAACAAGACAATACACTAATCGAGCATCAATTGATACTATGAAATGGAAATGGTACACTCAAACAACGAAAGCATACTCTAATACTTCGATGGAGAAGGTTCAGCATAAACACATCTAGATCGGATTATTTTAGGGAACTTGTAATGCTTTTTTGTCCATGGCGAAATGAAGAGATTGATATTCTAAGCAATGATAATGAAAGTTCCTATAATGTACACAAGCAAATTATTGAAACGAATAGAAGAATATATGAATTCTTAGACGAGACGCTCTTTGAACTAGTTTAAGAAGACATTCGAGAAGAAGATTCCCTACATAATCCAGAAGACGAGATTTCAGCTTCCCAACTATTGGATGAAGAATTTAGAGTTTTTGCGGTACCCGAACTTGGACGAAATGTTAATGTTTTAAATGATGACAGGGGACCGAGAGAAAATACTTCTGATGAAATACCATCCGAATGATAAAGCTACCAGCCAAAATTCCTGAAAGCTACCTAAGAACGATGATACGATCGCTTTACCACAAGCAACGACAATATATTGCCCATGTTATGCGTAGCATGAATGCTAAGCAAACATTCTATGAACACATTGGAGATGGAGCTGGAGTAGGAAAGAGTCGACTGATCTCAGCAATATATCAGTCTCTTATTCTGAGGCTTACCAGCAGAGCTGATAGTGACCCAGATAAAGCGAAGGTACTCCTATGTGCACTAACAGGAAAGGCAGCATTCAGTATTGGAGGGCTCACACTTCACTCAGTATTTTCTCTTCCGGTTAATCAGTCTTTTAGGGAGCAAAGACCGCTTAGTAACGGTACAGTAAATACTATGCACTCAAAGCTATTGGAGAAGAAATTAATTTCTATTGATGAAATATCAACGGTAGGCGCCAATATGTTGTCACAATTGGATCTCCGCCTTAAGCAAATCTTCAAAAATAATCTTTACTTCGAAGGTATTTCGATATTGGCATTTGGAGATTTAAAGCAGCTTCCTCCAGTAGGCGACAGGTGGATATTTTGCCCAAATACACAAAATCCCTATAGTGCAATTTTTAGAGCTCCACTGTGGAATTTGTTCAAACTTCTTTGAGCTAACAGAAATAGTGCGACAACGCGAGGATCTTGAATTTGCGGTAGCGTTAAATAATATGTCTGAAGGAAAAATGACAAGTGCGGACAAGCAATTAATTAATCAGTGATTAGTGCCCCTAAGGGAAATAAACGACATTCCCAGTGATGCAATTCGGCTGTTTTATTCCAATGATAAAGCAAACAGCTACAATACTGTAAAGTTGGCCCAACTTGAAATAAACAATAGTTAACAGTCTTCTTGGACTGTAAGTTGATACGCAGCCCTAAAGTCTATCGTTGGGTTGGTAGGTCAATACGACGAAGACGGGATCGGCTGCACAACCTTATTAGGCCTCTCGCGAGGTGGTTGGGGTGCGTGGAAAGCTTGGCAAAGTACTTTGTCTTCTGTTCTGTTATTACATCTTTGACCGGCTGGATATTCACAGAATTGTAGAGCAGAACCTTGTGATCAAGACTAAGGGGCGAGCGAGCGTTAATAAGCCAGTGAAGACTGTTGGCTTTTAGTTTTAGGTGTGTTCTCTTTGATTCGATGTGTCTGCGCCATTTGAGTCTTCTGTCGAGGTGAACTCCTAGGTACGTCACTTCGTTTGCTTGAGGGAGTACGGTGTTGTTTAATCTGACCGGTGGACAATTTTGCCTGTTCAGGGTAAACGTAACGTGCTTGCATTTCTGTTCGTTTATTTTTATCCGCCAGTCGGATAGCCATTTTTCTACGTCGACCAGGTGAAGAGCCAATTGCTTGTATTGGGCATCTTGAGCGGCTGAGAATAGCTGAAATAGAAATAGAAATATTGCTGGGCAATATTCTCGATTTTCGAAGGCGTTTCGTATTTCTGATGTTATGCGGTTGACCTGCTCAATAGTTCCATGCTTTTCCCGAAAGCCGAATTGATGCGATGGGACTTTGTTGGGGAGTCTTATAAATGGATTTATTTGATTCAGCAGACATTTTTCGAAGAGCTTTGATAGACACGATAATAGGCTCATAGGTCTGTATGACGACGGGACAGTGTGATCCTTTCCTGGTTTCGGTATCATTATAATGACCGACTTTTTCCATCTCTGTGGGAAGTGACCTAGTTTTGTGCAAACCGCACAATATGGGAGCTCAATAATCATTTTGGAGGTTATTAGATCGCAGCCCGAAGATTTTTTGGGGTCCAGTTGCATTTTGATGGTGTTGGCGATCACATTTGGACGAAACTCGATTGGTGCATGTTGAGGCTGAGAGTCACTTCTTCTTAATGTTGGTAGTGTAAACGCATTTGTTGCGGGATTTGGTTGGAACACATTTTGAAGATGAGCTGCAAATGTGCTGGCTCTATCTTCATCGCTGCGGACCCAACCGCCTACGTAGTTTCTGATGGGCATCACGGTTTCTGTCGGTGGAGAAAGGGTGGGGTGAGCTCTCCATAGTGAGTGTTTTTTACAAGATGTTGATAATTTCTCTATAAAACGGCGTTGAGCATATGCTTCTTCCTGCTGTAAGTATTTGGTGAGTTTACGTGTGGCGTCTTTTAGTCTTTGCCGTGCGGAAGGCGATCTGTAAAATTGCCATTCTCGACGTAATCGTCGCTTTTCTTGGACGAGCTGTTCGATTTCTAGATTTGACTTCTTTTGGATGTGTAGTACTTGTATAGTTTCAGGTGTTGCAATACGAGCTGCGGTGACGAGGACGGACTCCAGTGTATTTACACAGTGTTCGATGTCAGCTTCAATATTAAGGAGAGGTTTTAGTTCAATATGTGAACTAATATATTTTTTGTATCGAAGCCAATTGGTTTTATGTGAAGTCAGTCTAATCGGTTGATCTACGGACTCTGTTTGTCGAAGTAGTTTTATTAGAACAGGTGAGTGATCAGATGAGAGATCTGAAAGACATTCGGCGCTTATCAGACTTCGAGGAATATTTCTAGTAATTGCAAAGTCAATTAAATCGGGTAGTTTCTTGGAATCTGTTTGCCAGTATGTTGGTCTACCGGGAGAAACGTGGCCTAGCTTATTGTTAGCTTTAATAACGGCATTGTAAAGCTGCTTTCCTTTTGGGTTAACGAGTCGAGATCCCCAGTGTGTGTGCTTGGCGTTGTAGTCTCCTCCTGCTATAAGGTGTTCTCCAAGTGAGTTAAAAAACTGCGTAAACTCACCTTCAGTTATGGTAAAGCGAGGGGGCAGTATACGGCGGCTAGAGTAAGTTGGTTACCATTGTTCAGTTTTATGTTTATAGATGTGGCCTGTAGGTAGTTTTCAGCAAATTCTTTATGGCAGTGGTGCTTTATGCGGTTTCTAATCAGAATACCAGTACCACCATGTGCTTTACCATCGGGATGATTTGTTCCGTAGAACAAGTTGCCTCGTAGACTAAAATTATACTTGTTTGTAAGGTGTGTTTCTGAGAGTAGCATAACGTCGATATGATTGTCGAGAAGAAATTGAGCTAACTCAAGTTTACGTTGTGAAACGCCATTAGCGTACCACATAGATATACGTAGGGGAGCCATCAATTATTTTGATTGTTGTGATAGCAGCATTTGTATCAAAAGATTTTGGTTTCGCATTAAATCTTGCATGGTTGTCCGCATAAATGCCATGAAGTCCATAAGGCTTTGCTGCAGGTTAAATAATATTGCTTCAGAATTTCTTTGTTGCTGCTCTGTTGGTTGATACTGCTTTGCCGTGTTGGGTTCCAAGTGTGCTGCTTGTGAAAACGGTATATTTGAGGCAGGAGGCTCCAGTCCTGATTTTAACGCGTTTGCGAATGTCACGTTTCTTGTAAAGTTTTCGGGGCCAAAAGAGGATCGGGCTGCAGTCGAAAAGAAGACATCTGGGTTTAATTTGGATGGGGTAAACGGTACGTTTTGGGGACGTGCAGTGGTCACTCGCTGATGGAGTCGACTTTTCATCTCCTTAAATATTGGGCATCCTTTGTAATTAGCTGTGTGATTACCACCGCAGTTGCTGCACTTTTTTGTGGAGGGGTCGTCTTTATCCACTGGGCAGTGTGCAGAGTCGTGAAGCTCTCCGCATCTATACACACCGAACGCAGTGTAAAGTATTTTCTTGTATGGCCATATTCTTGACAATTCATGCATTGTACCGGTCCCTTGCGTTTATGTGGTTCTTCTACTGTGATTCTACGGTGCAATAAGAACTGAAGTTTATATATTGGGTGCACTTCGTTGTTTTTTAACGACTTGCTTTCAGGTTCAAGTTCTACCTTGAATAGCGGCTGCGGTTTCTGGTCTCTGTTTAGGATGTTGAAAACTGTCTTAGCGCTAAATCCTTTATCTTGTACGCCTTAGTTTATTTCGTCAGGCTCAATGCCCTTCAGTACGACTTGCAGTCCCTTGCTGCTTTTTAGTTGGTACGTGTAGAAGTTCTTTTTACTGTCGTTTAGAAACTTCGACAATACTCTATAATTATCTTCGAACTTGAATTGGACTTTTGTTTCATAAATGTTGCCCTTTACATGGGGGATTATATGAAAATTGTCGGCCCCAATAAGCTCTATAATTTTGTTTACGAGAGCATTGGAGCTTTTCTCTCGGATATATATAGGGGGTGGCTTTGGCTTTCTTTTATCACCTTCGCCAGCTTCAGAAAGCAGATCGTCAGAGTTGTCTGCCAGAATTTTTAACTTGTTATTGTAAATTGGATTTTCGTTTGTATCTAGGCTTGAGTCGCCACGGATAATTTTTGGCTTCGAGTTTAGGGGGCTCGACTTTCTTTTAATTTGAATGTAGCGATCCATACCAGTCCATACCAGTCTGAACAGCTGGACCCGTTTTTGGTTTTTGTTTTGATTCTTGTTTGTTAACGTTGTTGTTCTTGGCGGCGATGGGGCTTGAGCTAGAAGTTGTTGTCATAACTGAATGATCCGCTTGCGTTGCAGAAATCGCTTTGGGTATTGTAGCCGTTAACGCGTTGTTGATGACGGATAAAGTTGCAGTTGTTGTTGTTGCTGCGATTGTAGTAACTACTGAGGTCATTGTACTAGTTGTTGGAGCGGTGTGTGTCGAAATTAATGCAACCACCGGTGCTGGAGAGCTGCACTGCGAGCTCCATGAGCTAGAGGTTACATTGGGGAGAGCCGGAGAGCAA
The DNA here is from genome assembly GCA_035044365.1 of Drosophila neotestacea. Taxonomy (NCBI): domain Eukaryota; kingdom Metazoa; phylum Arthropoda; class Insecta; order Diptera; family Drosophilidae; genus Drosophila; species Drosophila neotestacea. Next base: position 790,404 of record JAWNMD010000450.1, read on the forward strand.
GATCGTGGTCTCTGGCCGTCAACGGACAAGAGAGCTGAATTACGCTGCAATTCGGTATCACGGGTTGAAAATTACGAGTAGAACCCATTTCTCTGTTTGATAGAGCTTCTTCGCTCTTTTTCTTGAGCATTGCTCATTTTGCACGATTTGTGCGTGGCACTTTTTATGTTTTTATTAATTTTTCACTTGTGTTAAGAATAACAACTGGTGTTAGAGTTATGTACAGCGTCTTGGCGCTATTGCTGTATTACTCGAATACACTTTAATGATTTATTTATTTATATTTTTTTTTTTTTTTGACTTTCACTATGTGTCACTATGTCCACAGTTGTGGCGCTTTCCAGAGCGCATAAAATAACATGACCGTTCACCACGAAGGTTGATTGCGATTGCAGAAATTATGAAATCATTGCGTTGCGCTGAAGGACAGCGCAATCCAAATTCAAGTTCTGCCATCTCCCCCTCGTGAGGTAATACTTAGCGGTGGTTCCAGGAGGGAAACGGTGAGTAGGGGTGTTTTAAGTAGGTGAAAGTCACACACTTTTCGGCTTTACATGCTTTCCTCATGCTTTAGGACAGAATTGGACTACAGAGTTTATCATGTGTGCCAAAAATCATATCGCTAGCATTAAATGTGCTTTCGTAAATCGACTATAAAATTTTGTTTTAAATTTACGGCGGCGGAAGGGAAAGTGGAAAAATTCTAAAACAAACTTGATCTGGGCATTATATAGATGAACCCACATACCAAGTTTGGTGTCTCTGGCTCTTATAGTCTCTGAGATCTTAAAGACTACCTTGGATCAGAACTCCCGATATTCGGGAGTATTCGCGCTAGAATATTTTTATATTCTTGCAGAGGGTATTATAATATTGTCAAGAAATGTGAGGAAGCCTCACAGACCCCATAAAGTATATATATTCTTGATCCGGGCAACGAGCTGAGTCGATATAGCCATGTCCGTCTGTCTGTCCGTGTGTCCGTGTGTCCGTCTGTTTCTATGCAAACTAGTCTCTCAGTTTTGAAGCTATCGAAATGAAACTTGGTAAAGGTCAGTCTTATTGCTGCACGCAGTACATATGTCGGAACCGGATCGGATAACTATATCATATAGCTGCCATAGGAACGATCGGTTGGAAATAAATATTTAGTATGAAAAAATTTTTTGTTTCTCAAGATATTTAAACCAAATATACACATTGTGTGTTTGATTAAGTTTTAAACAGGCTGACCAAATTTGGTGTAAATCGGACTACTATTTCATATAGCTGCTATAGGAACGATCGGCTCGAAATCAACATTTAGTATGAAAAACTTTATTGTTTCTTAAGATTTCTCAACCAATTTCACAGATTGTGTGTTTGATAGATTTTCATACATCTTCACCAAATTTAGTTCAAATTGGACAACTATATCATATAGCTGCCATGGGAACGTTCGGTTTGAAATCAACAAATTTTGTAAAAAATCTGACGGCTTACAAAGGGCACTGCAAGGGTATTCAAACTTTGGTGCGCCAAAGTTAGCTTGCGTTATATTTTTTGGTAAAGATCGCACTAATATATCATATAGCTGCCATAGGAACAATCAGATGCAAATTAAAATTTTTGTATGAAGATCTTCGTTGTTTTTTTTAGCTATCTTAACCAAACTCACAGATTATGTATTTCTTACTTACTGCTACATCCTGAGAAAATTTTGTCAAGGTCGGACCACTATATCATATAGCTGCCATAGGAACAATCAGATGCAAATTAAAACTTTGTATGAAGATCTTTGTTGTTTTTATTAGCTATCTTAACCAAACTCACAGATTATGAATTTCGTACTCATTGTAACACTCTGTAAAAATTTTGTCAAGATCGGATTACTATATCGTATACTTGCCATAGGAACAGTGGCTTTTAATGCTATTAATAAACAATCTAAAGAAGATGGCGGGGGGGGGGGGGGGGGGTGTTACGATTCATTGGTGTTGCGACATTCAAAATCAATTTTCAGTATATGGCCCTGTTACTCGCTCTTGCTGCTATAATCCAACTGAGCAGCGGAAATGTAAATTCTCTATCTATATCTATATATATAAAACTCTTTGTCCTGACTCACTGACTGACTGAGTCATCACGCTGTAGGCCAAACGGTTCAAGATATTGAGATGAAATTTTTACACAACATAGCTGAGACATAATTATCGTGCAATAAGACGGGATTTTTTGATAACCCCACTGGAAGGGGCTAAAATGGGGGGTCAAAGGTCAAAATTTCTTAGGATGAAATTTTTGTTTGTTTTTTGAGCTATCTTAACCAAACTCACAGATTATGTATTTCTTACTCACTGCTACATCCTGAGAAAATTTGGTCAAGATCGGATCACTATATCGTATAGCTATTAATAAACAATCAAAAGAAGATGGACAAGGGGATTGGGTGGGGGAGGGGGGTGTTACGATTCATTGGTGTTGCGACATTCACAATCAAGTTTCAGTATATGGCCCTGTTACTCGCTCTTGCTGCTATAATCCAATTGCAGCGATAACTTTAAAACAGCGAGCAGCGAAAATGTTAATTCTCTATATTATATAAAGTACTATTACTATTATTTTAAGTCCAATTACAGGGAAAAATTGGGGGCAAACCCTCTAGTATTATATAAAGTACTATTATTTAACTTTTAAAATCACTATTTTGTCAAAGTTTTAGTTATTTTTTAATAAGCTACAATAATTGTAAATGTTGGACAAATTTAAAACAAAATCATAAAATGTTAATTATTGTTTTCAGTCACCTGTTGGTAAACAAACTTTTGTTTGAAGTCGAGAAATTGGCAGGACATTCTGTTAATGTTCGTCGAAAGCTGATTGATAACGTTACATTTCAGACGTCGGTTACTAAGGACAAAGACATACTCTTATTTAAAAACACTGGAGATAAGTTAATTAGCTCGACCCGTGCTCTAGATGCCAATAAAGGTAATTTGTGTGGAGAGCTACCCGATCTTTATCCGATGAAAAGCACAGCTTCAATGCCAAAGCAACACATTTACACTGAAAATAATTTCTATCGTAAGTAAAAGTCAATTGCAAACCAAGTACAGAGCTATGAACTGTATTTTTAATTTTGAATTCAAACAGCCATTCGGAAAGAAATAGCCTGTTCTCATCCGCACACAATTTTAACGTTCTTCAATGAGAACGTTGTAAATAATGTCTACGGCTCCGAAGTCTCGAAACCCCAATTTTATGCAAGGACTTTGTTGAAGGCGTTTGTTGTAGCCGTGGCTCGCGCGAAGCAGTTAAGCGATATCCCTACTAGTGGTGTTCTTCAGAAACCGATTGTTGTACAATGTATTCAGACGGACGGAAAAGAATTTCATTTCGGAGTGCTCCAACTGAACACACTTGATCTAAGCTCTGACAGCGCCACAAAAAATTATTGGTTTCACCGACCTATGGTAGAGTTATTTGCAAAATGTTGCTATCGGACTGGAAGACCACATATTGATGGATATAACATCGAAGCCTTTCGTATTTTAAACGCGTTTTATCTTAACTCTTAATGTTAAAGCTAAATAATAAAGTTCAGTATGTTATAAAGTGACATATAATAATTTAATTTCCACCATTTATGAGGTAAGGTATGTGAGATAAATTAAAAGCTTATAAAATGTGCTAAACAATTTCTTCTATTACGATATATAAGTATATTTATGTGAAAATTGTTGGTATGTACTGAGGTAATATTCATGAGCAAATACAAGTTGATTCCATAGCAACATGAACGCGGCAAATTATTTTCCATCGATACATTGGTAGCGATAAGAGAAAAATCCTTAGAATTTAGGGTTGTTGAATCGTTACTTACAAGCATACATTCAAAATTGAAAGTAAAAATAAAAAAAAGTTGAGTAATATGAGTAAGGTCCAGGTACAGACACCAAATAGCTCCAACAACAGTGCCACATCGTCGGAGAACAGTGAGACTCAAAGTGTAGAAGAACAGTTAAGGGTTCTACCAGAGGCTAATCGAAGTGCTGCGTTAATCAGGTGAGTGGAAGACGCGTATATAAAAAACTAGGAGGCTTCGACCTTACTCAATTTAATTTTACTTAACTAAAATGTATTAACATAGTATAGAAATGCAATAAAGCCGAGCGAAGCGACCACTTACATACATACATTCCTGCTGCCTGCTGTTTTAAATTTTTTAATGGATTTAACACGAGGCTGCCTTTTGTATGGTGCCTAGGTCATAATTGATGAACAAAAAATATTTGCTGCGTCACCTATTAAGTGTATAAAATCGTAAAATTAGGTAAATCCCAGACATATTCATATAAACCCATGCCATTAAAAGCGGTTCGCGAACGGCAACACGTCAAAGCAAATAATCGTCTGTTTCGTCGCTAAAATTTGGACGGGTGGCAGTTTCTGAATGGTATACAACAATGATGAAATTCAATTTGCATTCAATTATAGTAATATATTTATACCCTGATCAGCATCAGAAGCCGAGTCGGTATAGCCATGTCCGCCTGTCCTTCTATCTGTCCGTCTGTATGAACGAAAGGATATCAGAGATGGTAAGACCTAGAAACAATAATTTTGGTATGATGATTTAAAATTTTGGATGCCACGTTCCCTTCGCCCACAAATCGATAAAAGCGATGAAACACCACCGCCAAAGTTTGATCGTAATCTGATAATAAACACGGAAAATATTCGAAAACAATTATTCCATATAGTGACTACTGTTTTGTGCGTGTGTAATGTTTTTGCATATATATGTATATAAATATGTATTGAGCAGGTTATTTCTATTTGCATGCATATGGCATTAAACATCTTCCTTTACTTGCACAGGGTAGCTTACTGTCGAGCCATTCTGACTGAATGATTTTTAATCATGTTAGTTTAGACAGTCCCAAACACACAATATGTATGTTTTGTTGAGATGTCTTAAAAAACAACAAAATGGTTCATAATACCTTATTTACATTCCATATTTACTATGGTAGCTGTACTTATGATAGAGTAATCTGATTTTAGCCAAAATGTATTCAAATGCAACTTACTAGATCGTTCAAAAGTCCCCGGGCTGACAATAAAAAAAACATTTCCTAGTTTAAAAACAGATATTAGTCACTGAGGGTCAGATCTATGGAACACGGGAGATGAGGAAGCAATTCTCAGCTGAATTCTTTGAATTTTTGCGACGTTAAAGCGGCTTTTTTGAGATGGTGCATTTCTTCAAATCAAGCAAATGCGGCACCCATTTTTAAACCCTTGCAGAGGGTAATATAATTTTGTCACAAAGTTTGTATCGCATTGATGGAGGCCTGTCAAATAAAGTATATATATTCTTGATCAGGACGACGAGCTGAGTCGATGTAGCCATGTTCGTCTGTCCGTCTGTCTGTCTGTTTCTATGCAAACTAGTCTCTCAGTTTTTAAGCTATCTTGATGAAGCTTGGCAAGGGTCCGTCTTTTTGATGCACGAAGTACATATGTCGGAACCGGCCGGATCGGATCACTATATCATATAGCTGCCATAGGAACGATAGGTTCGGAATCAACTTTTTTGATTCTCAATATATCTCAACCTAACTCACAGATTGTGTGTTTGACACAGTTTCATACATTCTTACCAAGTTTGGTTTATATCGGACTACAATATCATATAGCTGCCATAGGAACAATCGGTTCGAAATCAACATTTTGTGTGAAAAACTTTTTTGCTTCTTAAAATACCTTACCCAAACTCACAGACTGTGTGTTTGGTATAGTTTTAAACAGCCTGGCACAATTTAGCTAAAATCAGGCTGCTATTTTATATAGCGGCCATAAGGATAATTGGCCATAAGTTAACTCTTATGGCATTTAGCAAAACATTTATGACCTTAACTGAGAACTGTCAAATTTTTTAAAATCTTCAGCCCATACTTTTCCAACCTTTTCCCACAAATTACACCAGATGTTCAGCTCTAAAAAAAATTGTGCAAATTATGCATTTGGACGTTACAGTTTGTTAGTTCACACTTGTATTGGGATGCATTTTTATAGAGGGTATTAAAATTTTGTCACGAAATGTGTAACGCATTAAAGGAAGCCTCACAGACCCTATAAAGTATATATATTCTTGATCAGGGCAACGAGCTGAGTCCGTCTGTCCGTCTGTTTCTATGCAAACTAGTCTATTAGTTTTGAAGCTATCTTGATGAAACTTGGTACAGGTCCGTCTTTTTGCTGCACGCAGTACATATGTCGGAGCCGGCCGGATCGGATAACTATATCATATAGCTGCCATAGGATCGATCGGTCCGAAAACAACATTTAGTATGAAAAACTTTTTTGTTTCTCAAAATATCTCAACCAAATATACACATTGACTGACCAAATTTGTTGTAAATCGGACTACTATATCATATAGCTGCCATAGGAACGATCGGTTCTAAATCAACATTTAACAAATTTTGTAAAAAATCTAACGGCTTACACAGGGCACTGCAAGGGTATCGAAAGTTAGCTTGCGCTATATTTTAGAATGATAAATGTTATTATAGGCGGGGAGGAAATCTTTAATGAAATGATCAGTTGCAATGGGCGCAACTATGGCTACCTGTCATAAAAACGCTTAGTATCGGAAAAAAGTACCTGTTACAAAAAGGCGCGTACTACCCTTTTTTAGTTGAAACACCATATATAAATAAAAAGTCCTGCGTTAAAACCGCGAATTTATGATCGCACTTGCCAACATTTTACGAATGATCATACCTGAAGAAAGCCAACGCCATCATGACTCACAAAGACAGCGCAGGACCTTAACTGCCATAGATGAGTACAAAAGCAATATAAGGAAAGGTCCTACGCAAATTTGCATTTCTTGTGGAGGCACATGGTTTACAAATCAGGTTAGGGGCTTGAATAGAAATATTATTGCTGCAAAGTTTCCACGATTGGATGTTTCCAAGGCAGTTTATCTCGCCGAGAAATTCCCTTAGAAGAGGACAATCCAAATTATGCAGCGCACAAAAGCGTATGGAAGAAGATTAATGAGCTATTAGACAGATACTGAAGCTGAAAACCTAAACGATTTCAACTATTTCCTGTCGAAATTAAACGTTGACTATAGTGATTATATATTAGCATTGCGTTCAGGACTTCAAAAGTCGCTAATATTCCTCAAAAGAAAATATGTTGACAAAACTTTAAATGCCTACAACAAAGACATTTTAAGACTGCACAAGGCTAATTTGGATATAAAATATATCCTAGATCCGTATGCATGCTGTAGTTATATTGTAAATACATAAACAAGTCCAACAGAGGAGTTTCAAAATTGTCCGATATCAACTTCAACCATTTTTCAGTTAAGCAAAAACTGCAACTCCTAGGAAACAAATTTAAAAACGGCACGGAAATATCTGCACAAGAGGCTTCTTACAATATTCTTGGACGTCACATGTCCGAATCAAGTCACGGAGAGATATTTGTCAACACGTCACATCCGGATCTGAGCGTTCGAATGTTGAGGAGCAAAAGAGACTTAGAGAGGCTCCCACCAAACTCAACCGATATTTATGTACATCCGAGTATGATTAATCATGACACGGAAAGACCCGATGAGTTAAACAATGTATGCCTAGCAGACTTTTTTGCGTTGTATAGATATTTCAAGTCGACCAACAAGACAATACACTAATCGAGCATCAATTGATACTATGAAATGGAAATGGTACACTCAAACAACGAAAGCATACTCTAATACTTCGATGGAGAAGGTTCAGCATAAACACATCTAGATCGGATTATTTTAGGGAACTTGTAATGCTTTTTTGTCCATGGCGAAATGAAGAGATTGATATTCTAAGCAATGATAATGAAAGTTCCTATAATGTACACAAGCAAATTATTGAAACGAATAGAAGAATATATGAATTCTTAGACGAGACGCTCTTTGAACTAGTTTAAGAAGACATTCGAGAAGAAGATTCCCTACATAATCCAGAAGACGAGATTTCAGCTTCCCAACTATTGGATGAAGAATTTAGAGTTTTTGCGGTACCCGAACTTGGACGAAATGTTAATGTTTTAAATGATGACAGGGGACCGAGAGAAAATACTTCTGATGAACACACCATCCGAATGATAAAGCTACCCGGCAAAAATTCCTGAAAGCTACCTAAGAACGATGATACGATCGCTTAACCACAAGCAACGACAATATATTGCCCATGTTATGCGTAGCATGAATGCTAAGCAAACATTCTATGAATACATTGGAGGTGGAGCTGGAGTAGGAAAGAGTCGACTGATCTCAGCAATATATCAGTCTCTTATTCTGAGGCTTACCAGCAGAGCTGATAGTGACCCAGATAAAGCGAAGGTACTCCTATGTGCACTAACAGGAAAGGCAGCATTCAGTATTGGAGGGCTCACACTTCACTCAGTATTTTCTCTTCCGGTTAATCAGTCTTTTAGGGAGCAAAGACCGCTTAGTAACGGTACAGTAAATACTATGCACTCAAAGCTATTGGAGAAGAAATTAATTTCTATTGATGAAATATCAACGGTAGGCGCCAATATGTTGTCACAATTGGATCTCCGCCTTAAGCAAATCTTCAAAAATAATCTTTACTTCGAAGGTATTTCGATATTGGCATTTGGAGATTTAAAGCAGCTTCCTCCAGTTGGCGACAGGTGGATATTTTGCCCAAATACACGAAATCCCTATAGTGCAATTTTTAGAGCTCCACTGTGGAATTTGTTCAAACTTCTTTGAGCTAACAGAAGTAGTGCGACAGCGCGAGGATCTTGAATTTGCGGTAGCGTTAAATAATATGTCTAAAGGAAAAATGACAAGTGCGAACAAGCAATTAATTAATCAGTGATTAGTGCCCCTAAGGGAAATAAACGACATTCCCAGTGATGCAATTCGGCTGTTTTATTCTAATGATAAAGCAAACAGCTACAATACTGTAAAGTTGGCCCAACTTGATACAGAAGAATTCACTTCAATTGCCAAGGATACAGTAAAAGCCGCATCCACATGTAAGGGGTCGGCTTAAGTACTTGGAATGCGTTCAAGGATTTAAAACTTCCGAAACACAAGGCCTTCCGTATTTGCTAAGGCTCAAAACTACTGCTAAGTATATGATAACTGTGAATATCAACACGAATGATGGATTAGTCAATGGAGCAAGTGGTCAACTTATGCAAATTGACCATACTGCTGGCGGATCGAATAGATTAGTTTCTACGCTATGGCTTAAATTTACACATTCTAGTGTGTCAGCTGAAGCAAGGGCCAAAAACCATCATGCACAAAACTCTGATTGGACCCCGATCGAAGAAACTATAAAATCCTTCCAATACAAGAGAAATATGCAAGTATCGATTGAACGATTGCAGTTTCCAGTAGTTCCCGCTGAAGCTATCACCATACACAAAAGCAACTTACAGCAAAGTTGTTGTAAATTTGGATAACTAGATGCCCCGAGCAGCATTGTACGTGGCTTGTAGTAGAGCAACTGGCGCATCTGGGCTTTATCTGCTGGGAAAGTTCAATCCTCTTAGAGAAATTTAGTCGACTGATCCTGTTCACATAGAGTTACAAAAACTCAGAGGCGAAAAGAAATTGCAAACTCAGTTTATTTTTGACAGAACACCGGGAAATACTCTGACATATTATCACAACATTCAAGGATTGTATAATCAAAGGTTGGATATTGCAAACGAATTTAGTATTTGTTAAGCAGACATTTTATGTTTCGTGGAGTCTTTGACTTGAGAAGATAGGGATTACAGTATTGATGGGTATGAAATTTTAGGAAGAATTAATGACAGATCATACACTGGCACACATGCTGACAGAAGACCTTCAGCTGGGGTAACTGTTTATGCAAAACATGACATTACATTGTTCAGTTTGCTGAGGTTCTGTCTTTTGCTAATATTAGCTTAGAAACTAATGCTGAGCAATATAACAAAGTGTGCCAGATCCTCATATTTAGGCACTTAGATACCACATTGTTGTTTATAGGAATCCGACCTTTTCTATTTCTGATTTTCGAAGAACATTTTTTGAAACCTTAGAAAAATTGCTTAATACTGGGCAAAGCAAAATTGTAATTTTACGAGATTTTACTATATGCAGGGCTACTACTAAGGATCAGCTAGAGGTCAGAATGAGTGAATTGAGTATTTCGTCTATTTTAAATGGAATAAGAACGACTACGGAATTGACAGAAATAGGTTGGGTATTTTGTGCATTTTCATATTTATGAAACGACATATAGTCATCAAGATGATATATTTGTTTCCTATAGTTAGTAAGTAAGAGTTTTCTTTTGTAAATTTTAGCTTTAAAGAATTTGTAATGTATTAAACATAAGTAAGGGATTATTGTATAAATACAAGTACAGGTAAATTAAGAAATATATAAAATATGTATAAAAATTTTCTGAAAAATAAAAGATTTCTTTATAAGACGAAAATAATTTGTAATATATTTAATGTGAGAAACAAATAAATATATTAGTATACGTAAATTTTAGAAATAAAATTCAAAAATGTTAAAAAGTCTTTTGAAAAATAAATTTATTCATATAGCCACAGCACTATGGGCGATTTTTCATAATGGGCGGCATAAAGTCATAAAATTTATGGTGAAATATTAAGGAAATGTTTTTTTTTATTAATAGTAAACACTTCAGCTAGCTGAAAAACAATTTTTTTATCGGGTGGCAACTCTCTTTTTGTGGCAGCCCTTCAAAACCAGCTGATCTGTTGAAGCTCGCAATTATATAAATTGGCGCGAAAAATTGCATGCTGTTGAAAGTGCTTAAATTATTATTGGTTTCGTTTAAATTAATAAGTGTAATATGGATAGCAAAGCTCAAGGTATTTAGAATCTTTTATTTACGATAAATGTGTATAAATGTTCGTTGTGTTTTTAATGTCCGGTGTTATTGTTGATTGTTCCGTGGAGTATTTCTTGAAAAGTGCATATCAAAACATGCAACTAAAAATGGCAAGTTACTAACGAATGTGTCTAGTTTGTTGTGGTAATCATTTTTTTTGTGCACAGGTAAAAATCAACTTTTTTATTGAAATTTTGTTGATTCTTAAAAATTCTCAAATAGACTTTTATTTCAGTGCCTTACGCAGCCTAACAAACCTTGTAAAATTCTGACGGCACATACAGAGGTCTGCAAGGGTATCCAAACTTTGAAACAAAATAAACCTAATTAATTTTTTTTGGTCATAATGAAAATCCGCGGTATTAACGCAGTGACCTCCAATTGAACGTCGGCGATTCTTTCACTCCACATGTTCCCTAAATTTTACTATTCAAAAGGTCATAATTTCATCATTCACTGACGAGATAAGGGCTGGAGGTTTATTCCATCAAGTCAAAATGAAATGACACGCTAACAGTGCTATGATTATGATAGTCTGGGCAGTGCTATTTCAGTTTTAGCATAACAATATGCCATTACATTATCGAACGTAACGAGAAGTTTAAACCAACTTTAAAGTGAAAAATTTTAAACAATTTTTCGCTGTTGACCTATTCTCGAGATCGTGCACAAATGTGCAAATTTATACCAAAACTACCTGGTTTGAAACTGAATTGTAGACAAGTTCTGCAACTGCTGTAAACATATTTGGTGTCTTCTGAAAAGTAGGTTATTTTTGGTTAAATACAATTCTTTGCCCATTTACTTTTCATACCAGAAAAGTAAAAAAAGTACACTGTAATAAGGCAAATTTTTATATTCGGCGGTACATACAATATATGACTTGCAAGCTTTTACAAACTTTTGGGCCAAATTTTGTAAACAGCTTAAGTGAGAATATTATTCTAACTAACTAATATAACTTTGGCTGCTGGTACTTGCCCATTTACAAGTTAAATGAATAAAACTGATGCAACATAGTATTAAAAGCGCGCGGTAGGCTGATGAAAGAAGAAGAACTCAATTCAATGAACATACGTTCTCGCCGTGCCTGTTTGTTAATAATGCTATATAGTGAGTTGTTTTAACGTGTATCTGTTTTAAAGTCCTTAAAAAGGTTATTTTTAATAAGTCTTGTAAAACTTTGGAGACTTTTGGCAGATAAATGTACATACATAATGAATGGACAAAGTATGAACTTGTAATTTGTCTTTGAATTGAAGTTGCTACCTTTAGAGAGTAGCTACCTATATGAGTTAAAAAATGCAGTAAGCAACGGTGGAGCAAGCTCGACAATTTTTCAATTTTTAGACCCAGTACTTTAAGAAAGTACAAATGGGTCTATTAAGTTTGTCCAAAAAAATGTGCGTAACAGGTAGAGGGAGGCGTGGCAGACCCCATAAAGTATATGTATTCTTGATCAGCATCAACAGCCGAGTCGATATAGCCATGTCCGTCTGTCTGTCTGTCCCCTTTTGTGTCGCCTAGATCTCAGAGACTATAAGAGCAAGAGACACCAAATTTGGCATGTAGGTTCATCTATATCTCCCATTAATCAAGTTTGTTGTTTTATATTTTTGCCAAGCTCTCCTCCGCCCCCGAAAATTGAAATACAAAATTTCGAAATCGAATTACAAGTGCACCTTTGATGCTAGCGCCTTCGTTTTTGGTACATATAGTAAACACTATAGGCCAAACCTTTCCTGAAAATTTCATTCCGATCCAATAATAATTGCGGAAGTTATTCAACTAACAATGTTACGTTCAAAAGGAAGAAGAAGAGACGGTAGCGACATCTGTGTTTATTAACTTATCTTCGTGGCGCCATCTATTGAATGGTATGCAACATTGATAAACAGTCTATAGTGAACGGTTTGCACTCAAAAAGTACTGGGTCTCCTACAGTCGAGCATGCTCTACTGTAGCTTACTGCATTCTAAATTTTTCCCTGTAATTGGACTTGAGATAATAGAACTTTATGTAATACTTGGGAGCTTGCCCCTGCTCGCTTAGCTCGCTGAGATCCGGGGAGATGAGGCGAGTGAAATAGCGAACAGTTATAGTCGGACCTTATGTCATTTCTTATAAGAAAGAGGGAAATGTAAGTTCAATTTTCCCTGAAATTGGTTTTAAAATAATAGTACTTTATATAATACTAGGGGGTTTTACCCCCGCTCGCTTCGCTCGCCAACCCCCGGCTCGCTACGCTCGCTGAAATCTCGGGGAAAAATGTGGAGTGAAAATAGGAAACATTTCTCACAGCTATAGCCAGACCTTATGTCATTTCTAATTAGATATCGGGAATTGTAAATTCAATTTTTCCCTATAGTTGGACTTAAGATAATAGTAATAAGTAGTACTTTATATAATATAGAGAATTTACATTTTCGCTGCTCGCTGTTTTAAAGTTTTCGCTGCAATTGGATTATGGCAGCAAGAGCGAGTAACAGTGCCATATACTGAAAATTGATTTTGAAAGTCGCAACACTAATGAATCGTAACACCCCCCCCCCCCCCCTCCACCACCCATCCCCCTGTCCATCTTCTTTTGATTGTTTATTAATAGCATTAATAGCCACTGTTCCTATGGCAGCTATACGATATAGTGATCCGATCTTGACCAAATTTTTACAGAATGTTACAATGACTACGAAATCCATAATCTGTGAGTTTGGTTGAGATATCTCAAAAAATAACAAAGATCTTCATACAAAGTTTTAATTTGCATCTGGTTTTTCCTATGGCAGCTATATGATATAGTGGTCCGATCCTGACCAAATTTTCTCAGGATGTAGCAGTGAGTAAGAAATACATAATCTGTGAGTTTGGTTGAGATATCTCAAAAAATAACAAAGATCTTCATACAAAGTTTTAATTTGCATCTGGTTTTTCCTATGGCAGCTATATGATATAGTGGTCCGATCCTGACCAAATTTTCTCAGGATGTAGCAGTGAGTAAGAAATACATAATCTGTGAGTTTGGTTGAGATATCTCAAAAAATAACAAAGATCTTCATACAAAGTTTTAATTTGCATCTGGTTGTTCCTATGGCAGCTATATGATATAGTGGCCCGATCTTGACCAAATTTTCTCAGGATGTAGCAGTGAGTAAGAAATACTCTGTGAGTTTGGTTAAGATAGCTCAAAAAACAAAAAAATTTCATACTAAGCAATTTTGACCTTTGACCCCCCATTTTAGCCCCTTCCAGTGGGGATATCAAAAAATCCCGTCTTATTGCACGATAATTATGTCTCAGCTATGTTGTGTAAAAATTTCATCTCAATATCTTGAACCGTTTGGCCTACAGCGTGATGACTCAGTGAGTGAGTCAGTCAGTCGGGACAAAGAGTTTTATATATATAGATATAAAATTTACATTTTCGCTGCTCGCTGTTTTAAAGTTTTCGCTGCAATTGTAGCAGCAAGAGCGAGTAACAATGTCATATACTACAAATTAATTTTGAAAGTCGCAACACCAATGAATCGTGCCCCCCCCCCCATCCTACTGCTTTTGATTGTTTATTAATAGTACATAAAGCCACTGTTTCTATGACAGCTATATGATATAGTCATCCGATCTAGATCAAATTTACACGGAATGTAGCAGTGAATAAGAAACACATTTTCTGTGAGTTTGGTAGAGATAGCTCAAAAATCAACAAAGATCTTTATACAAAATATTAATTTGCATCTGACTGTTTCTATATCAGCTATATGCAAATAGTCACCGATCTTGACCAAATTTTCTCAGGTTGTAGCAGTGAGAAATACCTAATCTGTGAGTTTGGTTGAGAGAGCTTAAAATACACTAAGCCAGGACTTTTTTGACAAATCATCGCATCCAGTTGGTCCAAAGGACTGCAGTAGGTAGGCTGCTATTGTTTTTCCACTTTGCAAGTAGTCAATTAACAATATTCCTTTCGCATCAAAGAAAATTGAAGACATAAGCTTTTTCGATGATTTTGACCACCTTGGTTGCTTCGGAGCTGAAACACCGGCTTCAGTTTGTTGTCGGAGTGCTGGATCATAGTGGTAAGTCCAAGTTTCATCCATAGTAACAAATCGACGGACAAAATCATCTTTATTCTTTTGAAAAAGATCCAAATGCTATTGGAACAATTGCATTGGAGTGCGTTTTTGAACGCTGATCTGTTCTTCAAAATCTGAAACATCCGACCCAGCCTCCGCTATTGAAATCAGTGTCAATCGTCTGCCTGCTATAACCACATCATGTACAGCATCAATTATTTCATGATCAATTGCAGTTTTTGGCCGTCCAGATGGTGGATCATCATTGGCAATAGTACGACCACGTTTAATCTCTAAGGTCTATCTATGAAGGCGCACACGAAGAGCAATGTCCTATAACTATTTTACCAAATTTTTATGAATTTCTCTTGCTGATAAGTTATCCAAAAAAAATAATTTAATTACAGCACGAATTTCATATTTGTCTATGGTTGACAAAATACCAAAACATGTGCTCTTTGAACAGCTGTTAAAAAAAGCTTTTTGACAGATAGACTTGAAAGCTATGGCATATTTAGGTTCTAAAAGTGCTAGAAGCCTGTCGCTTTCAAAACTTTTCAAGTGCATGTAAACATACTCGAACACATACACAAGCACGCACAAGACATTAGCATTGCTAAGTCTGTAGCTTTAAAATTGCTTTAGTTATATCTTCTTCTCGGATTGTGGGCGAAGGGGCGTGGACTAGGTCTTACCATCTCTGAGATCCTTTCGGTTATACAGTAAGACAGACGCACAGACAGCGTCACTACATGGAATAATTGTCTTCGAATATCGTCCGTGTAAGAATTTCATGCTGAATCTCAAATCTCCAACTTGATTATTCTTGCGATTTGTGGAAGTAGGGGATGACTCATCCAAAATTTGAAATTACCGATTGGTTCGGACCCTTCTGATGATCACACGTACTATTCTCAAGTCAGTAGCTTTAATTTGCTTTAGTTATATCGCTTTCTTCCGATTTGTGGGCATCCAAAATTTGAAATAAATTTGATCTCCGTGCAAATATAAGAAGTCTTCATACCAAATTTGGATTTCCTTACCATCTTCCCATCTCTGAGATCCTTTTGTTCATTCAGACGGACATGGCTATATCGACTCAGCTCATCGCCCTGATCGAGAATATATGTATGTCAGCTTGTCGTTATTATATTGTAAAGAACCACACTCGGCGACAGCGACACTACGCTGTCGCCCCGCTATAACGGTTCTTCTCAAAGCGACAAGATGCAGACAGACAATCGCAGCACGACTAGAGGCTGATGCAATATTACCATAATGATGAAATTACTATTCTGGTGAAATACCCTAAAAGCATGCTCACACACACAACCAAACACACTCAGTATACACCTACACGTCCATCCTGACCATTACACGGCCTCGTGCAATATCACCAAAAATACTTTGATGTCGTTTAATCATTTAATAATCAAATTATTCCTTCAACAAATCAAGCCTTTAGATTTATGTTTCAATTTCAAACAAATACAAACTTTTTTGTTAACACACTTCATTTTACATCATAATTAACTCTTATATCTAATGCGCCACACACCATGATCAAAACACTTGTTTTACACTTGTGCTTACACTACTATAACAAATTTCATTATCAGCCTTTCAGGTATCTATACTGTCATTTTCAACAGTTTGTTTTTCAAACATTTCATTACTGTCTATTTCAACAGTTTATTTTTCAAACATTTTATTCAAATCCCTACTGGCATTTCTCTTATGTTATTATAAACATATTTATTTTTCCTATTATTTGTCAATGACCTGAGAATATATCTATCCCCCTCTAACAATTCAGTTATTTGAAAAGGCCCTCTAAACTTTGGGCTTAGCTTT
The DNA here is from genome assembly GCA_035044365.1 of Drosophila neotestacea. NCBI lineage: Eukaryota > Metazoa > Arthropoda > Insecta > Diptera > Drosophilidae > Drosophila > Drosophila neotestacea. Next base: position 807,247 of record JAWNMD010000450.1, read on the forward strand.
GTTTGATTCCTCTCTTCGTTTTTAACAACAATCTCCCACTTTGCAAGCAATAACTTTAGCTTTGTTTTTATCAAATTGCTTCTTTTTATATGTTGCTGCAGCTGAAATATTTTGAGCTGCTTGTGATTTTACTTCCGCCAAATCGACTTCATGTGTCATGTCCCAGGGTGGAAGCACTCTAAGCTTCGTGGTGAACGGTCATGTTATTTTACGTGCTCCGGAAAGCGCAACATCAGTAAAAAAAAAATAACCAAAACCATTAAAGTGTATTCGAGTAATACAGCAATAGCGCTGAGATGCTGTACATAACTCTAACATAAGTTGTTATTAATAACACAAGTAATAAAAACATAAAACGTGCCACGCACAAATCGTGCAAAATGAGCAATGCTCAAGAAAAAGATCGAAGAAGATCTAGCGACCAGAAAAATGGGTTCTACTCGTACTTTTCAATCCGTGATACCGAATTGCAGCGTAATTCAGCTCTGTTGTCCGTTGACGGCCAGAGACCACGCTCTTGCTCTCCGGCTCTCCCAATGTAACCTCTAGCTCATGGAGCTCGCAGTGCAGCTCTCCAGCACCGGTGGACGCATTAACACCAAGCACAATGACCTCAGTAGTTACAACAATCGCAGCAATAACAACAACTGCAACTGTATCCGTCATTAACAACGCGTTAACGCTACAATACCAAAGCGATTCTCATCAACTGCAAGAATCTGTCCGACAGACAGACGGACAGACGGACATCGCTATATCGACTCGGCTGTTGATGCTGATCAAGAATATATATACTTTATGGGATCTGCCACGCCTCCTTCTACCTGTTACGCACATTTTTTTGGACAAACTTAATAGACCCATTTGTACTTTTTAAAGTACTGGGTCTAAATATTCCTCGAAGTCTGATAAGCGTCGAATGTCTTTCAGTTCTCTCATCTGACCACTCACCTGTTCTGATTAGCTTACTTCGACAAACAGAGTCCGTAGATCAACCGATTAGACTGACTTCACATTAAACCAATTGGCTTAGATACAAAAAATATATTAGTTCACATATTGAATTTAAACCTCTCCTTAACGTTGAAGCTGACAGCGACCACTGTGTAAGTACACTGGAGTCCGTCCTCGTCACCGCAGCTCGCATTGCAACACCTTAAACTACACAAGTACTACACATCCAAAAGAAGACAAATCTACAAATCGAACAGCTCGTCCAAAGAGCAGCGACGATTACGTCGAGAATGGCAATTTTACAGATCGCCTTCCACACGGCAAAGTTAAAAAGACGCCCAAAAGTCACCAAAGCTTAAAAGCAGGAAGAAGCTATATGTTCAACGCCGTTATATAGAGAAACTATCAGCATCTTGGAAAACACTCACTATGGAGAGCTCACCCGACCCTTTCTTCACCGACGGAAACCGTGATGCCCATCAGGAACTCCTTTTCTCTCGAATCGCTTGGAATCACTGCCACATCAATTCCATTGAGGTCAAAGATGACGAGCGTTCTATGAAGATCATGGCAACAACTACAAACTACCTTGAGGACGAAAAACGATGGCAAACTGGATTGTTATGGAAGTTCGATCAGGTGGTTCTACCGGACTCCTACCAAATGGCCCTCAAGCGACTCAAATGTCCTAAAACAAAGATGTCAAAGGATCCTCAGTTGAAGGAGTTTATGATGACTACAATGAGCAGCTACAAACAAAAAGGACATATCAGACGATTGAAATATGAGCCGGCCTCTAACGACATAACTTGGTCCTTTATCTTTACAGTAATTGTTGTTTCAGGAGACATACGTGAGATGTTCCACCAGGTCAAGATACGTCCAGAAGATCAAGCAGCTCAGAAGTTCCTGAAGCGTATGTCATGCAAGCTATGACGTTCAGAGCATCGTGTTAACCGGCCCTTGCGAGCTATGTTTTGAGCACCAATGCTAAGAGGTTCGTAGCAGATTATCCCAAGGCCGTAAAAGCGATTTGCTGCAACACGTTCGTCGATGACTGGCTGCAATCGGTAGATAGGGAGAACGAAATGATAGAGCTGGCAATGGCAAAAAAATCAATTCATACAAATGGCGGACTCGACATGTGACTGGACTTCAACCTCTCAGAAAGTTGTCTGTGCTCTTGAGAACGACCCCGAGATCCTGGACAAGCTCCCTAGCTCTGAGGACGCTGTCCAAGAGAAAAATCTGGGAATGTGGTGGCAGCCTAGTCAGGATTGGCTGACGTTTATGGTGAACCAGACACTGTCGTTAAAGTCTGTCGGTGACCGACCAAACGCCGAGTCCTGAGCATGGTTATGTGAATTTTTGACCCGCTCGGACTGCTGGGTTTTTTCAATTTACGTGCGAAAATCATTCTGCAAAACGTATGGCGGTCAGGTACTGGATGGGACGAGTCACTTAAGAAAGAAGACGAGGCCGATTTGCGCCACTGGTTCGATCTAGTACCAATGCTGATTGTGTGCGCATAGCCCGATATATGTCAGGAGTGAACCGTACCGAGGATTTGCAAATGCATATCTTTGTAGACGCAAGCATGAGTGCATACGCCACCTTCATGTTCCTAAGGGCCGAAATAGATGGACGAGCTCACTGCAGTCTAGTGGCCTCCAAAACAAGAGTCGCCCCGTTGAAACTTATCTCGATACCTCGCATGGAACTGATGGCACCACTTTTGGGTCTAAGGCTGGCTAGATGTATCGAATCAGAATTGTTAGTGCATATCGGCAAGCGCGTACTTTGGATCGACTCCAAGGACGTTTTATGGTGGATTCGATCTGATGCCTGCAAGTTTCAACAGTTTTTGTCACTGCGCATAGGTGAGATCTTGGAAGATTCGGAGGTGAATAGCTGGAGATGAGTCCCATCATTGCAAAATTTAGCAGATGACGGTACCAACCGAGAAGTTGAGAGGAACACAATTACGCATATTGGATTTTTGCCTCATCATTATCAAAAAGAGTACTGGTGCGGAGTTGAAACGTCTACTGGAACTCAAGCTGGCCAGCGAGGTGGATGTCATCTTGATACGAGTTTGCCAGGAGCAGGACTTCTACCACGAAATTAAATGCCTAAAATCTGAACATGGCATAGTGGATCGGAAAGGCCTGCTATATAAATGCTCCCCATACATAGACAAGGCAGGAATTCTGCTCATTAAAGGACGGATCGACATAATAACAGTAGTAGAAGAAGTCGAGGTCAATGTGAAGCGTTCTATCATATTGCCAAGACGACACCGGCTGACATACTTGATGATTTAGTCTTACCACCGACGATATCATCACCTGCACGACGAGATCGTAGTAAATGAGCTGCGGCGGCAGTTTTGGATTTTCGGTCTGAGAGTTTTAGCGAGAGAGATCTCTTCTGTTTGCCCAAAGTGTCGGATTCGTCGTGCAATACCTCAACCTCCAGAAATGGGAAATCTGCCAAGTGAACGCTCGTCACCTCATACACCACAGTTGTCCTACACAGGAGTAGACTGCTTTGGACCTATCGATATAATCGTTGGGCGACGGCGTGGGAAGCGCTGGGGCGTCCTATTTAAATTGTGGCCGCTCACATATGTACCATTGGAGTCATCAGACGCAGAAGCCCTCACACCTAATCATTTTATGTAGGGCCGTTCAAGGGGATTACGGGTACGAGGACCAGAAACTCAAAGCGGTGCCAGACTCGCAAAAGGTTTTCGCGTTGCCACCCAGTTAGCGGACCAATTCTGGCTGAGAGAGTATCTCCCTACGCTAACGCGCCGTACCTGATGGTTTCAGCTGTCGCTCGAACCGATTGCCGTGAACGACGTCGTAATCATAGTGGATGAGTCGCAGGAGAAATAGAAAAGAGTGATTATAGATGACCACCGCTCAAGAGATGTTCAGATCCGAAGCGCTGTCGTGCGAACTATGGAAGCAATCCTGACTCGCCCCGCCGTAAAGCTAGCCAAGCTAGACTTGAAAGTTGGTAATACACAGCGCGAGTGCTAGTGAATTACGGGGTGGGGAATGTTGGCGGGCGAACTAAAATTTCTACTGGGCACTAAGCGACAAATTTCCAAGTGGGCATTTGCTATTGTCAATTCTCTAATGATCACTGAAAGTTTACCGTTTTGCACCGACGTCTATCTCGCTCACACCCGTATGCGAATGATAGCAGCATGCATCTGCACAATTTTTATACCCTTGCAGAGGGTATTATAATTTTGTCACGAAATGTGTAACGCATTCAAGGAATCCGCACAGACCCCATAAAGTATATATATTCTTGATCAGGGCGACGAGCTGAGTCGATATAGCCATGTCCGTCTGTCTGTCTGTCCGTCTGTTTCTATACAAACTAGTCTCTCAGTTTTGAAGCTATCTTGATGAAACTTGGTACAGGTCCGTTTTTTGCTGCACGCAGTAAATATATCGGAGCCGGCCGGATCGGATAACTATATCATATAGCTGCCATAGGAACGATCGGTTGGAAATAAACATTTAGTATGAAAAACTTTTTTGTTTCTCAAGATATCTCAAATAAATATGCACATTGTGTGTTTGATTAAGTTTTAAACAGGCTGACCAAATTTGGTGTAAATCGGACTACTATATCATATAGCTGCCATAGGAAAGATCGGTTCGAAAACAACATTTAACAAATTTTGTAAAAATCTGACGGCCCAAGCAGAGGCAAGTTATTGATTGATCGTAAATTTAAGAATTGGGATTTTAAAGTATGCGCGAAGCACGAATGTAAGTTAAAAATTAATGTAATCAATTAATTAACATAACATAAATTGTTAAAATAAAGATTTTGTAGTTTATTCGGTACTCGGTTTGTAGTTCACTTCTAGAGCGCAAATTTGAAGTAAAGGTCAGGCGCCTGCAATCGGCTACGACATGAGCCAACTTAGCAAGCATGACAGAAACTGTAATATCCTTCACATCCATCTCACGCCATTTTGTGAAAAGTGACGTCATCATGCGGCTCTCATAATTGGAGAGACATTCACCGTCGGTCGGACAACTTGCCAACGTTGCCAGAAACATAGCCGCTGGTGATTCTGCACTGGTAAAACGCTGAACGAAATGTTCCTTAAACTCGGGCCGAGTTAAGTCAGAGAAGCATATTTGGGAGAGCCGCTGCGACGAACTGCCTTCCATCGCTGCACTCAATGCCATCACCAACGCGCTGCCTCTTATGGTATTTTCTGCCAGAATTATGTTAACTGTAGAACACCACGCCGATGCGTCGGCGCAAACAACGTCTGCGTTGAATTTATAAGCGCAGCGAGTTTCGGTCGCACAGAAGCTCTCAACGCAACAGCTATGCGTTTTCACTTCTTTTTACACCCAGTACTTTAAAAAAGTACAAAACGGTCCCTTAATTTTGTGCAAAAAAAAGGGCGTTACAGGCAGAAGGAGGCGTGGCAGACCCCATAAAGTATATATATTCTTAATCATCATCAACAGCCGAGTCGATATACCTATATCTAAAGATTTTCAGGGCAAGAGCCACCAAAATTGGCATGTAAGTTCATCTGCATCTTGCATTGATCAAGTCTATTTTAGAAATTTGTTACCCCCCCTCCGCCAAAGTAAATTTGAAACAAAATTTCAAAGTCGAGTTACCAAAGCACCTACAATGCTAGCGATATGAATTTTGACACACATAATAAGCTCTTTAGTCCAATTCTTTCCTGAAAGTTTTATCCAGATAGGATAATAAACGGATAGTATACAGCTGTTCGAAATTTCGAAAATATGAACACCTAGATCTCAGAGACTATAAGAGCTAGATACACAAAATTTGGTATGAAGGTTAATCTATATCTCCCATTGATTTAATTTTTGCCACGCTCCCTTCCGCCCGCGGAAATTGTAATAATAAATTTCGAAGTCGAATTATAAGAGCTCCTTTAATGATAGACCCTTGATTATTGGTACATATAATAAACACTATGGTCCAGAAAATTTCAATCCAATCGGATGATAAACGCGGTAGATATTCATCTAACAATGTTACGGGCAAAAGGAAGAAAAAGAGGTGACCTCTGTGTTTATTAACTTATCATCGTAGTGGCTCCATATATTGTATGTATTGTACGTAACATTGAAGAACAATCTAAAGTGAACTTTTGCACTCAAAAGGTTCTGGGTCCCCTACTGTCGAACTTGCTCCACTGTAGCTTACAGCATTTTTCTTCTACCACTACCGAACCACACTCGGCGTCAGCGACACTTCGCTGTCGCCCCGCTATAACGGTTCTTCTCAAAGCGACAAGATGCAGACAGCTAATCGCAACACGATAAGAGACTGATGCAATATTACCATAATGATGAAATTACTATTCTGGTGAAATACCCGAAAAGCATGCTCACACACACAACCATACACACTCAGTATATGAACTCAATTTCGAATTAATTAAGTTCAAATTGGCTTTAATAAATAGAAGGAATTAAATAAATAAGTATGTAAGCCTAGACTCCACGCGGACTCTGGAGACCGAGGAGAGGCGGTATAACCTCTTGTCGTCGTCGCGGGACTGCCTAGAAGATTGTGGTATTCGAAGCACTCATGCAAGAAGGTATGGCAGGGAAAGAGGAGGTGGAGCGTATGGAAGCCGAACTTCTTACCAGATTCAACCTGCGCCACAAGGTGGTGAGCCAATGTCTGCACCGCCGGCTGTGTCGGAATTAGTGTTCCAATACATCATAGTAGACTGTGCGGTCCAGAGATTTCTCGGTTGCGAAGAGCTTGCTGAAGTTATAAGAAGAGTTAGGAATGATTATTGAAAGCCTGATCCACGTCTTTAGGCCTAAGGCAGTCAGACATATAACCAAGGCTAACAGGGACTCATTCCTGCTTATGAAGCAGTTGAGACAAGGTGAAACCAGCTCCAGACTGGCGGACAAGGAGCCCGAAACGGCATCTAGCGGCCATGTAGCTTTGCACGAAATGGCTACACAAACTTCCCCAGTAACCAAGCCTATTAGAAGCCCAGGAGCACAATAAATCGCATTCTCCTACGACTCGCCGAATGACTGGCGCCCAGACACGCCCCAAGCAGAGGCCCGCAGACTCTCCATCTGCAACATATAGCCAGCCCATAGTTGGTACCAGCGTTTCTTTTCCAGAAACAAATAGCAGCGCGAAGCCAAACCAGCAAGCTCAAAGGCGAAAACCACGCGCAGATGCCATCATCATCCAGCCAGGAGATGACAAGTCTTACGGCGACATTTTACGGTTGGTGGCGAGGTGACGATAGTATGGAACATCATTCTCGGATACACCCATGGATGTTAGCAGAATTAAGGCGCTAAGACCTGGCTTCGATGGAATGCTAGTAGCCATCGATAGTCTTCCGAAAGTAACTGGAAACAAAGTGCTGACAGCTGGAAGAATAAAATTCGTTTGGACGAGCTGTAGGGTCAAGAAGCGGACTCCGAGGTAAAGGTGCTACAGATGCCTTCAATTTTGGGCACATAGCGAGCTCCTGCCAGAGCACGATAAATCGCACGGGCTGCTGTCTCAAATGCCGACAAGCAGGGAATAAAGCGGTGGACTGTTCCAATGAGGCCAAATTCTTCATTTGCGCAGCGGCTAAGTTGCAGGATACAAGACATCATGCTGGCAGTCGGAGATGCCCCCAGTCTGCGAACAGCGGTGTTGACCCTTTATCAAAATGTTAAAATCGTACAGCTCAACCTGAACCATTGTGCAGCCGCCCAAGACCTGCTAATGCACACAGTTCGCGAACTGTCAGCAGATGTGGCATTCCTTAGTGAGCCATACAAAATTATGAACTGCCCAAACTTTGTGGCAGATTCCACTGGAAAAGAAGCGATATGGGTGTGTGGTCTCCAGTTACCCCAATTAGAAAGCATGCGACCGTCACGTGGCTTTGTGAGAGTTAGACTGGGCGAACCTTGGCTCTACAGCTTCTACCTGGCTCCAAGAATTTTGCTCCAGGAGTTCACCGATATTCTGGATGACATTGCAGACGATGCAAGAGGCAATTCCCAGGTGGTCATAGGCGGAGATTGCAACGCATGTGCAAAGAAGTGGGGCAGCGCCAACACTAATTCCAGAGGATAAGCCTTACTCGATACGTTTGCGTCACTGGACATCACGTTGCTCAACTGGGTGAGCCTACATACGTTCAGTAGAGCAGGTACAGGTTCTATTATAGACATTACATTCGCTAGTTGCTCGTTATGGAGACACTCTCGTTGGGCTGTAAGTCCATATAAATCGGCGAGACATGGTTCGTTCTATCTGCACCCAAGCTGGCAAGGCCTACAGGACAGCTCTAACAAGGCGTTGAAGCTGGCACTTATGCTGCGCCCAGATGTACGTGCCAAGGTGTTTGTCAGCTGCATTAAACAAGGTATTTTTCTCAGACCGTGGAAAGTCCAGAACCTTGTGCTAAACCCGAAGCCAAATAAGCCAGAGATGTCCCACAGACCAGTAGGCAAAGCTCTGGCTGGGATAGTGTGCAAAATGCAGTTTGGTTTCCGGAAAGCGCGTTCCACGGTGGACGCAATCGCACAGGTGACCGAAATTGCGAAAAAATCCGTCGAGGGCAGTAGATGGCGAGGAGGCAAGAAACAATACTGTATAGTTGTCACACTGACATAAAGAATGCATTCAACTCGGCCAACTGGGAATGCATTCTGGAGGCACTCCGAAGATTCCTCACCCCGAGCTACCTCTTGGCCATTATTGGCGACTATTTTAGGAATCGTAATCTTAAATATAGCACTGATGCTGGTGAACGAGTCTACCAGGTGACAGGAGGAGTACCGCAAGGCTCCGTACTGGGCCCCTTGTTGTGGAACTCAATGTACGACGGCATTCTGAGGCTCTAACTTCCGGAGAACACTACCACAGTGGGCTTTGCAGACCACAAAAAGGAAGCAGTCCTTATCAGCAGCAGAAAGGTCGTCGAAGTGACACACATTAATCTGGGTACAGTCACTATAGCCTCGACCAGATCGATCATTTATCTTGGGGTCCTGATTGACACGCGACTGAGCTTCAGGGAGCATCTCGAACACGCCGGAAAAAAAGCAGCAGGGATAGAGCAGGCATTAAACCGCATAATGCTAAACACATGTGGGCCCAAGTAGGGACGCAGACTAGTGCTCCAGAATGTGGTCAAAGCTACGATGCTTTATGGTACCCCGATTTGGTCACATGCTACGAGGTTTAAGTCATACATGTGAGTTTTACATTCTGTATACAGACTTGGAGCACTGAGAGTCTGCTGCGCTTTCCGAACCATCTCCGATGATTCGGTGCGGGTCATCGCGGGAATGGTTCCGCTTGATTTACTGGCCACGGAGAGGGCTACTATTTACACGGAGAAGCGAAGTGGTAGCTCTGAGAGGCATTGTCAAAGAGCCAAGAGAGCAATAGAAGCAAGCACCAGTCAGTGGCAAGCCAAATGGGACTCATCCACAAAAGGTCGCTGGACTCACCGGCTTATATTTAACCTGGACAAGTGGTTAAACAGGAAGTCTGGTTTCGTGAACTTTGACTTGACCCAGATCCATGGTGGACACGGATGCTTCCGCAGTGATTTGTTTAGATTTGGACACGAAAGTGACCCATTCTGTCTCTGGTGCTACCCAGAGATGGAAGAAACCGCGGATCACATATTGTTGAGCTGCCGCAGATTCTCTATGAAGAGATTGGTTTTGGAGAGCATATTGGGAGTTAACTTGACTGCAGAGAACATCATAAGCTGCATGCTCGACAGCGAGGAATACTGGTCTGCAGTCTGCTCATTTGCCGAGAAGACGACAACAACGCTGCGCCACCTAGAGAGAGAGCGAAGACGAAACCGCAACGGAGAGGCTTAACACGTAAAAGCCACCCTAGGAACTCGTGAAGCAATACCCCACGGTATTACCGAGAGATTCCCCATGGGGCCCTCCTACCCCTATACTGTATACTGTAAACTTATTAACTTTTTTCTTTAAATATATGGAAACAAATAAAAAACAAAAAAACACTCAGTATACACCGACATGTATTTATGTCTTTATGGGGTCGCAACGCATTGTTTTGCCGGTTATAATTTTTTTTTAACAAACTTAATATACCCCACAGCACTATGGGGACTTTGACCGACTTTTTGGAATTATATAAAAACTCAAGAGCGGGACAAGATATTTTGGTCTAGTTTTTTGCATTTGGCTCCTTACATCAATGGAAAGCTGTGCTAGACAAATGGGCGTGGCACCGCATTTTTTTATTTTGTAAGAGTATTCAAACTCGGTGTTTTCCAAGCGATCTGGACCAAACGTGCAAGTTTTATGTGTTAATATGCTATTAACATTCTGTCAAAAATTATTCAAATTGACGTCTATATCTTATAGCTTCCAGAGAAACCATTCCTTAAATTTGTAATTCATAGTAATTCGTATTGACAACTTTTTCGTTTTACAAGACTTCAGGACCAAACTTTCTGTATATATGAGTTATGCTATGCTCCTGACACATTGATCAAAAATTATCAAGATCGGACTACTATAGCATATAGCTGTCTTAAGAACTATCAGTCGACATATGAGATTTTGTATTGAAAAAAAATTTTATTGCTGTTTTTGTTGTTGCAGTCAAATATAATATATTCGTTTCAACTAATGCAAGCTATAAAATGCCATAAAAAAGGGCATCTTCAAAATAAGTTTGCTCCTACTGCTTCTGTCATTTTTTCTCTATGCCGACATATTTCACACAGAAAATTTAGAAAAGTGCAAAAAAGTGAGTTTTAAGCTTTAGTATCCAGACAGAGAATTGTTCACTCTAAAATATGCCACATCATGCGTCACATTGCTAACATGGGCTAACAAAATTAGTAATCGCTTTTCAAAGGTAAAATTTATTCGAAAATTTTTTTTTTAGGCAACTTTTAAATTACTTATAAGTACAAATTAACATCAGACTATCACAAACTCAGATATATCCACATAAAGTGAAAGCCACGCTGAATGTAGTCCATTAAAAATTTTTCTTTTTGGGCTTTTGGACTACAATTGTGAAGCACTTCAATTTAACCTAAATAATGTGTTTAACATTAACACGTGCTACTCGTTTGAATCAGAGCTGTTACAGAGCTGTTAAGTTAACAGAACAGCCGACTGTTATAATTTTGTCTACATAACATTCATATTTGATGTGTTTTCTATATATTGCCATCAAAAGTTAATTGATAAGAACATCTTTAAGAATAGACTTTATTCAAAAAAATCGTTTAAAGTCCCCATACTGCACAGGGTGTAAAAACACGCACAAAACAAGAGGTGCTTAAAAAGGTTTATTGTAGAGAAAGCAACAACGAAGAAGTACACAAGCAAAATGAAGTGTCACAAAGGGTGCAAAGAGAAAATAACCAAAAAAGTCTCAGACAACAACACAGCATATGTGAAATTGTCCTCTGGGCTAGCACTAAAACGTTATATAATTAAATATGTAATTTAATGCTTAAAATAAAGCGTAAGCTAACTAACTTAAAATAAAGCGTAAGCGAAGTTTGGATACCCTTTCAATGCGCAGTATAAGCCGTCAGATTTTTTTTAGAAAATTCCTATGGCATCTATATGTTATAGTTGTCCGATTTGCACCAAATTTGGTCAGTCTGTTTGAAACTATAACAAACACACAATGTTTGTGTTGGTTAATATATCATAACAAACGAAAAGATTTTCATAATAAATGTTGATTTCGAACCGATCGTTCCTCAGCTTTATGATACGGTTGTCCGATTTGAACCAAATTTGGTAAAGGTGTATGAAACTGTATCAAACACACAAACTGTGAGTTTGGTTCAGATATATTGATAAGGGTAGTAAAGTAAAAACGCATTCACCATGGCCATATCCTGTAAATAATAAAAAAATGCAGCAAGCTACAGTGGAGCATGCTCGACAGTAGGAGACCCTTTACTTTTTGAGTGCAAAGCGTTCTCTATAGATTGTTCTTCAATGTTGCGTACCATTCTATAGATGGCGCCACTACGAAGATAAGTTGATAAACTCCGAGGCCGCTAGAGTCTCTTCTTCTTCCTTTTGCCCGTAACATTGTTAGTTGAATAACTTCCGCTCTTCCGCTGTATTATGTGTACTAAGAATCAAGGCGCTAGCATTAAAGGTGCCATTGTAATTCGACTATAGGGAGATATATATGGGAGATATAGATTAACCTAAATGTCAAATTGGGTGTCTCTAGCTCTTATAGTCTCTGAGATCTAGGCGACACAAAAAGGGACAGACAGACGGACAGACAGACAGACGGATATGGCTATATCGACTGTTGATGCTGATCAAGAATATATATACTTAATGGGATCTGGCACGCCTCCTTCTGCCTGTTACGCACATTTTTTGGACAAACGTAATAGACCCTTTTGTACTTTTTTGAAGTAGAGGGTCTAAAAATTGCGATTTGTCGACTTCTTGGTCTTTATACGAATGTGCCAACGTGTATGAGTATGAAAATATATTTTTGATTTTGTACTTAGGAGGTCAAAATCTACACGATAAAAATATTAAGACCTCTAGCATTTGCACTGTATACTTTAAGCTGTGAGCCTCTGTATATTAACCGGTCGGATTTCCTCGCATTTTTGTTGAAAACATTTACTCGCATAGGAATAGTTTGAAATCGTTTATGTTAGTGCCTAATGAGTGGTCTCACTTTAAATAATCGATCAAAATTAGGGTGATTTTTAGGAATGGCAGTTGGATTATCGTTAAAAAGTAGTCTTTTACGAATCTCTTGAAATCTATTTTCCCCAATACGTACGAACGAACATTTGGATATCGGTATACCGACACACAAAATACGATTCCAATAAAGTTTCGAAGTTCCACTCCATACGTTGCGAACCTTGTTTTTATGTCTTTTTGACGAGCGTATAAGTTCACTTGCTCAGCCAAGGACCGAAAAAAAAATAAAAATACCCTTTGCAAGGCCTTAATAAAATGAAGTTTGGAAAAAGTTAACGACTTTGACAAAACAAAAGCATTTAAAAATTCGTTCGTCCAAAAAATATTTAAAAAAATCGTAAGGTATTTTCTTTGAAAACTTTTCAATAATTGTTGATCCATTGTTATTTCCTTGGATGCTTGGGACACGAGCTTATTCATGTAGACGTAAATGCTTTTTTTTTTTGAGTTTTAACTTTGGAAAAATCATATCTTTTGATCCAAATAAGAAATCAAAAAAATTTAAATAAGCGTTTAATACAACTTCATAAGCTTTAAAATAAATGTAAAATCTTAAAAATCGAGCGGTAAACCTACTTTTCACAGGTAGTCAAAGTTGAATTTTGTTTTTACATGATTTTATACGAAAGTTTTCCATTAGAAGCATGAAAACATCAAACAATTTCACTATAAATGTTTGAATTTACATATATGTGACATGGTGTACAGAGAAGATCATCGATAGACGGCATTATACTATCAGCAGGAGTTCCAACATTAATACTATCGGTAATGGCAGCGATATCGATAGCAGGATCGATATTAAAAGCAGTAGGCAGCAGTCAGCAGTGAGCCGCAGTCAGCAGTGCGGAAGTTTCTCAAGCATCAGTAGTAAAGCAGATTGCAGCCTATTAAATAATTATAAGCTTTTCACAAATTCATATCTAGCACGTAGTTTAAAACAATTAAATTAAAAAAGTTCGGTTTGCTAAACATCAAACCTTACTTATATGGGCTAATCCTGCGTTGCGGACGTTACTTTTGTACGCAAATTTGATTTTTAATATTGACACAGAAAGCGTTTACATTGATACATTTTAAAGACATTTTTTGAAAATGCACTTCGTTGGCATTACTTTTAAACCTATTTTAAAATAAAAGGTTAGCTGTTTTTGAAAAAGAAATATGTTTGCTTTAAATACCGTTGTGGACGTTACAAAAAATGGAAGTCGACTTTGATGCTCATGTACATTTGCACATATTTTACCGAATTTCGCATAATAAAAAAATAAAGTCCAATCACAACAAATGAAGTTGATTATAAGACCATATAAATTTATCTTAAAAAATCTTGCAGCCTTCTTTGACTTCGGTCTGGGAGACTGTGGATCAGAATCATGGCTAGAGGTACTTTGCGATGAGTATAAAATCGATAGGGGGAGGTACCCCAGAAAATAAATATCCATCATGGAGGGTCATAAGGATCAAGCAGGGGCTGGGATGTCAGCCCAAACGTCTTTGGAAGGCGTGACTGCTACAATCGGCGGGCACGGTGAGGGACAACCCTCTCTGCGTGTCGCCAGCGGTCACATTGCAGCAGGCTCAAGTCTGCTCCAAAAGCAGGACTGCGTGGACCTAGAGCAACTCGCCACGGAGACGGAATTTGTGTTCGGTGGCCCATCTCTGACGGAGCAAGAACTAGCGCAAACGCTATCTCGGATGCCGTTGGAAGATGAGTCACAGAACACGGATGCCGTTGATGTGACCTTAGTACCGGGTATCATGTCAGTCGAGGAGAAGGGCGCAGCGGATCTCAAACGCAAACCGCGCTCTGGGTGTAAGGCCTCCCTCAAGTTCCCCAATGGACTTGAAGGCCGCGACCCAGTGTCACTGACCGCGAGAGAGAAGAAGCCGCGTAAGAAGCACGAGGCTTGCTGATAGCACCCAGGCTGCCTCACAATGTACAATAGTGCAGGTTGAGGGTCCGGTTGAGCAGGGACCCCAGGCATTAGCCGACTCCACTTCGAACAGGAAGATCACACCTTCTTCACCGAAGATGGTGGAAATGCTGGGGCCCAACTCTCGGACAGTTGAAGAAGCAGTGGCATCGACAAAAGCAGCCGCAATGACCACACTCTCCCAAAAGGAGGGAACGGTGAGAAGGAGGAGGAGAAAGAGTCCTTCCTCTGTCAAAAAAAGGCAGAGGTCCGATGACTCGGCGAAGGCTTCTGAGAGCAAGCGGATGTGTCCAGAAGGGATTCTGGCAAGCTTAAGCTCCAGGTGGTCAAAGCTGTCAGCCAAAGCTGTGGCCTGTGCCAACCTTGCGGCTCCTCATTGACACAGTTCAGGGTTGTGGTGAACTTTTGCCAGCTGCAAGGATAGACGTCGTTCCCATGGTTCGGGTCGCAAAGCGCACTATCATTAAAGTTTTGATTCCACCTCCAATCACGGAGGATCGAACCATCCTTAATATGATTAAGTGCCAAAATGAGGACTGTAAAACCGGGGATTGGCAGATTAAGCAAGGGTTAGCCCACGATAAGGGAAACGGCAAGGATCTCTGGATCAGCATTGATCAAGAATCCAATAGCTACCTCCTGCGGAAGCAAGGCCAACTGAAGTTGGGAATGGTCTGTGTTCAGGCATTCATTCCCAACGGCTCTAAAGGAAGGGATGTAAGTTCAACCGGAGAGACTCAAGGTGATGCAGATTAATCTGCATCATTCGAGGGTTCCTTCGATAGACATACTGCGGTTTATGGACAAGGAAGGGGTGGATGTGGCTCTTATCCAGGAACCCTGGATCGTAGGTGAAAGATATATCGCGGATATCACCTTCTTGTCCCTTATACTGTGGGTAAGTCTAGAACCTGTATCGTGGTAAGAGCTGGACTTAATGTTCCCTTCTCCTCGCGTTACAGAAATGGAGACCTAACGGTAGCGCTATGCGAGCTTAGAAACGGGCCCAACCTATACTTGGCATCGGCATATCTACCTTATGAGGGAAAAGATCCACCTCCGGAAAACGTCAGAGCCCTCATTAAGCATGCGCAGAATGATGGTATCGATGTTATCCGAGGATGCGATGCCAATGCGCACCACACACAAGCAATGACATTAATGAAAGAGGGGAGTCGCTGCTCGAGTTCGTACTGTTTACGAGCCTTAATGTGTGTAATCGGGACAATCACCCCACAATCCGCAACAAGAATCGTGCAGAGATTGTTGACGTAACCCTAGCGACAAACAGCGACTCCCTAATA
This sequence comes from Drosophila neotestacea, assembly GCA_035044365.1. NCBI lineage: Eukaryota > Metazoa > Arthropoda > Insecta > Diptera > Drosophilidae > Drosophila > Drosophila neotestacea. Next base: position 823,225 of record JAWNMD010000450.1, read on the forward strand.
ATAGACAACTGGCACGTATTCACAGAGTGTTCGTTTTCTGACCACTACAGGATAGTGTTCGAAATAAGATGGGATCGGGAGGAAAACCACACTTCAGGAACCCGAGAAGAACAGACTGGGTTAAATTCTCAGATATGTTAGGGAGTCTCTTCAGGACCACCCAGTGGGACAACTGAGTCACCCGGACATCCTTGAGAGATCGACTCAGACCATCACCGATGTACTCTGTAAAGCCTTCATCAAATCCTGCCCGATCAGCTGACCTCCAAAGTCAAACCGCAACAAGTGGTGGACACCGGAGTTGCGTTAGATCAGGAAGGAAACGAGAAAACTTTACAACAGGGCAAAGGTTCGAAACTGTCAGGTAGACTGTCAGGCCTACCAACTCAGCTTCAAGAATTTAAAGAATAAATGTAGGAGAGCCAAGAGAGACTCGTGGGCTGCCTTCTGTGAAGATCTCACCAGCACCACTGAAGCGTCCAGAATTCGAAGGTTGCTGGCAAAAGATTCGGCCAAACCAGGTCTACTGTGTAACCTACGCGGCAATTTCGCAAAAGATAGCTAAGAGTCTCTACAACTCCTTATGAACACTCATTTCCCAGGGTGCCTGAAAGCTGATAACACAAGTGCAGCGATCACTATGTCTACCAGTAGGGAGGTGGGAAGGGAAATGGACATGGAGAGCAGGGCCATCATTAACGAAATAGTCAACGAAGAGAAGATGAGCTGGGCTATCAAGTCATTCTATCCCTACAAATTTGCAGGACCGGATGACATCAGACCAATCATGTTGCAAGCGGTGTGCGAATACCTCTTATCATGGCTCTTAAAAATCTTCAGGGGATGCCTTACTACAGGATATGTCCCAAAGGGTTGGAAAGAAGTGAGAGCGGCATTCATTCCCAAGGCAGGAAAGATACACCACTGCTCACCAAAGGACTACAGACCCATCTTTCATCGTTTTTGCTTTAAGCGCTGGAGTGACTCCTGGATTTGTACCTCAGGACTAAGCTAACACCTCAAGCATTTAGCGGAGTTCAGCACGCCTATCTCAAGAAAGATCAGTTGAGTCCGCTCTGCACGAGGTTGTAGGAACAATCGAGGGTAGTCTGCAGAGCAAGGAGTTTGCGTTGGCGGCGTTTCTTGACATAGAGGCACCGTTTTAACAACGTCAGGATCAAGTCAATATTGGCAGCTTTTGTCTAAATTAACTCACACCCGAGGATCACTCGGTGTTTTAGCAACATGATTGGCTGCAGAATGATCAACGCCCAACTGTGCACCTCTACAATTCGAAGAAAGGCCACTAGAGGCACTCCGCAGGGGGAGTCATATATTCCCTGCTGTGGAACATTGTCCTAAATGACCTTATACAAAAAGTAAAGGATCATCGATGCAGAGTAACAGCCTATGCGGATGACTTGGGCTTACTGATAACTGGCAAGTTTTTGCTTACAATTAGTGATCTCATAGACAACGCACTGGACCTAACTCTGCGATGGGCAGAACGCAACGGCCTTGGGTCAAACCCGAGCTTAAGACTCCAAACTCTGGGTGGAACACAGCTCAAACTCTCGAAAGAGGCAAAGTACCTTGGAGTCATTCTTGACTCCAAACTCTCTTGGAAGAGAAACTCGAAGGAGAGGATGAAAAAGAACTACACGCCTTCATATGCAAGAAGATGTTTTGGAGGGATGGGCACTGCAGCCATACATCATTCATTGGTTCTACACTGCAGTCGTCAGACCCATTCTTACCTAGGGGGTGCTGGTATGGTGAGAGGTGACTCGCACCAACTCCCATCTGCTAAACCTCCGAAAGGTGCAAAGAATTGCCTGCTTGGGTGTTACAGGATATGTTCGTTCTACCCCCCAAGCAGGATGTTATGCTTGATTTGGACCTCAAAAACACGGCCGCAAGGAGTGATGCAAGGCAACACTCGCTGAGCCTCCTCAAGTAAAGTGCAATAGTTCACAGCGCCATCCTTTTCTCGGTAGGAACTATAGCTAGGGCCGAGGAAAATGACTACTGCGTCCCAGAATTCAATTGGGAGGACAGATTCATAACTGTCTTCCCAGATAGGACAGAGTGGCAGCAAGAAACCCTACCGAGGCGCAACGAGCTGTCACTCTATACAGATGGTTCGAAGACGAAGGAAGGCACAGGATCTGGGGTCTACTCCGGTGACCTTGATGTTAAGCTCTCTTTTCGACTTCCGAACTGGTGCACCGTGTTCCAGGCGGAGATATATGCTGTCTGGCAAGCGATCAAATTGACGTACTCTTTGAAGGAAACTTCAAGGAACATATCAATCTACATCGACAGTCAGGCAGCAATAAAGTCTCTAGCTTCGAATATCGTCAAGAGCAAGCTCATTCGGAACACTTTCGCGGCGCTGAACCACAGCCAGCAGCACTCAATCAGACTTGTCTGGGTGCCAGGACACATGGAAGTGTCAAGCAAGTGTGGCTGATGAAGGTGCTAGATTCAGATCAGCACTACCGGTGAGTTGCGCGGAGACTGATATAGGAAGGTCTATCCAGCATATCCTCTCTGAACTTACAGGGGCGGGGAATACTATGGCTGATAGACACTGAGCGGATATCTTGGGGTGCGAGATTTTCTCGGCACTATGGCCAAGATACAACCCAAAGCGAACGTCTAAGCCCCTACACTTCAACAAGAACAGGATAAGGACGTTGACAGGGGTCTTAACAGGACACTGTTACATTAGCCGTGTGGCGCAACGGTATGGTGGGCCCTACCAAGACTTTTGTCGTAGATGAGGTAACTTAGAAGAGACAGAGAGTGTCCAACACCTTCTTTGTGACTGCCCTACACTAGTAAGAAGGCGATCCCGTATTCTCGGGAAGCCATTCTTTGAGGAACTGGGCGGTCTCTGAAACGTGTGTTTGGAAGACCTAGCACTCTTTCTGGACTCCACAAAGTGGTTTCAAGGGCGTGCCCAGCTCACAGAAACTGCTTAACGGATCCACATAAGCAACGTTTACCCTCTTCAGCCCATATCCCATCAACCCTTCCCTTCCTCCCTCTTTATCCTACAGTATGTACCAGACACCACAATGGGCCCTAGGGGCTTCTGGGTGCTCTCGGCCTAGGCCGAGCCGTCTGTTCAACCTAATCTTACCTAACCATCTTAAAAAATGACGTTAAGTAGTCCAGCTAAAAAAATAAATAAACATAATTGTTGTTTGTTTCGGACGTTACGTTCGAGACGTTACATTTCCTCCACTAAGATTGGGGGGTTATTGATCTGTGTATAAAACAATATGTCTTAACTTTTTTGAAAATTAAAATGTGAACTTATCTAGATAAAAGCGTTCTCTTTGCACATTGATGAGATTTTTGTTCACTCAAGAATGATTTTGCGGAATAATCATTTTATTTCATACTTAAATGAATACGTTTCTTAAGGAAAATTTTACAAAATCTGAGTTTTTGATGAGTGTTTCGTTTTTTGACGTGGTTTAACGTTTTCTGGATTAGCCCATATGTGATTATATATAGCAATATATCTTTTAGTATTTTAACACTTATAAATGAATTTAAATTAATATTCTAGTTCCATTTACTGTATTTCCAATACATTTCTATCGTGTCAATTCCTTTGAAAACAAAATGTAACTAAATTAAAAATCGTTTATAATGGTTCTGAATTAATTTTATTGTTATATAGATTCATATCTACATTTAATCACAGTAAATATTCCGGTTTACTTTATTATTCTTCATCAATATCTCTATGTTAATTGCCTAAATACATTAAATCTACCATATCTTTTGTATAAACCTCGTACAGCTCTTTGTGACTTCTTACAAATCTGTTCGTTGTTAATAGTGAATCTGAAGAAGCCAATAACATTTTAAAAATATGTTTATTTTGTCTCATCCGTGACACCTTGCAAGTATTCGAATACCTATATTTCTTGTTTTTTGATTCTTGTGCCTCTTCTGACAACTCCCCAATTGGAAGACTTTGGTAGTCGATGAGGTCTCCTTCGTGTGGAGTGTGGGAGTTAATAGGTTATAAGGATATTTCTCCATCAACGTTGCAGCAGTTTCCATTGCACATTTCCTCAATTTCGTTCCACTAACACTTTCCTTGCAGTTAAGGATATTTAAAATCAGTCTTTTGATGATCTCCTGATCAACACCAGTAATCCGCGCAGAATTTTCAAAGTTCCTAAAAAATGCTTTGGATTTGTTTCCATCATTGTTGTTTTACAACACATCTTTCAGTTAAAATTAAGAAACTTAAACTCAATTTAAACATTTGGATATCATTTAAAACCAAATATTAAATATAGTCAGATGCTTGCATATATTACTTAAAACATAGTAACTTTTTTTCATCAAAATGTTCATTTTTGTTTTTATTTATGGACCTTTTTGTTGACCCCGCCTTAGAGGGGTAAATTTTATATGCAGGCAAACAGAGTTAACCTGCTCATTTTAATTCTAATTAGAAGACATACACACACAAGCGCAAAACATTATCGTCACTGGACGATATCTTCCGTGTTTATTATCCGATTGCAATCAAATTTTGATGGTGGTGTAACATCACCCTAAGTATCGTTCATGTAGAATCTCAGCTTGATAATTGTCAGAGTTATGGTTTTTTGCTATTTGTGGGAAAACGGAATGACTCATCAAAAATGTAAAACTACCGATCGGTTCGGTTCTACTCATCACACGTGCTTTTGGTCTTCATACCAAATTTGGTGTCCCTACGACTTAAGATCTCTGAGGTCCTTTCGTTAATTGGGACAGCCAGGCAGGCATGGCTATATCGACTCAGCTCGTCGCCCTGATCAAGAATATATATACTTTATGGGGTCTGTCCAAAATTACAATATCTCTGCAACGGTATAATAATTTTATTGAATTTTAGGCGCTGGAAAAAAACCGAAAAAAGCCGTCGGATGACTATATCATACAGCTGCCATAGGAACAGTGCATTTTGATGCTATTAATAAACAATCAAAATCAGAGGGGGAGGTGGTACGATTCATTGGTGTTGCGACTTTCAAAAAAAAATTTAAAGTATATGACACAGTTACTCGCTCTTGCTGCTATAAGCCAATTGCAGCGACAACTTTAAAACAGCGAGCAGCGAAAATGTAAATTCTCTATCTATATATATACAACTCTTTGTCCTGATTCACTGACTGTCTGACGAGACTACACGCTGTATGCTATACGGCTTAAGACATCGAGCTGAATTTTTCACACAGCATAGCTGAGACATAGTTATCGTGCAATACGACGGGGTTTTGCGACGTTTAAACAGCGTGCAGCGAAAATGTTAATTCTTTATTATATTCTCTATTATATTATATTAAGTACAACTGTTATGTTAAGTCCAATTGCTGGGAACAATTGAATTCACGTTTCCCCCTTTCTTAAAAAAACTACATAAAGTCCGGCTACAGCTGTGGGAAGTGTTCCCTATTTACACTTCAAATTTCTTCCCAAAATTTCCTTCAAAAGTCAAACTTGCTTAATATGAAATTTCTATTTGCTTTTAAAGCTTGTAAGGAAGTTTTTTCCAGCCGGGGTCGGCGTCTCAGTCCGGCCAGGGCCAATTACAGAAAAATTTGTAATATGTGGGACGGCTGGAAATGAATCAGGGTGTGCAGGGACGACGCGCTGCCGGTGATTGCCGCTGCTGTTGGTGTCTGCTTGGCGTTGGCCGGGACACTCTCGCACCACGTTTTGTGTGCGTTACAGCCTGGCGTGGTACTCCTATTGTCTTCTGTTCCGTTTCGTTGTCCTGCTCGTGATCCATTTTCTTTCCAAATTTTCGTTGCCGTTGTTGTTGTTGTTGCCGTTGTCGTTGTTGTTCCTGTTGCCGTGGTCCTTGCGGTGTTTTCGTCGTCCTCGTGCGCGTTCTTATATTTTTTTCACTGTTAATTTTGTTTCTCACAAACACGTCTGCTTGCTTTCGGCCCGCCAGAAAAAGTGAAGCGTCGTTAAAACACGCTTCCCTTATCGATACACCGATCTCCATGTTCGATCGACGCCTAGTCCTCGCTGCTAGCACTAGGTGGCGCTTGTACTCAAATCAATCCTGCTTCCCTAATCGATACACCGATCTCGATGTTCAATCGATGCCTAGTACTCGTTGCTAGCACTAGGTGGCGTTTGTACTAAGGTATTTTTTTTAGAAAATACTGACGAGGCGGGCTTTCAAGCCAAATTAAAAATATAAATGGTGGGGGAAATTAAAAACGGGTTCTCGCCAGTGCGGCTTGATGCCATTGGCGGCTTGGCTTCATGCTTTGGCCAACTCCGGAACTAGAAAAAATCCCAGGATTTGTGAGCTGCAAAATGCTGCCTCACAAGCTATCCCAACCAAACTCACAGATTATGTATATCTTACTGATTGTTAGGTTAGGTTAGGTTGTAATGGCTGTCGATGTATTCGACACACATAGGCCACCTTTGGGCCCGTTGTGATACCATGGATGGCTCCCTGAAGGATTGCCCACACTCGAGGGGAATTACTATATTTCAGATTCAAATTTCAAAATTTCAAACTACTAAAGGGTCCAGTCCGTCGACTGGATAAACTTGCTTATTTTCCTCGGACTAAACAGTGCTAGTTTCCCTAAATTGTTGAGGAAGTATTTTCCCAGAAATTTGTGTATTCTTTTACTTAAGGCCGGACAGATGCAGAAGAAGTGCTCTGGAGATTCCTCCTCTTCCTCATCTCTGCAACTTCTGCAGAAGTCATTGTAAGGGGCGTTAAGCCTTCGTGCTTGAGTACCTATTATCCAGTGCCCTGTGATGGCCCGGATTACTGCCGAGCAATCCGTTCTACACAGCTTACAAAGTTTGGTAGAGCGGGATTTGCTTATACTAGGCCAGGTTTGCTTTGCTATTCTGCTGGTCATGGAATTTTCCCAGAGCCTGTGCTACGTGGATTGAGTGGGTTTGGAGGATGAACTTGCAAGTAGCTAGGGGCATACAGATTCCCTCCTTGTCTGGAAGGAGGTTATCAGTCGTGCCTCGCCTAGCGAGTTCATCCGCTATACAGTTACCTTGGATATCTCGGTGTCCCGGTACCCTTAAGGTTAACGTCGAATTGCTCCGCGATCTCGTTTAGAGATTTGCGACAATTGGTGACTGAACTAGACTTAGTAGTCAGGGATAGTAAAGATTTGAGGGCTGCTTGACTGTCGCGGTATATATTTATGGCCTCAGTACGATAGTCTCGAAGTTTGTTTATTGCTTCGTTGATAGCTAGTACTTCCGGCTGGAAGACACTGCAGTGATCAGGAAGCCTAAACGATATTTTTAAGTGCAGTTTGTGGGAGTATACTCCCCCACCTACTCTGCTGTCTAGCTTAGATCCGTCCGTATAGAAATTTAAGGCTCCGGCGTAGCCTGGAGTATCATTTTCCCATTTTTCCCTTTTTGGTATGAGTACTGTGAAGGGTGTCTCTGTGTGCTCGTTTGGCATACAGTAGTCAGTCTTTGTGGGGACATGTCTGCTGCTATTTAGAATTGCAGAGTGCCCGTAGGGCTTAGAGACCCAGAATCCTGAGTCCCTTAAGCGAATTGCTGTCATAATGGCGCGCTCCACGCTTTCTTGTTTCAGTGTCCTAATATTGAGGATGGCATCGAGTGCATCGCTTGGAGTTGAGCGAAGAGCTCCTGTAATGCAGAGTTCCGCCATCCTCTGAATTTTATTATTTGTGGTCTGTCTTGAGAGGGCTGGCCACCATACTAGAATTCCATATAGAAGGATCGGTCTGACTACCGCTGTGTATAGCCAGTGTACGATATAAGGGGACATGCCCCATTTGAGTCCTATAGCTTTTCTGCAAGTGTAGAGAGCTACTATTGCTTTCCTGCTTCGCTCTTGGATATTTAGGTTCCAGTCCAGTTTTTTGTCCAAGACTAGACCTAGGTATCTCGCGCTTTCGCTGAAGGAGAGGTTAGTCTCCTTTAGTTTTGGGGCCCTTAGTTGTGGGATTTTGTATTTCCTAGAGAAGAGGACCAATTCAGTTTTGTCGGGGTTTATCCCAAAGCCACTTCTTTCAGCCCAGGTGACCAACTTTTTAATTTTGCCTGTCATCAGATCGCAAAGCGTCTGGGGGTATTTACCCGTGAATATTATGGCATCCTCCCCCTCTATGTCACAGAGTAGCTCATTAACTACTATGTTCCATAGGAGAGGAGACAGAACCCCCTTGGGGAGTTCCCCTGCTGATGGGTCTGGTAAGAGTGGAAGAACCAAGTGTCGATGATATAACCCTGCTTGCAAGCAACTGATTTATCAATCCCACTAGACGGCTATCGACCCCCAGACCCATCAGCGCGCCGGTGATGGCTTCCGGAGTAACATTGTTGAAAGCCCCCTCTATGTCTAAAAAGGCTATGAGGGCATATTCCTTATGTCAAAGTGATTTTTCTACGGCGGAGACAACTGAGTGAAGGGCTGTCTCCGTGGATCTACCCCTCCTGTACGCGTGTTGACTATTGGAGAGGAGTGTTGACGGGATACTGGTCCTTAGATACAGGGCCAGGAGCCGTTCAAAGGTTTTAAGCATGAAAGAGGATAGACTTATTGGTCTAAAGTCCTTCGGTGCAGTGTGGGATGCCTTACCGGCTTTTGGAATAAAGACAACTTTTGAGGCCCTCCATGTGTCAGGGATATATCCTATTTTGAGAATTTCAGTGAATATCTTTCGTAGCCAGTTTGTGGCTATTGGTCTAGCGTGGATTAGTTTAGCAGGAGTAATATCATCTGGACCAGGCGACTTGTACGGCTGAAAGCTATTTATCGCCCAGTTGATATTACTTCTGCTGAGAAAGGGATAGGTTTATGGGTACCTCACCCAAAGGTAGATTTGATAACCTATCTTGATTACTACATCCTGGAAAATGCATGGAGAGAAGAGCGTCAAGCGACTCCTCGCTCGATGTAGTCCAGGACTGATCTGCTTTTTTGATGTACCCTAAGGTATGGTTAGTTTTCGAGAGTATTTTTCTCAACCTGGCCGCTTCGGAGGATGATTCGATATCCGAGCAGAAAGTGTGCCATGATACTCGTTTGGCTCTCCTTGTGGCTTTTTTACAGATTGCGAGGCTATTTTTATAGTCAGACCAAGATTGCTCAGAGTCGAGGAACTTGGCTTCGTTGAAAAGGAATCTACTATTCTTGCGAAGAGCATTTAGATCGGATAACCACCAGGGTGGTTTTTTCTTTAATTTTGGCGTACTTACTGGACATGCCGCTTTGCTTGCAGAGTTACATGCCTCTGTGAAAGTATTGTCAAGGGACATGAGATTTCCTATTGTGTGAGGACCCTCTGGAGGGTATTCAGGGATGGCTACCGAAAGTAACCTATGATAAATCGTCCAGTTTGTTTTCCTGGCATTAGTAAACTTTTTTGGTTCGGGGCGATGCATATTTACGACGAATTCAATATATCTATGGTCAGAGAAAGAATGTTCCGTGGATACTTTCCACTCTTGAATAGATTCAAAGATAATATGGGAGGCAAGGGTCAAGTCTATGACCTCCTTCCTATTCTTTATTATGAAAGTAGGATCGTTACCTTTATTGCAGATCAGCTGATCCGTGCTAAGAATGTAATCTAATAAAGACTCACCCCTTACATTTGTGTTGGTACTACCCCACTGGGTGTGGTGAGCGTTGGCGTCACACCCGACAACGAGACCAATTTGCTTATTTTCACAGTCCTTTATGAGGCTCCTCACCTTCTCATCTGGAGGGTCCGCATGGTCGTAAGCCATGTAGCTTGAGAGCAGCCTTACCGGAGTTTGCTGGAGCTCCAGGCTTGCCGCGGTGTTATCTTCATTGCTGAAATTATGGAGCAAGAAAATACAAAAGTGCTTTCTTGCTAGAATGCAGGTTTTAATTTTACCTTGTGTTTCAGGCACTATTAGCTTGAAATCTTGGGTCCCAAGTCCAGAAACCTTGCCACCCACCAGCCAAGGCTCCTGTATTAGGACTATGTCAGCTCCGCCTCCAGCCAGGCGGAGCAAAAGGGCAGCAGATGCTACCTTACAGTGATGGAGGTTGATCTGCAGAAGTCTTATCGACATCTGAAGAATTGACCTCCACCACTGTCCTGTTTGTGTCCTCATCGTCGGACGACGTCGCCTCTAATTCTGCAAGCCTGCAGAGCGCCTTGAGGTCTCGCGTGATGGTGGACGCGTCTGAGGCGTACCCCTCTAGTTCTGGGTGCTCAGGAGCTTCCATCTCCGAGGAGATGTCCTCGGCAGCTGGTTTGCTGTCGGGACACTCCTCCGTGGCCGCATCCGACTTATATACCTTTATATAAACCGAGCTGAGCCCAAAGTTCAGCTCTCCTCCGGCTGCCTCGATTGGGGCAAGCGACTCTTTATTGAGGATGACTACTGCCTGGTTAACAGCACCTTGCATTTCCTCCACCTTGACCACCTGCCAGTCTTGTGTCGGAAGACTGAGGTTGCACCTTTGGAGCATCTTTAGGATTCTCTCCGGTTCCTTTATTGAGGCCGGTATCCAGATCCCTGCCCTTGGCCTACTGGTACGTCGCACCAGTCGACCGCCACCAAATCGGCTCCGGGATAGACCTCACCGGCTTTGGACACCGCCATCTTATACAGCTCTGCCGACTTTTCGTCGTCGCAGGCTACCACCTTGATGTTGCCCTGGTACCAACCAACATCTTTGCAGGAGGGGGGTGGGCCGGGCTCGTCCTCCAGCAGCTCGAAGCATCGAATTGCTAGTGCTGCCTCTACCCACTTCCACTGGTTACGGGGGATCCTACCGCTCTCACTGCTCTTATCATAGACCCCTATTAGGATCCTCTCCTTAGCAATTTGAGCGAAGGATCTCCCCGCCTGAAATCGGACCTTTTTGGCAGACGGACCGAGGGGAGCACGCCTCTTGCCCACTCTACCTTCTTCAGCCAGTCCTCCGATGGCTTAGTGTTTAAGAGCGCATTCTGTCGCTCCAGAATATGGCCGGCACTCCTCCTCTCGGCATATGAGAATTTTCGCGTGAGGCTGGCTGTAGGTTTCTTCCCCTCAACCTCTGCACCAGACGAGGGCCCAGCCGCACTTGTAGTGCTCTGCTGTTTCCTCAGGTTGTCAGCGGGTGAAAGGAAGGTACCTTCTACCCCAAGGCCTGGATGGAATGCAGGTTTACTTGGACCAGCGACTACTTCTTCAGCGCAGGATAGCATGGGGACCGTCTCCTGCTTTAGGGAAGAACAGGCTGGTTTGGTGACCATCTCCTGTTTTAGGGAGCAAGGGCCAGAATTTATATTCCCTGCCGATGCCGAAAAAGAGGGATCTGAGATCCCCGATTTATTATTTATTAGTGAACTGGGCTCTTGTGTATTTTTATTATTTTTTTTTATTTTTATATTTTTGTTGTTATTTTTTATATTTTTGTTTGTATTTGTTTTATTTGTATTTGAATTCATAATTTGGACCCACGAGTGGCGGAGAAAGGGAAAGTCCGCCTGCACAGAGATCCGCGATGTGCAGGTAAGGCTAGCACGACCGGAGTGCGCCAGGTATCCGGCCGCTCCGTTCGCGACTGGGCTATTTTTTGAAAAGGGCCCCCAGCCAGGCAGACTATCGGCACGGGCCGCATGACACCTTAAGTCCAGCCCTTTCACCTCAGACCAAGAGCCAGGGCTCATAAAGAAGACAAGTGTCTTAGCTAACCCCAGTTCATATAGAACCACTGTAGAGTTATTTCCAGTCGGCACCCTCGTGGAGGGTTCAGTTGAGGATTTTTCCAACCTTACTAATTGTTACATTCTGTAAAAATTTGGTAAAGATCGGTTGACTATGTATATCAAATAGTCTTCATAGGAACAATCAGATGCTAATTATAATTTAGTATGAAGAGCTTTGTTGTTTTTTTGAGCTATCTCAATCAATCTCACAGATTATGTACATATTTCTTACTCATTGTTAAGTTCTATGAAAATTAGGTCAAGATCGGTTGACTATATCAAATAGCCTCCATAGGAACAATCAGATGCAAATTATAATTTAGTATGAAGAGCTTTGTTGTTTTTTGAGCTATCTCAACCAAACTCACAGACTATGTATTTTATACTACATTCTGAGAAAATTTGGTCAAGATCGGACTATTACATCATATAGCTGCCAAAGAAACAATCAAATGCAATTTAACGTTTAATATGAAGAGCTTTGTGTTATTTAAACCAAATTCAACGATTTGTTTTATATCAACAAATCTGACAAAATTAACGACAAATCTCACCATTTCCTACCAAATCAGACTTTTTCCAGCAAAATCTGTTTTTTTTCTCCAAAGTCCAATTGCAGCGAAAACTTTAAAATAGTGAGCAGCGAAAATTTAAATTTCCTATATTAAAAAAAGTCTATTATTTTAGGTCCAACTGCAGGGTAAAATTGAATTGATGTTTTCCGCTTTCTTATAAGAAATGACATAGGGTCCGGCTTAAGCTGTGTGAAGTGTTCCCTATTTTTATTCCACAATTCTCCCCGAGATTTCCCCGAGCGCAGCGAATAGGGGGCAAGCTCTCTAGCCTATATATAAAACTCTTTGTCCTGACTGTCTGACCGCTGTAGGCCAAACGGCATAAGATATCAAGCTGAAATTTTTACACTACATAGCTGAGACATAAATATTGTGCAATAGGACGGGACATTTTGATATCCCCACTGGAGGGGTTAAAGGTCAAAATTGCTTAGTGTGGAATTTTTGTTTTGTTTTATGAGCTTTTCCAACCAAACTCACAGATGTATTTCTTACTCACTCCTACATTCTTTGAAAATTTGGTAAAGATCGGATGACTATATCATATAGCTGAACTGGGAACAATCAGATGCAAATTAAAATTTTGTATAAAGAGCTTTGTTTTATTTTGAGCTATCTCAACCAAACTCAGATTATGTATTTTTTAAGGTAAGGTCAGATAGGCTAAATATTTGGTGCAAAATGACAAAAATTGTGCACAAATGTGCTTACAAACGTCAAATGTGCTTACAAATGTTGTACACAAAATTTTGTAAAAACCAGTTTGCACACATTTTGCAGCTAAAATTTTGCACCGCATTTGCGCGTGTCTGACGACAGTGTGACAACCTGTGACAACAAAAATAAAAGCATGAACAAACCAATGCAAACTTTATTTTCTTTTTCGGTTCTAATTGTTAAAAATACAAGTTTTAATACAACTTAATTCCAATATTAAGGATTTCTAATATATTATTAAAAAAATTTTTTTTAACAAAATTATTTTGTGGGTTGTACTTATATTACATGTGGCTGTTTTTGGAATTATTAAAAAGAAAAAAATCTCAGTTATCTGAATCACCTCATACATAATGCTATTTTAAATTAATGTTTTTAATTTAAAGTGTTATAAGTGTAATTACAAAAATATTTTTGGCAGGGACAGATACAGGGCTGCATAGAATTAATTTTTTTATCATCATCAATAGCATGTAATGCATATAATGATGCAGCAGCACAACTCAGAATTAAAATTTGCTTACTCTTTGCCAAATCCATCACTTAACGATATTTTCAAATCAAAGTTATCGACAAACGTAGACAAATGTGTGACCACTACTTAAATTTTAAGCACACAAAGAGTTTTGTGCAAAATCAGCGCTGCCAACTTTTCCGATGATTTTGCCATACGTGTGACAGGCTACATAGCTGCCATTAAAACAGTGGCTTTTAATGCTATTCATAAACCAGTATGCTATTTGTATGTTATGTTTACATAACATTCTGAACTATTAAATCTTTCAGAGAACTTCGGAATATATATAAGGGACCTATATGTCTTGGATTGTTAGGGTTGTTGTTTAATTTTTATACCCTTGCAGAGGGTATTATATTTTTGTCACGAAATGTGTAACGCATTGAAGGAAGCCTCACAGACCCCATAAAGTGTATATATTCTTGATCAGGGCGACGAGCTGAGTCGAAATAGCCATGTCCGTCTGTTTGTCTGTCTGTCTGTCTGTCTGTTTCTATGCAAACTAGTCTCTCAGTTTTGAAGCTATCTTAATGAAACTTGGTACAGATCCGTCTTTTTGTTGCACGCAGCACATATGTCGGAACCGGCTGGATCGGATAACTATATCATATAGCTGTCATAGGAACGATCGATTGGAAATAAACATTTAGTATGAAATACTTTTTTGTTTCTCAATATATCTCAACCAAATATAAACATTGTGTGTTTGATTAAGTTTTAAACAGGCTGACAAAATTTGGTATAAAGCGGACTACTATATCATATAGCTGCCATAGGAACGAACGGTTCGAAAACAACATTTAGTATGAAAAACTTTTTTGTTTTTCAAAATATCTCAATCAAATAAACACATTGTGTGTTTGATTAAGTTTTAAACAGGCTGACAAAATTTGGTGTAAATTGGACACCGCACTGCTTTTGATTGTTTTTTAATAGCATCAAAAGCCACTGTTCCTATGGCAGCTATATGATATAGTAATCCGATCTTGACCAAATTTTCTGAGGATGTTGCAGTTATAAACTCAAATTCAAACTAACTTCATTGTGATCGGTCGTGTTTTTTGTGCTCTGTGTAATTTGTGCGATTTATAATATAATTAACTAATAATTATTTAATGAAAGTTAATATTAGCTAGTTCGGTGTGTGCGTAAAAAGTGTTAAGTTTTTGTGCTGTGTTTTGTGTTTGTTTTAACAATTAGAGCATAGCAAACTTAACAAATTCGTTTTCGTTAATTTTTTTGTTTTTGTTTGAACCTTTACGCTCTGTGACGCTCTGACTCTCTCGCTTATGGCTCTCTATTCTTAAAACTGTACTTGAAATTGTGTACTCGTTGTTGAATTTGTTCGCAACTACGCGTACATTTTAAGTTCAGCTCTAACGCTTTAATTTTTCTCTCAACTAACGTCGTCTGTTAACGCACTTATGGATGACGTCTCTCCTTTGTCTCTACGTAATACCTTCATTTATACACCTATTAAAAATCCTAACATATGTAGTATCGAACACTTCTGTTCATCCAACTATTGTAGTTAGGGATGATGATGCCGATCCATCATCAAACATCCTTTTGCCTACCATATCTATCACATTTCCTCCGCCTTCTTTGCCTGCACCTAAGACTCTTGTAGCTGTTCCCTTAACGAAACAGATATTTATCTCTAGGTTGCATCCGGATACTTCGATTGATGACGTAAAAGCGCGTGTTCAATCGAAGATTCCTAATGCTCTCATAACTGTAGATAATTATTCACAACAATTTGTTGTAAAAATTTTTTGGCCAAATGATTTGCTTTTCAAAGAGTTTACTCCTAATAAAAGAAGTAGATCTACTGTCTCTGTCAGTTTAACCAGTTGATCCATCTAATCTTTCAAAAAACTTAATTTTCCTTTCCTGTTAGCGTATCAAATTATTAGAGGCCTTATATCTAAATTAACTAATCTATATGTAAATAGTATCTCTTTTGATTATAATATTCTTGCCTTCGCAGAAACTTGGTTGAAGCCTGAAATATCTAATTTGTCTTTATTCACTAACAAGTACACCACTTACAGATTTGACCGATTGTCACGAGTGGGTGGCGGCGTATTAATCGCGGTTGATTCTGATTTTCCGTCGGAATTAGTTAGTTGCTTGACTAATATTGATTTTATTGCTATTAAGTTAACTGTTTGTCAAACTTCTCTTTAAATAACCTGCTCGTATATTCCGCCGCAATCGGTTCTTTCTGTTTATCTTAAACACTTTTCTAATATACGATCGATATCCCCTTAACTTTCGGATAGAGATTATTTGTGCGTATTGGGAGACTTTAACTTACCTAAAATGTCTTTGTCTATTGTGGATAATCTGGTTGTTCCTACAAGTTCTCATGAGTTTGTCAATAGCATCCTAGATCTTTCCCTTTATCAAGTAAACAATATAAAAGTGTGCTCCCTAAAGCAGCGTCTAAGACGCGCTTTTTTAAAAAAGCCTATTTTAATAACTTAAATTATCTCATTATAGATCATGATTGGTCCCAGTTTTTTGTGAGCATTAACTAAGAATTTGCTCTGTGTCTTTTTTATGACACTTTGAACATCTTTTTTGATCAATGCGTTCCTCGAAGGTACTCAGTTAGGTCTATCAAGCCCCCATGGTTTACCCGAGAGCTATCAAGTCTAAAGGTACCAAAAACGATGTCGATTTTATTTATTTTATTTTATTTTATTTTATTGCTAAATGTAATTTTAACACACTTACCTCTCAACTTTACATAAAGTAATTTTGTCGTATAAGGGTCATCAAATTCCTTTGCCCATCGTTTGATGAATCCTAAAACTTGAGTCGCCCTAATGACCGTTAAAGCAACATGTGTATCAAACTTCAGTCTATGGTCGAGGAGAATACCAAGATCATTTACTTCACCTACTCTAGTAAGGGGTACCAAATCAAGAGTATAATTGATGATGTGATGCAAGTGTCTGTTAAAAGTTATAACTTTGCATTTAGGACAACTAAGACTTAGTAAATTAAGTTTGCACCATATCTGCTTGCATTAATTCAGAGTAGGAACTGTCCTTAAATGACACAATTTCACATCATTAGCATACATTAAAATGTTAGAGGGTAGAACAATATAAGGAAGATCGTTAATAAAGAGGTTAAAAAGGTCCAAAATTACGGGTGTGTCTGGCAGGAACTGAGAAATTAATTTGACTCAATAAATAAGAAGAATCAATTTCAATTTTTGTTCAAAATATGTTTTTTCTATACCAATTAACATTTAAAAATAACAGTTTTATATTTCTAAAGTAGTTTCACTAACACAATTATACTTTAAAAAATATTTTTTTTTATTCTTGATTTTGTTTAAAATATGCATCAACATTATGATTAATATTCAATAAACTTATTTTTTTTGGAACTATAATTTCGTTCTTTCAAATCCATACGCAATCTCACGTATCTAAGTGCTGAAATAAGTGGATCTGAAGAGGCTGCCAGCATATTAAAGAGGTCTTCAATCTGTCTAATCCGAGATATCTTGCAAGTATTTGCATATAAAATCTTTTTATAGTTTTTGTTTCTGTATTCCTGGGCTTCTTTAGACAACTCGTCAATTGGCAAGCACTGATACTCTATTAAATCTTTGCCATTGGCCAAAATCCTGTATACCGTAGAAGTAAATGTCTGTTTAGGTTACATTTGAATTCAGTTCAAAGACAAATTACGAGATCATACCTAGTCTATTCATTATGTGTGTACTTTTACCTGACAAAATTTCCCAAAGTGATACAAGACTTATTAAAAGTAACCTTTTAAAGGGTTATAAAACAGGAACACGATAAAATAACTCATTATATCGCAGTATTGACAAACAGGCACAGCAAGAACGCATGTTTATTGAATTGCGTATGTCTTCTTCCATCAGTCTGCAGCGCGCTTTTATTGTTGATGTTGCATCAGTTTTATTCATTTAACTTGTAAACGGGCAAGTCCGGGCAGCTATATAAGTTAGTTAGAGTAATACTATTCATTTAAGCTGCTTACAAAATATGGCCCAAAAGTTCGTAAAAGCTTGCAAGTTATATTCTACCAAAGTCAAAAAATAGCCTTATTTTAGTGTATTTTTCAGACTTTTCTGGTATGAAAAGTAAATGAGCGAAGAATTAAAATTAACTGTATTGAACTATAAATTAACATACTTTTTAGGTGAAACAAAAATTGCTTAAATCGGTTGCATAATTTGATCACAATTAAGTTTCAAAGTAGGTGTTTTGCTAAAAATTTGCATATTGTGCACGACCTCGAAAATAAGTAAACAATTTTATCTGATTTAAAAATAATTTTCATTTCTTAATCTGTGGAAATTCTCTAACGGATTCATAAATTACTTTTATGAGTGCTTTTGATTTTTTGATTTTTGAAATTTGATTTTTTTATGATTTTTGCAACGCGACACGCCTTAAAATCCCCACTGTGCGTCTGTGGAAGGCGTGACTGCTCCAGGAGGTCAATTTTCACGATAAAATAACTCAGAACCGATCTGGAAGGAAAGCACACTGCCAATAACTGGCTCATACTGGAAAAGTCGATTAACCAAGCACTTCATGATGCCATGCTACGACCAGAGAATAAGTCTTGGCCAAGGTTGTGGCCTGTGCCAACAAGGTGTCCCCGCAACAAGGGGAAAGGCAACGATCTCTAGATCAGCATTGGTCATGAATCCAAGAGCCACCTCCTGCAAAAGCAAGGCCAGCTGGAGTAGGGAATGGCTGTCTTCGGGCATTCATTCCCAACGGCTGTAATGGACGGGATGTTATTTTAACCGGATAGACTCAGAGTGGGGCAGATTAATCTGCATCATTTGAGAGTTTCTTTGATCGACCTTGTACGGTTTGCGGACAAGGAAGGGCGGATGTGGCTCTCATCCAGGATCGTAAGTTATACGTTTTGTGGATTGGGATCTCGCAGATACCACCTGCTTGTCCCACATGCTGTGGGTAAGTCAAGAACCTGTATCGTGGTCAGAGCCGGACTTAATGTTTTTTTCTCCTCTCGTTATAGCAATAGAGACCTGACGGTAGCGCAATGCGACCGAAGGAACCTGGCATCTACAGTATGGGGGATAAGATTCACCGTCGGAAAACATCAGAGCTCTCATTAAGCATACGCAGAAAGAGGGCATCGAAGCTATTCTAAGATCCGATGCCAATGCACGCCACACTCTGTGGGGAAGCACGGACGTCACTTGAGCTCGTACTGTTCACAAATCTTAATGTGTGTAATCGGGGCAGTCACCCCACGTTCCGCAATAAGAACCGCGCAGAGGTTATAGACGTAACCTTGGCGACGAAGAGCGACTCTCTTATAGTAGACGACTGCCACGTATCCACGCAGTGTTCGTTTTCGGACCACTAAAGAATAATGTTTTACTTTAGATTGAACGGGGAGGGTAACCATCCTTCAGGAATCCAAAATGAACGGACTGGGTTAAATTCTCAAGGTATGTTAACTGAGCCTCCCGGACATTCTAGATAAATCAACTCAGACCATTTCCGACATGCTCTATAAAGCGTACACCAAATCCTGCCCTATCAGCCGACCTCGCAACTGAAACCCCAACAAGTGGTGGACAACGGTGTTGGGCCAGCTTAGGAAGGAAACAAGAAGACTTTACAATGGAGCAAAGGTCAGAAACTGCCAGTCAAGACTGGAAGGCCTACCACCTCCGTGTCAGATATTTAAAGAAAAGATGTAGGAGAGCCAAAAGAGATTCGTGGGCTGCTGACCTGAATGGCACGTTTGAAAAAGACAGCCAGTAGTCTCTAGAATTACTCATTAAAAATGCACTTCCCGGCATGCCTGAATGCTGATGACGAAAGTGTGTCGATCACTTTGACTACCAGCAGAGAACCGGGAGGGGAGACGAACATGGAGAGCAGGGCCATTATTCATCGTCAACGAAGAGAAGATAAGCTGGGCTATCATTCCACCAGTACAAATCTGCAGGACCGGATGACATCAGACCGACAATGCTGCAAGCGGTGTGTGAACACCTCTTACCATGTCTGCTTGAAATCATCGCAACGGGATACATCCAAAAATATTGAAAATAAGTGAGAGTGGCATTCATTCCCAAGGTAGGAAAGATAAACCACTCCTCGCCAAAGGACTACATACCCATCAGTCCTTCATTGTTTTTACTTAAAACCCCATAAAGTATATATGTTCTTGATAAGGCCGACGAGCTGAGTCGATATAGCCATGTCCGTCTGACCGTCAGTCTGTCTGTTTCTATGATAACTAGTTTCTCAGTGTTGAAGCTATCTTTATAAAACTTGCGACCGTCTTTTTGCTGCAGGCAGTACATGTGTCGGAAACGCCCGGATCGGATCACTATATTATAGTGATGTAAAAAATCATCGAAAGATCGATTGATCGATTTTTGTATAAACGGTTTTTGAGGTTTTTAACTCGATCTATTTTTTTCGATTAATCGATTTAAATGAATCGATTATTATTAAAAATCGTCTTCTATCAACAACCTTAGCAAACGCTACAAAATACACACGTGGTATCAAAATTTCACTCATAGAAAAGTTGAATTTAACAAATATGCTATAGTAAGTGTGAGCTATAATATTATTAACGTATATGTATAAAAATAACATAATCTGATTATGTTACTGATCGCGAGCTGAGTTAAAATGTGTTATGTGTTAAAGTGTTCATGTATTTTTCTGTGTATTTATATACATATGATCGATGTCGAAATTTCCGATGTTTCGATCAATCGACGTTTGCACAGGCGATTTTAAGAATCCGATTTTTAAATCGATGTTCACTTTGGATTTACATCACTACTATATCATATAGCTGGCATAGGAACGATAGGTTCTATATCGATATTTCGTATGAAAAACTTTTTTTTTCTCAAGATATCTCAACTTTTTTTTTTTCTCAAGATATCTCTCTAGCTTTTTGTCTCTAAATTTCCTTTTTTAATTTTTATTAATACAACATATATGAATATATTATATTATAATAATTAATATATTATTCAAAATGTACAAATAAAAATATACAAATAGATAAATATGTTATATAAATAACATACATAAAATGTACACGCACACAAACATACAATATGCGCGTTTGCTACCTAACATACATATGCAGCCCAACTATACACGCACAAAACGAGCAGAACAATCAAAGCGAGACTCTAAACGTTCAAAAAGCGAGACCCTAACCGATCATTTTTCGAGCCACTCGCTTTTATGATCTGTTTTTTGATCTGTTCTGAAGAAAAATCAGACCACTCACAATCGAGACTCGGGACTATAGGCAAAAAATCACAATCGATACACGAGACCCTGTGACGTTAGACACTCGATTGGTACCCGACTCAAACGTGGACAGTCCCGTTCGAAAAATCACTCATAGACCCGTACGCAATGCAATCGTGCTCGACACCCGATTTTAAGCAGAGAGTCTCGGGGCTCGAACGAACATGTTGCGGCTGAGCGACTGAGTGGAGTTGATTTGATTTTTGGAAGGGGTGATTCAATCATACTTGAACACACTCGTTGCAGCTCTCTGGTCTGTATATGGTCTAAGCTTCCGGCGTGCCTTCCGTTTTGATTTGCTCCTCTATGGATTCACCTTCATACGCACTATGCAAACATATAATAAAAATACTAAAACAAATCACGGACAAATCGACATACAACGTTAAGAACTCACTATCCTTCAAAGAGAAGATCAAGGACACAAACATATACGACGACGAAATCTTGATATCTTTTGACGTCGTTTCCTTATTTCCCAGTATGCTGACGGATCTTGCAATAGATATCATAAACAAAAAATGCACACAAATTAAAAATCACACTGACATCCCAAAACAACTTTTTATGGACATTATCAGCTCTGCGTCACGGAAAGTAGATATTTTAAATTTGAAGACAAGATATATACCCATTTAAAAGGCATGCCCATGGGATCACCTGCTTCCCCTGTTATAGCAGATATCGTAATGGAAGATTTGCTGGACAGCGCCTTACAAAATCTTAAATACACACCAATATCGTTGACGAAATATGTAGACGATTTGTTTGCAATAGTCAAGAGACAAGAAGTCAACAACATTTTGGATGCACTTAATTCCTACAATAAACATATCAAATTCACACATGAAGTAGTAGAAGAAGGCAGACTAAACTATTTAGACACAACTATCCATAGACACAATAATAAACTTAAATTAAAATGGTATAAGAAACCAACCGCTTCAGGTAGAATAATCAATTACTTTTCAAAACATCCTAGGACTATGATTATTAACACAGCTCTTAGCTGCATCAATAGAATGTTCACACTAAGCGACCGTACTTTTCATGAAGACATCAAAAAAGAAATAACAGAAATACTTACAAGCAATAATTTTCCCCATAGGTTAGTTCGGTCAATAATTAAACAACAATTACATAATAAAAAAATTAAACAACAACCCGAACAATCCAAGACATATAGGTCCCTTATATTCCCTTATTTCCGAAGTTCTCTGAAAGATTTAATAGTTCATAGCACACAAACCAAACCGCACCATGAAACTGTTTTTCAATAAAACCAAAAGCAGAATTAATCCAATGGGTAAAAGTAATGTCATTTACAAAATACCTTGTAGTGGCAATCACCAGAACAGTTGCAACAAGGTATATATCGGAACCACAAAATCAAAATTAAAAATTAGATTATCACAACATAAATCGGACAGTAAACTTCGACTACAATCAAACATGCAAAAAACTGCGCTAGCTACACACTGCGTAGATAGTGGCCACATAGCCAACTTTGAAAAAACAACAATATTACAACAAGAACTACATTATAAAAAATGTTACACCTTAGAGATGCTTCACATCATAAACACACCCGCAAGCCAAAGACTCAACTATGTACCGACACTTACTTAACAAAAATCAGTTACAAA
This sequence comes from Drosophila neotestacea, assembly GCA_035044365.1. NCBI lineage: Eukaryota > Metazoa > Arthropoda > Insecta > Diptera > Drosophilidae > Drosophila > Drosophila neotestacea. The sequence goes on from JAWNMD010000450.1 coordinate 845,749, forward strand.
CTCCAAGCCGTACTGCCAAGACGCGGACTTGTAAAACAAATAGAAAGTACGTTAATTTATTTTAAAAATGTTTAGTGTTCAATGTTATTTATAAGTTTATATTATTTTAATGTTTAAATGTGTCTCTTGTATTTTCGCCCTGAAGACGACAGCCGACGGCTTGTCGAAATATATCGGCACATAATAATAAATTTATAAACAATTATTTTATTTGGACCTGGAGCCAGCTAAACGCACAAATTCAACAATTAAAGAAGTCGCTAAAAGCCCACAACTTTAAAACTTATTTTGGCAATTGCATAGTCAGTTTTCGTGGACGAACGTAATTGAACGCATTCTGTCCGTTGAATTCTTGTAAGCTTGTCGATATTGTATTTATTTGAGAGTGCTGGCCACCATACCAAGGCTCAGTATGTGAGAAAAGGCAGTTCCCACGTGTTGCGGAAGGTTTTCCTGCGGGAGTAGTTTGCTATGCACGCCTTCTTGGCGCGTTCTTTTATACTAAGATGCCATGAAAGCTTTAAGTCGTAAGCTTCAGCCTTTGCCCAGATACCCTGAACCTCACTTGGCAGGACGCTCGGAGTACGTCCAGGTTCGCCGCTGGGGACTCACATTCGAAATCAGCCCTAAAACAATGCCCGTGAAAGAGATTATATTTTGTGTAGAGCATATGCAGAATGGTTACCAATTAGGAGGTGATTCGTGATTTTCCCCTCCTGGTAGATGGACGGGCCAAAAATTGGTTCTGGAAGCAGGCGTGATCCGGGGAGGCGATGAAGTGGCCCAACTTGCGGTATTCTCTCGAGAAGCATTTTCAGACGAGAAGCATTTTTAGACATTTTCATCAGGTTAAAGAGGTGTGTACTCCAGAGCAAGATGGTGATCCAGAGGAGCCACCAGGCGAAGCCGTGGAGACTTTGCATAGGCCGCGTCAAAGAGGCGGCGAAAAGGCGTGGTGGAACTGTCGGGAACAAATGCACACATTCTAGGGCTGCGAGTCGCTGGAACACAATATTCCGGCCCCGAAGTAGATGCTGTCTCCCAGTGCAGTTAGCAGTAGGTCCTAAATTTAAGGACAGTAGTTTAATAAGAAGCAGAATGGTTGAAAGAGACTACACGCACTACACGTAATTCCAAGAGGTCCATTCGGTTCCCTCTGTAAGTCCGATAAGCAGCCTATTGAGAAGCCCGGGCACGGATATTTGATCAGGAGTCTACGGGGGAACAGATCCTAATAATAGCAATGCCCCGAGTGCGGCGGGCCAGATCCCGATATAGCGAGCGGAGTCTGGAGCGCCGACGTGTGTGTCAATCTGTCAGGATGGTGGTGAATGGCGACAAGCGCGCTTATGCCGAAATCCAGCTGCAGGGACGTCTCGTAGAGGGTCTCTTAGACACCGGAGCATCCGTGAGTATGCTAGGAGCTGGAGGTCCGGAGTTGATACGGCAACTCGGTTTGAGGATGACTCCGCTGACAACCACCGTACAAGCAGCCGAAGGCACGAGGAACAAAATCATCGGCATAGTAGAAGTCACGGCAGATTATGCGCACACGGAACGATCGCTCACTCTGTACGTGTGTCGGAATTAATGACGAAGAGTGAACCTGTATAGCCGCACATCCTGAACGAGTCTCAGCTGAGGAGAGTAGACACGGTGATGTACCACTTCCGGGCATATGAGCGCAAATGTTTGGGAAAAACGCCTATGGAGCAGCACACCATTCAGCTGGTAGATGGAGCCGTGCCCGTGAAGGAGCGTTTGCAGAGGTGGACGAAAAGTTGCGGCTCGCAGTGATAGAACCCAGCGAGAGTCCGTAGAGCAATAGGATTGGTGCGGAAAACGGGGAAAAATTGTCTTTGCTTAGACGCCCGGAAGCCGAATGCCGTAACGGTAAAGGATGCTTTTCCACTGCTGAACATTGAGTCGACCCTGAGTCGTATGGATCATACAGTGTTCGTCAGCAGCGTCGACCTGAAGGCATTCTGGCAGATAGAGCTTGAACCGAAGAATCGGGAGTACACGGCCTTTTCAATCCGAGGGAGTCCACTCTACCAATTTCAGATGATGCCGTTTGGATTGTGCAACGCGGCACAGAGATTGTGTCGCCTGATGGACCGGAAGATATCCCAGAGGCTGAGGACAACGCTTTTGTGTATTTGGATGACCACTGGTGATATCAAATATCTTCGAGGAGCACATGGAGTTGGTTTCTGAAGTGCCGAAGTGCCTTAGGGTAGCGAGCTTGACGATCGGGTTAAAGAAGTTCAAGTTCAGCATCAATTACCTGCGGTATCTGGGGTACACAATCAGCGGTGGATTGCTGCGAACCAATCCAGAGAAGGTGCAGGATTCCTGTACCCAAGAGTGAACGACAGCAGAGGAGTTTCTTGGGCACAGCCGACTGGTACAGAATATTTATCCAAAAATTTTCTGGCTTGTCCGCATTTTTGACGGACTGCTTATGGAAAATTGCACGATTTAAAATGACGGACGAGGCAGCCGCAGCATACCACGCTCTCAAAAATGCCCTCACAGGTACCTCAGTTCTTGTACACCCGGATTTTCAGCGGCCTTATTTTATCAGTGCGATGCGAGCTATGTAAGCCAAAGGGATAAGGAAGGATCTGACAGGCCGATAGCATTCTTGTCAGCGAAGCTCCGAAGGGCGCAGTTGAATTACAGCGTCACCGAAAAGGAATGTTTGGCAGCGTACGTGGAAATGATTCCGTTTACCATCATCATGGATCATGACAATTTGCAGTGGCTGATAGCACCAAAGGATCTGAGCGGGTGGTTTGCCAGATGGTCCTTAGATTTGCAATCCTTTCAGCCTAGCGTGGAGCACCGAAAAGGAAACGATAACGTTGTAGCTGCTATGCTGTCTCAAACTAGATGGGTAAGGAAGTGGTTAGCCACCGTCCTATGTAGAAGGTGTATCTTGATTTCTTGGGCAAGTACCCCAGATCCCTGCTTGGCAATCTATGCACTTCATTGCACTTGACCAAGTACGTCTGGCTAGAGCGATCCCCAAGGTGACAACGTTGGCAGCTGTGATGAAACTAAAGGATGAAGGGCACGGATATAGGAGACGCTGCACAGGGCCTATGAAACGGTGGAAAATCGTTACAACTTGAAGGCACGCGAGATTAAGTACGTACCTGGACAGGAGGTCTTCAAGCGTAACTTCGGGCTAAGCGAATTCAACCGGAATATCAACGCTAAGTTCTGCAGAAAGTACGTCAAATGCCGGATTGTAAGGCCTGTCGGGAAGAGCCCATACGAACTGGAGACGATGCAAGGTAGCCGCTTGGAATCTTCCACGCTAGCACAGTCTGAGCATAAGACACAGGGATCTCAGGGTGTAGGTGGTGGCCTACGTTGGCGCCGAGGCACACAGGACTTCCACCAATCTTTTTAGCTTGATTGTGGGTTTTCTTCAATTTCGAAACATTCGGTCAAGCATTTCATCAAACTGTCTATGACTTTTATTATTGGCAAAGTTGGCGTTGGCCTAAAAATATATCATGGCGTTCACCAGGAAGTTTCACAAGTGTAAAGGAGAGGTGCGGGCTCCGTTACGGTATTTCCTGGAAAGAACTTTTAACGATTATTTGGTTGACATTGTGGAGCTTCCGTCTGCTTTATTAAGCAGACTTGGGCTGTTGTGTTTTTTCGATAGGAATTCTAGCCGTGTTCTTTACGTTTTCAATGGATTCACAGTATTTAGCCCTTGAGTCCTTTATGGTCTTATATAACGCTTGCTTGTATGCTTTTAATGCATCTTTATTTAGTTGCCACATCTTGCTAGCATAACACCAGTAGAGGCCTTCCTTGAGTTCTTCCGGAGCTTAGCTAGTTCCTGACTCCACCATGGGGGATATTGCTTCTTTGCATACGTCAATGGGCATGTGGAAGTGATTGCCATTTTGAAAATCTTATTCATCTGTTCAAACTCCTCATCTATATCTTTGGTGGAGAGATTGTCTTTCTAATACTGAGTTTTCACAATGGACTGATCTAGTTTGGCGAACTGGTTCCAATCCGTTTTTCAGGAGGTACGTAACTTTTCGGTCTTCATCACGTCAATAATAATTCTGTAAAATATGTATCAATGATCTGAGAACGAGTGCCGTGTAGCTACCTTTCAGTTACTTATTTAAACCGTAACCAGTTAGCAATATGAGGTCTAAAACCTCTTCCCAGTCTTGATGTTTTGTATTGGAGTACTGCCCTGGCTACAAATGGTATTATATTCTGGATCAGGGCGACAAGCTGAGTCGATATAGCCATGTCCGTATGTCTGCTCGTTTGAACAACAAGATCTTAGAGAAGGAAAGACGAAGAGACGAGAAGCACCACATTTGGTATGAAAACTTCTTATATTTGCACGCAGATCAAGTTTATTTGAAATTTTGGATGCCACGACCCCTTCGACCACAAATCGATAAAAACGATATAACTACTGCTACAGACTTGAGATTTGGCACTTATGATGATTAGAAGACTCTGGACTGATCGGTATTTTAAAATTTTTGGTGAGTTAACCAATTCTTCCACAAATCGCAAATAACCATAACTCTAGGAATTATCAAACTATAGATTTGAGTTTTGGTATGAATGATAATTGGGGTGATGTTACACCACCGTGCAAATTCGAAGACAACTCTTCCATACAGTGACGCTAATGTTTTGTGCGTGCGTGACTTTTTTTTTTTTAATTACGGTAACTTAACAGTCTATATTTACAATAATTTTATATGAGATCATAAAAAGATCTTCAATTCCATTCGCTGCATAGCATGGCAGAGACAATGCATTGGCACATTTGAGGTTATTTCCTAAAAATATAAATTTCTCGGAAAGTGGGCAAAAGTCGCATTTTTAATTACCTGCATTTGAACAAGAATTAAATTCTCTACAACACAAAATATATTTCATCAATGGACTCCTCTGGACTCACTTTAAATGTCTCTTCAAAAGTGAGAATTGATGAAAAAATTTTATTTGTTAGATGACCTACACTTTTACTTCATTAAAGGAACAACACGACTGATTTCTACATTTGACACTCACAAACACATAGTAAAAACCACACTGATTAGAAAAACAATATAATTTCAAAGCACGTGCTTTGCCAGAGCGACCTCTGTGTTTATCAGCTGATATCTTCGTAGTGGCGCCATCAAGTGGAATTTCTGGTTAGCAAAATAACAGATCAATCTTTTGTGAACGCGTTGCATTCCAAAGTTTTTTTAAGTGGCGACTTTCAGAACATGGGTTTTGGTCTCACAAACGGGTCAAATGCCCCATAGTGCAATGGTGTCTGGCTCATATTTATACCAAAAACTTGGTTTGTTAGGGACCTGCAGGCCAGCATAACAGCACTGTATGTATGTGTTTTTTACTCTTGCAGATGGTATCATAATTTTGTCTCTGCAAGGGTATACAATCTTTGGCGCGCCAAAGAAAACTTTCGTTATATTTGGGATCTGCTTAAGTCTCTTTAAATATATTAATTTTAGGGATAACTGTGTCAATTAAATATGCAGTTAATATTTAAAAATAACTAATATTTACATTTAGGGCGAAAAGCAGTTGGAAACGCATGAAAGATTTGGCTGCAGAAAAGGAAAGGGAGAACGAGGCCAAGCGACCTCCATGGCGTGCTGTTAGTGTTTCGACTCTTGCCAAACCAGACAAGAATGCAATGCTTCGCGCCAAATTACTGGATGCATCCAGGTTTGTATATAATGTTATTTAATCTAGTTATAAGTGCTTATGGATGGACTAATTTTTAATAGACGTTTGAGAGCTGGCAAGGCTAATGTGGCGGTTCAAACCGATTTTGTTCCAACAAAATGCATGAAAGAAGCGTGCATAGGTCCACAATATGATTTAATTTTATTTAAAGATACCGGAATCTTAACGGATGGCCAATATTCAATTAAGAAGGATGAGCTTCAGCAATGTATGTAAATGAGTGAAAATATCGATAACAACATTAAGTAAACCCAACCGTATTTGTTGCAGATATATTAACTTATTCTATGTCGCAAATGACCGACTCCATACGCACGGCTGATATAGCTACACAAACTCTTTTACCCAAACCCTATAATGATGCTATAACTAACTCGCACTTAATCCACATTAATCGTTATGACCAGGGTAAAACAGACGATGTGGAAAAAAAGTTACAATATCAAATTAAGAAAATTCGCTATTTGGATAGTAATGACGAGGTCAACGCAATAGCTGAGTCCCCTGCGTTGATGCAGGGTGTAAAGTTAAATCCTACTTTAGCATCGTGGCACTTTGAAGATGACAATATCGAAATGGAGGCCGAAAAACATTTCATTCCTTATTACATTGAGCCCTTTAAGCCGTGGAACAGCTTTATTCCTTTTCCGTTTCGCTTGAGTGGTAATACTTTGATTGGCAGGCAAAAGATCAATTGGTATGCTCTGCTTCAGTCTATCGATGATTTAATTCGAGAGTCAAATATTTTGGTCGACAAGCTGGAAGGAGTAATACAAGACAGAAATGAACAGAGTCAAGATGTACTCAAATCTTTGGATGAAAATACAAAGATTGAGCCCACAACCTTCATATTTCCATCTGAACATTGGCTACCAATTATTGAGAAACAGGAAATGGAACTAAATGCGTTGATTAATTTGAAATAAAAAGTATTTAAACTAAAATGTTCAATCATATGTGTTAAGTGTTACACTACATATAATTTAAGAGAATAACAAAATTTATTTTTTTTTTAAATGAAAATTTGTCAGTCGCAAAACAAACTCCAAAATTTTTAAGTGTACCTTGTAGGGTATATTAACAGGCAAAAACAGGCGTGGCAGACCCCATAACTGTACTATCCATAGAATATAGATATACATATACAATTCGCTTAAGCTTAACTGAATGGCTTTTTAAAGTATAGACACTTTCAAAACGTCAAACGTGACAATTTTTCGTATTTAGCGCGAAGATTCTTGTATGCCAAGACATTTTGTTATTTTGATAAATAACTTAACTAATAGCAGTCGCTTACACTGCGCGTTATGACAAGTACCCGTTTCGCATGCATATAGCTGCTTCCACTCTATGATAAGCATGCAAGATTCCAAAGAACGCCAATCCTAGTATATCGCTTCGTCCAGCGACTGTTTCCTTGTGATACGGGGCTCGCATTTCGTCAGGGAATGCCTCGCATTGTGACCGTCGTGGTGGTGGTTCTCAACAACCGGCTGTAGCGCAAACTCACTAGTCATCTCTTCTTTGTATTTGAAGGTATCGTCTTGTGCCGCTAGCTGCGGCCAAAAGTTGGCTGCTTTTCGCAAAAACGTGGGCCCAGTCAGCCATCGCAACACTGGGCTTAATTCCGCATTGGATTGCGGTCTCGTTGCGTCATCTGCTGCGTTCTCAGCGGTTGGCACCCATCGCCATTGTGCAATATCCGTAGACTCCAGAATCTCGGCCACACGGTTGCCGACAAATTGCTTATATCGGCAGTGCGTGCTGCTTATCCAGTGCAGCACTGTCTTCGAGTCTATCCAGAGCACGATATCGCTGACAGCGGAGCTGTGTTCCTATTTCACAGTGGTCGTCAGCCTCGTGCCCAAATCGGCAGCTTGCAGCTCCAGTCGTGGTAAAGACATAGTTCTCATCGGAGCACATTTTGTTTTGGCACACACAGTAGGCCTACAAGAACGTGTAGCCTTTTATTCAGTGGCGCCGTCTACTGAAATTTCTAGTACGCAATATGAAAGAACAATCCATCCAATACATGGTCTTTCTTTTTTCTATAAAAAAATTCTAGCTCCTATATTTTTGCAACTATCTTAATAGTTGATACAGTTTTATAAGGAAACTAGGGGGCTGGCCCCCTGCTCGCTTCGCTCGCCAACCCACGGCTCGCCTCGCTCGCTGAAATCTCGAAGAGGGAAAACAGGGAACACTTCTCACAGCTATAGCCGGACCTTAAGTCATTTCTAATAAGAAAGCGAGAAATGTTAATCCTAGCTTTCTCTGCAATTGGACTTTAAATACTAGTTCTTCATATTAGCAGTGGGCAAGACTCGTAGTGCTCGCTGCGCTCGCTGAAATGGCAGCTATATGATATAGTCATCCGATCTTTACCAAATTTTCACAGAATTTAACAAAGATTAAGAAAAAAATAATCTATGATTTTCGTTGAGATAGCTCAAAAAACAAACAAAAATTCTATACCAAGAAAGTTTGACCTTTGACCCCCCATTTTAGCCCCTTCCACTGGGAATATCAAAAAAGCCCGTCTTAGTGCAAGATAATTATGTATCAGCTATGTTAAGTGCAAATTTCAGTTCGAGATCTTGAACCGTTTGGCCTACAGCGTGATGTCTCGTCAGTCAGTAAATCAGGACAAAGAGTTTTATATATATAGATAGAGAATTTACATTTTCGCTCTTCTCTGTTTTAAAGTTTTCGCTGCAAATGGATTATAACAGCAAGGGCGACTAACAGTGCATTATACTGCAAATTTATTTTGAAAGTCGCAACACCAATGAATTGTACCCCCTCCCCCACTGCTTTTAATTGTTTATTTATAGCAATAAAAGCCACTGTTCCTATGGCAGCTAAATGATATAGTCAACCAATCTTGACCAAATTTTCTCTAGATGCAAAAGTGAGTAAGAAATACACAATCTATGAATTTGGTTGAGATAGCTCAAAAAACAAAGAAGCAATTTCTACTTTTGACCCCCAATTTAAACCCTTCCAGTGGGGATATCAAAAAATCCCGTCTAATTGCTCGTTAATTATGTCTCAGCTTGTGTAAAAATGTCTGCTCAATATCTTGAACCGTTTGGCCTGTAGCGTATTGTCTCGGGAGTCAGTCAGTCAGTGAATAAGTGAGGACAAAGAGCTTTATATATATAGATACATTGAAAATAAACATTTTCGTTGCTCGCTGTTTTGAGGTTTTCGCTGCAATTGAATTATAGCAGAAAGAGCGAGTAACAGTGCCATATACTGCAAAATTATTTTGAAAGTCGCAAAAACCCCCCCCCCCCACCCCTTCCAACTGCTTTTGATTGTTTCCCAGAAGGAGATAATCCGCAGAAAATTTACCAAATTGCCGTAGCCCGACTGAGAGGATTGCACTACCAGATCGTGTAAAAGTCTTGTTACCTGCCGACAGCTTTATCGAATCCGTACATCGATTGCTAGCTAGCTCTCGGTACTTCCAGGGATGGATAAAACCCTCGATGCACAGATAGTCCGATAACAACATTTATGTTTGCGGAAATTTCACTACGGTCGTCTTCTTTCGTGTACCTGTTTTGGAGGAAAAGGAAGACTGGTGCTAGCCATTCGCCGTCATCTGCGTCGCCCCCTACCATATACTGATCCTGATCTTCAAGGATCAGTATCCTATTCCGACCGCTCCGGCCGCGAGTCACTTCACTTCACCCTGTCATTTTTTGATTTGCTAATACACACTTATATATTTATTTAATCTTAACACTTTCTTCATGCATATGTTTAGCTGCTGGCCTAACAAATCCTACTGGAACCACCCTACTCAACACTTAACGCTCGAGCAGCTAGCGAAGAATGTTAAGTGACTCAGTAGCTGTGGACAAACAATAATTTAAGTTTATATATATCGGTTAAGCATATTAATAATAAATGAATAAATTAAAAAAACAACAAAAAAATTAAGAAATAAACATAACAAAGTAAATGTTATGACTAAGCAGATGAAACTTTTGTTGTATTTTGAATTTTAATTAATGCCTAAATAGGCGACAAGCAGAAAGACTCAAAAACTGCCTCGGACAACTCCCTTATGGCAAAAGGGAACGTCGAAACAAACGAAAAAACACTGGTATTAAAATCTACGGCCACCCGGAGACGGTGGCCAATCGCTCCTCCGGTGGTGTCGTCCCACACTGCTTGTTGGTACTGCTCCTGCCAGCTGTTGGGTGGGCACATATGCTGCTAACACTAATACAAAAAAACACTATCATTCAAACAAACTTTCACCACGAATTTAAGCTGCTTAAATCTACAATTGGACGTCTCTGCACTCTTCTTCTGCCTGGATTTCTTGAAAATTGTTTAGATCCAGAGTCTAGTAAGGAACAAGGAGAGACTACAGAACAAAAAACATAGAGAAATTCTCCAGCGGCCACCAGTACTTAGCCTTGGTACATATCGTAATCGTTTGCGCCTTTATGGATTTGCGGATTCGATAACTCGATATCGTTTGAGATACGCATACCAAATTTTGGTATGAAGACTTCTTATACCTTCACGCAGATCAAGTTTTTTTTAAAATTTCGAAGTAGAAGAAAATTTTGAGTGGCGACCTTTACTTCCACAGGGTATTTGACTGTTGAGCCCTCCCGACTGAATGCTATATTTTTTAAGTTTTAGGCGAATTGCTGAATGCGATTCGTAACACCACACCTCCGCCGCACCCTGAGATGTCTGGCAAGTTGTTGTTGCAGAGAGCCATTTTGTTTTTCTGCTGCTAGCCAGGCACTAGATCTGTCTTACACCTTCAGGTCCTTGGCGTGGAATATGCCTAGTGGACTTCCTTGCAGATTTTCCAACTCATAGAGGCTGTTCCCAACGGCACGTACTACTTAGTGTATTTTCGGCAAAACTTTGCATTCAAGTTTCATCGAAAATCACTCAACACAAAGTTCCGCTTGTACTACTTGAAACTGTAGCGTCTCTCAGCTCTATCGTGGGCCATGTGTAGTGTCTCACGGATACATGATCAATAGATTTGAAGCTTTTCGGATCTCTCGAGCGGCGCAATTGCAGCATCCTCCAGGGCTCCAGCACATAGTGATTGCCATGCAGGAACATGTTCTGGCCAAACATGGCGAGGTACGGCGATACTCCAATGCTGGCGTGTATGGCACTACCTTTTGTATCTCCGGGAGCTTCTCGTCTGCCTCCACGTGTGTTCGGATGGCTGCCAACACCGACTGATTCACACGTTCCAATGCATTCGCCTGTGGTGCGTAGTGAGCCGTCTTCATGTGGTCGAAACCATAGCGCGCCATCAAAGATCCGAATTCCCTGGACGTAAACTGTTTCCCGTTATCGGTGTGCATGACCTCTAGTACTCTAAACTGCGATAATATCTCGTTCTTCAGGATCCGCACTGTGGTAATCGCCGTCGCCTTTGCAATTGCCCTCAACCAGACGATTTTCGTCATGTGGTCCAACGCGATGAAGATGTACACGTTCCCTTGGCGCGATCTTGGATATGGACCAAAAAAATCCAAATACGGTTCTACATATCTGCGTCGTGTGCTTCGTTTCCTTACAAACTTTGCATCCCAATACAGCATATCGGCTACCACATTATCCTTCCCCGTAAGATGCTCCACGTTAAAGTAAAACGTCTGCAGAGACAACAACCAACGTGTCAACTGTCCACTCAAATCTTTGAGGGTTGCGAGCCATTGCAAACTCGTATGGTCGGTTATGACCGTAAATGGCATAAAAGGTCGGAAACGCTCAATCGCCTTCACTGCTGCCAGACACTCCTTCTCGGTTACGCTGTAGTTCTTAGTTTGGCGGAGAAGAATGCTATGGGCCTATCCCTTTCTTCGTCGTCCCTCTATAAAAGCTCTGCTCCAATGCCAACATGGCTAGCGTCGCACTGCATATAATAGTGCCGCTTGAAGTCAGGATGGACTAACACGGGTGCACAGGTAAGTGCCTTCTTCAACGCATGGAACGCTGCCACCGCTTCCTCATTCATCCCTAACTTCGCATTCTCTTTCAGGCAATCCATGAGCAAAGCTGACAAGCTCGATTAGTCTCGGATGAAACGCCTATACCATCCGGCCGCTCCCAAAAAACTGCGCAATTGCCGGACTGATTTCGGCACCGGGATCTGGACTATAGCCTCGACTTTCCTCGGGTTCGTCCTCAATGCTCCATCTCCAATCACGTATTGTAGATACCGAAGATACCTGAAACAGAATTTTGAGTTTCCCAGGCCTATGATAAGATTAGCATCTCTTAATGCCTTCGCCACATCTCCTAATAAGCTCAAATGTTCTTTCCAGGCTCTCGATATTATTAGGAGATCGTCCAGATACACGAACACCCTGCTTCGTAACGACTGTGAGATTACTCGGTCCATTAGCCGACATAATCGCTGCGCCACGTTACACAGGCCGAAAGGCATCATGCGGAATTTGCAGAGAGGTCGCTCAGGAATCGTAAAAGCTGTATATTCCCAGCTTTTCGGCTCCAAGTCAGTCTGCCAAAGCGCATGCTTGAGGTCCACGCTGCTGATGTATATCGTGTCATTTTCTCTACTGAGAATCGACTCTATATTCTGTAATGGGTATGCATCCTTGATCGTTAACGCGTTCAACTTGCGCGCATCTAAACATAATCGGTATTTGTCAGGCTTCTGTATTAGCGTCATCCGATTGCTCCAAGGACTCTCGTTCGGCTCAATCACACCCAATCTCAGCAAATCGTTTACATCGGCATACAACAATTCATGGATCGTGGGCGAAACGGGATAAAATCATTGCTTTACAGGCACGGCTCCTTCGGTCAACTGAATTGTATGCTGCTCCAGGTAAGTCTTTCCCAGACCGGTATTCTCGTATGTCAAAAACTCATTTTTCACCCCTTCCAGTTTCTGTTGCTGCTGTGGATTTAGAATGTGCGGTTCTACTGGCTCGCTTTTGGTGATGAATTCAGATTCCACGTGTTCCAAGGATTCCACTCCCAGAATTTCTGGTGCGAGCTGGAATTTGCGCCAAAAATCAATCCCTAGATACATTGGTTATGTCCTGAGTGCACCCATTGTATTGCACTGGCACCTCTAACTTTCCCACGATAGTATGTCTGGTTCCTCTCGCCGCTTGAACTGTCGATGGCGAATTTACTAATGACGCTCCTATCTTATCCGCCTATGCGATGACCACTAATCTCCACGTTTGTGAAAACACGCTTCTCGCCCGTAGCTGCAGAATTTATCGCCGTGCATACCATGCTTCGTTCTTGCCGTCTCTGCTGGTATCAATGGTATCGAATGTGGCCACATTGCAAATACGAGCTCTTGCTTCCTCATACGCTGCTCGACGTACCTCTAAGGGATAACGTAGCGATTATTTGGCCTGTGGTATGCTACTTCTATTCCTATTTATTAATATTTTTCTAACGCATGCTTTGTCCTTACTATTAGTGCCTACATCTAACATGCAATGTTCGGAGGACCTTATCGTGTCATTGCAGGATTAGAGCGCGACTCCTCCGCTTGCGTTTGCTCCGGTTGCTGTTTCCCTGCTGGCATCTGGGACACTTCATGCATACCGTACCAGGAAGACCGCACTCACACTCCCAAAAAGTGTGTCCCACTTGTGCACAATTCAAACAGGTTCTGTTGCTTTCCCGCGGCTTGTACAAGGTGTCCACTGCTGTCTAGTCTTCATCCTCGGCATTCGGCTCTGTTGATGGAACATAGACTTCCTGAACATGATGTCGTGGTGTCTTCAGTGACGGTGGTGGAGGTGTTACCGGCCTGGTCCTCCTTTTTGCTAGCCATCGTTCTTCCTCGTGGCACTCATCCCGCAGCTTCTCCAGGTTGGTTACACTCATCGGATAGATAACATGCGAAATGCCATCCATGATAATGGACTGCCATCTAACAGAATGCCCCATCGCTGGATTTTGATCGGAACAGCGCGTCGCTCCGATCTTTGCTTAACGGCGGCAATGAAAGGACGCTATAAACGGCTAACACAAAACTCATTAAACGATATTAAATTAACTGTCTGGCAATCTTTTTCTGTGCGGGAACTAGACGAAAATGTAAACAAAGACTGCAAATTAAACAAAAACCACAAAAACAATTAAATATATATTATAATAATTATAATAATAATAATAAAAAATAGATAAGTTAATAAATAAATAAATATTATATTAAATAATTCAAAAACAATGTGTTCTGATTTATTGTAAATTAGATATATGTCTGTGTGCATTTGTTTAAATGTTGCTGTAATAGCTTTATGTGTTAATATGTTTGCAATTGCAACTACGGTGGAGCTGGGCTCCTTCTCGCGGACTGACATATACTGCGGACACCTGTGGCTGATAGGGAAAACTGTAAACTGTCTTTTCTATGGGTATGTACATTTGTTTGGTAATTGACTTAGAATAGAAGACATAGAACATAGAAGATTCTCATTCATTTCCGATTGGGCGCCATTTGTTTGCTGCCGACAGCTTTATTGAATCCGCACATCGATTGCCAGCTAGCTCTCGGTACTTCCAGGGATGGATAAGACCCTCGATGCACGGATAAACGGATAACAACATTTATATTTGCGGAAATTTCACCACGGTCGTCTTCTTTGCTATGGAGGAAAAGGAAGACTGGTGCTAGCCATTCGCCGGCACCTACATCGCCAACCCTACCATATGCTGATCCTGATCTTCAAGGATCAACACCCTATTCCGACCAATCCGGCCGCGCGTCACTTCACTTCACCCCATTAAAGGTATTTACACTGTCATTTTTAGACCCAGTACTTTGAAAAAGTACAAATGGGTCTATTACGTTTGTGCAAATGTGCGTAACAGGCAGAAGGAGGCGTTGCAGACCCCATAAAGTATATATATTCTTGATCAGCATCAACAGCCGAGTCGATATAGCCATGTCCGTCTGTTTGTCTGTTCGTCTGTCTGTCTGTCCGTCTGTCCCTTTTTGTGTCGCCTAGATCTCAGAGACTATAAGAGCTAGAGACACCAAATTTGGCATGTAGGTTCATCTATATCTCCCATTGATCAAGTTTGCTTTAGATTTTTGCCACGCCCGCTTCCGCCCCTGGAAATTGAAATACAAAATTTCGAAGTCGAATTAGAATTATTAGAGCCCCTTAATTTTTGGTGCATATAGTATACACTATAATCCAAACCTGTCCAGAAAATTTCATTCAAATCGGATGACAAGAGCGGAAGTTATTCAACTAACAATGTTACGGGCAAAATGAAGAATAAGAGACGCTAGCGACCTCTGTGTTAATTAACTTTTTTCGTAGTGGCGCCATCTATTGCATGGTAGGGATCATTGAAGAACAATCTATAGTGAACGCTTTGCTCTGGAAAAGTACTGGGTCTCCTACTGTCGACCTTGCTCCACTGTAGCTTACTGCATTTTTTGATTTGCTAATACACATATATATATATATTTTTTTTTTTTTTCATCTTAACACTTTCTTCATGCTTATGTTTAGCCATCTGGCCTAACACATCCTACTGGATTCACCCTACTCAACACTTAACGCTCGAGCAGCTAGCGAAGAATGTAAAGTGACTCAGTAGCTGTGGACAAACAATAATTTAAGTTTATATATATCGGCTAAGCATATTAATAATAAATGAATAAATTAAATAAATAACAAATAAATTAAGAAATAAACATAACAAAATAAATGTTATGACTAAGTAGATGATGTTGTATTTTGAATTTTAATTAATGCCTAAATAGGCGACAAGCAGAAAGACTCAAAAACTGCCTCGCACAACTCCCTTATGGCAAAAGGGAACGTCGAAACAAACGAAAAAACACTGGTATTAAAACCTGAGGCCACCCGGAGACGGTGGTGGTTGTGTCGTCCCACACTGCTTGTTGGTACTGCTCCTGCCAACTGTTGGGTGGGCACATGTGCTGCTATCACAAATAACACAAAAATAAAAAAACAATATCATTCAAACAAACTTTCACCACGAATTTAACCTGCTTACCCAACTGCGGTGAGCTCCACTATTTAAACTTTTGGTTGTATTGTATATATATTTTATATAATACAAATAATAAAAAAAAACGCTAGTCATCTACAATTGGACGTCTCTGCCTGGATTTCTTTAAATTTTTTTGAGTCAAAGACACATTCTGCAGGAAATTCAGTTTCCATTTCTGCTGTGGGGAAATTCTAGTTGGGAATTCTTGGAAATTCCATTTGGAATTCTGGCTGGCATTTCTCCCTCCCTAGGGATCTGCTGCAGAAATAATATACATACATATACTTTTTTCAACTTTATTCCTTAGTTTTATTTAATAAACATTTTCATACATGAACTTATATTGATACTATTAAATTAATTAATACTGAAAAGAGATGAAACGAAAATGTAAAGACATTAGTTTTTATTTTGAATATATTTCACTGTTATTTGTGTATACATACTAACATTTGACTTCCCCACATATTGTCCAATTTCAGAATGTGTACCTGTATAAAACAATTACACAAGAAAAACTGAGACCCATTTATAAATGCGTTGTTCTTCCAACACGCGTTCAAATAGCAATGCTGCGCAAAAGACACTTTGATAGAAATACACAAAAAATGGGTTGAAAACAAAACAAAATGTAGCCGATCGCGTACTCTAAACTCTAAGCTAAGAGTACCGCAAGCGAATTGACAACCCTTGCAACTAAGAAGATTTCCAAGCCGAATAACATGTAGCACAGGCTGTATCTAACTCAGCAAACCGTTTGAGTTCGTAGCGGAAGCTGCCGAGGGAAAATTCAAACCTCTGAGCAAGAATTCCAATCTGAGTAATATGCAGAGCAGTCAGTACCATACTCAGTAAAACGTTTGAGCTCATAGCGGAAGCTGCTGTAGGAAATTCGTACACTGAATCGAACGTTTCTTACTACAGAGCCCGCTGCTGATAGCCTGCAGCTTGGGGGATCGATCCCTACTTCATGTAAAATTTTGGAACTGCGACCACAGCGACTTTGGTCTGCACGTGCTCTCTGGATCGACTGGGTTATTAATAGCATCAAAAGCCACTGTTCCTATGACAGCTATATGAAAATCCAAAATTTTCACAGAATGTAACAATGAGTAAGAAATACATAAACTGTGAGTTTGGTTGAGATAGCTCAAAAAACAACAAGGTCATCATATTAATGTTTTATTTGCATCTGATTGTTCCTATGGCAGCTATATGATCATTCACCCGATCTTGACCAAATGTTTTCAGGATGTAGCAGTGAGCGAGAAATATATAAACAGTGAGTTTGGTTGAGATAGCACAAAAAAAAAAATCTTACTGAGCAATTTTGACCTTTGACCCCCATTTAAGACCCTTCCAGTGGGGATATCAAAAAATCCCGAATTATTGTTCAATAATTATGTCACAGCTATGTTGTGTTAAAATTTCAGCTCGATATCTTGAACCGTTTGGCCTACAGCAAGATGTCTCGTCAGTGAATCATTCACTGACAAAGTCAGTCAGGACAAAGAGTTTTATATTCAGGTGATATCAAAAAATCAGGCGATTCGGATGACTATATCATGTAGCTGCCATAGGAACGATCGGTTCAAAATCAACATTTAGTATAAAAAACTTTTTGTCTATAGCAAGAGCCATCGGCACTTGAATTAAACATATATTTAATCCTTTAATGTTAATAAATATTTTACAAAAAGATTAATCATAACTCCAACTCTAACGAAAAACAGCAAAGACAAACGCAGAACGTCCACAATAACGTACTTAACACAATACCGTTTTATACAAAACACAGGAGGAACTACATATACTTTTTGTTGCATAAATATAGCTAATACCTTTATCAATAATATTATCTCCTTCCATCGCACAATAACTTTTTTTTTAAATGCTTTTTTAATTTTTGTATTCAGAGCTCTACTTGCAAGTTGCTCACGACGCAATATCAAAATAATATCATGCTGTCTCTTTCGAGGCTATTCTTGAAGAGGACAGTTAGAGCAAAACAAAAACAAAAATACAAATTAATAGCTAGACTAATTATGAAAAAGTGTTGATCCACTAAAAGTCAAAATTTTAGCTTCCACTTTTCTATTTTCTAACTAGAAGGGGTCAATTTGGGGTCAAATATCAAAATATTTCTTATTGCTTTGTTTTTTTGAGCTATCTCAACCAAACTCACAGATTATGTTTTTCTTACTTATTGTTACATCCTGAAAAATTTGGCAAAGATAGGATGACAATATCATATAGCTGCCATAGAACCAATCAGATGCAAATTAAAATTTTGTATGAAGATCTTTGTTGGTTTTTGAGCTATCTCAACCAAACTCACATATTATGTATTTGTTACGCATTGTCACATTCTCGGAAGATTAGGTCAAGATCGGACTACTATATCGTATAGCTGTCATAAGAACAGTCAGATGCAAATTACCGACAAAATTAACGACAAATCTCACCATTTCCTACCAAACCTGACTTTTTCCAGCAAAATCGGTTTTTTTTTCTCCAAGTCCCATTGCAGCGAAAACGTTAAAGCAGCGAGCAGAGTAAATGTAAATTCTCTATATTGAATAAAGTTCAATTATTTCAGTTGTCATGTTTCCCGCTTTCTTATAAGAAATTACATAAGGTCCGTCTATAGCTATGAGAAGTGTTCCCTATTTTCAATTTACATTTATCCCAGAGATTTCAGCGAGCGTAGCGAGTCAAGGGTTGGCGAGCGAAGCGAGCAGGGGGCAAACCCCCTAGTGTATATATGCATGTATACTTATATACAGCAGCCACACCGGCTGGCTCATCGGTACTCTGGGTAGTGTCCCATCCCTGGCCACAGTCCGAACAATCGATAACACACATCGCTACACAAAACAGCTGTGACTATTCTGAACTAAATAGCAAACGCAGCAAATCACAACTGGAATAACTAACAACAAACGTAAGTAAATAAACAAAATCCTAACAAAACAAACACTGATCCACTTTTCTCCAAACAGGATCCTGGTTCTGGACCCAGGCGTACCCACCCTTCCTGAGATGACCCCCTTGCGTTATCTCCCTTATATTTAACAATTAGACGGACATATTCATTATGTATATGTAAATAAGTAAATCGCTTAAAGATTTCTTGACCTACCTAAATAGCTCTCTGGGTTGGTTAAAGGGGCGATAGGTAATGTTTATATCTGTGCAAATGTAAATTTATGTATATATTTATCTATGTTCATGCCTATTTTGTACTCAATTTGTCTTTTTCATTTCAATATATAGTGGTGTGTTTTGTTGTTCCTACTCTGTTGTTCTACAACTTATTAATTAACTTTAATTTTTAGTTTTTATATTTATTATTTTTAAATCTAACCAACTTTCATTGAATTTCATTCTTTTTTTCCAGTTGGCGTTTATTTAAAGTTAGTTGTAGTCTTTTAAGTTTTAAAGATTATTTGTAAATTTAATTATTTAACTTTTTACTTATCGTTCTTGTTAATTTCAACATGTACAGGTAATTTGCCCGTCAAAGACTGAGCTTAGAATTTAGAATTTCTTTAATAAGAATAAATGGATATACATGTGGGTATCCAAGCTGTTTAAACATATGCTCTTTATACTGTTGCACAATTTGGATGTCATTAATAACAGGACTAGCTGATTTGGAAGTTCCTTCCTCCGGTGCTGCCACTGGACAGCTGCCGTAGTAGTGCTCTCTAAGTGACGGAATGATATGGACTCACTTGGTTTATGCCAGGATTTCCACAAAGATCTGCTCTTTCCGCCGTTGGATGGTTGTTGCGGCAATGCTCACTGTCTTTAGGGGCTATTCTGGACGCTGGCAGCTATGGTAGCTGCCTTGATTGCCTTACCGCCTCTTTACTGCAACTGGTCATTAATTCTTGGAAGGGACCCTTGGCACCTCAATTCGCTCTTCGCCCGATCACAACTTTTGTACCGCTTTTGCGTGTATATTTAAATTTATTGTAATTAATAATTAATGGAAATTATAATTATAATTTTTTTGAAATCTATATGTGATTTTGTTGATAATTTTGGCGGGCACACGTCCGTCCCTAACCACGGGCAAAAATCAACTCCTGGAATCTATTTGCAGCAACGTGGTTTCAGAAAAATTGTTCTCATCCCCTTTTTTTTAAAATCATACCATCGTTGCTGCAATCGCTTTCCTGCATTCCACCTGCAGTGGGCCGAGGGGTTTGAGGGGCTGCATTTGCAATTGCTATTGCTGTCGCACTCTAATTTCCCTCCAGGATTGCAACAAATCCCAGAAGGAAATATTCCGCAGAAAAATGTACTAATTTGCCGCAGCCCAACTCAGAGGATTGCACTCCGAGTTCGTGTAAAAGTCTCATTCGCTTTTACATTAGCGTGGCCGGGGTAATTCGGTAGGAAATCCACACTTCCCTACGGCAGGTTCCGCTACGAACTCTAACGTTTTCCTGAGCTCGTCATAGACACATTCTGCAGGAAATTTAGTTTCGATTTCTGCTGTAGGGAAATTCTAGTTGGGAATTCTTGGAAATTCCACTTGGAATTCTGGCTGGCATTTCTCCCTCCCTAGGGTTCTGGCTGCTGCAGAAATAAAAGCGTATACATACATATATTTTTTTCAAATTTATTCTTTAGTTTTATTTAATAAACAACATACAATAACTTAATATTAATATAATTAATTAATACTGAAAAGAGATGAAATTGAAGATTTATATACATAAGTTTTTATTTTGAAATATATTTCACTATTATTTGTGTATACTTACATTTCGTGTGAGTCCAGTATTTTATTAACGCATTTGATTTAACCCACATAATGGCGAATTTAAGAATAAGTACCTGTATAAAACAATTACACAATATAATGCAAGAAAAACTAAGACTTACCCATTTATAAATGCGTTGTTCATCCAACACGCGTTCAAATAGCACTGCTGCGCAAAAGACACTTTGATAGAAATACACAAAAAATGGGTTGCCAACATAACAAAATATAGCCAATCGCGTGCTCTAGACTTTAAGCTAAAAGTACCGCAAACGTATTGACAACCCTTACAGCTAAGAAGATTTCCTAGCAGAATACTATGCTGCCCAGGCTATAGCAAACTCAGCAAACCGCTTGAGCTCGTAGCGGAAGCTGCCGTGGGAAATTCAAAGTAAGAATTCCAATCTGAGTAATATGCAGAGCAGTCAGTACCATACTCAGTAAAACGTTTGAGCTCGTAGCGGAAGCTGCTGTAGGAAATTCGCACCCTGAATTGAACGATTCTTACTACAGAGCGCGCTGCTGACAGCCTGCAGCTTGAGGGATCGATCCCTACTTCATGTAAAATTTTTGTGAAGTCTCAATTCTGTAGCTGTAACATTTCTTTAGTTACGTCGGTCTTTTCGACTTGTGGGCGAAAAGGGCGTGGCATCCATAATTTTAAACAAACTTGATCTGCGTGCAAATATAAGAAGTCTTCATACCAAACTCGGTGTTCTTAGGTTTTATCATTTCTGAGATCTTGCTGTTCACACGGACAGACAGAGGGACAGACGGATATGGCTATATCGACTCGGATTCTGATTCTGATATATATACTTTATGGGGTCTGTCACGCCTCCTTCTCCTTGATACATAAATTTTATTTAACAAACTTAAAATACACCACAGGGTAAAAATGTTCAGGGATACGTGTAAAAAATAAGCATTATGTGGAAAACGATCTTCTTTTATTTTTATACCATGTTTTTCCCCATGTATTTCTATTTTTGGTTAATATTTTGAAAGAAAAAAAAAACGTTGGTGCACCACCTGAGGATGGGCTCCAAAGTGTGCAAAAAATCAGCTTTTTGGGAGCCCATCCTGTGGTGGCGCACCGACGTTCCTTTTTGAAATATAAAAAAAAATATCAAAAAAAAAGTGAGGCTCGCTCTAGCCCCCTATGACCCCCCTGCCTACGCCCTTGATCTCAACCAATCTCACAGATTATGTATTTCTTATTCAGCGTTACATTCAAATTAAAATTTTGTATGAAGAGCTTTGTAGTTTTTTGATCTATCTTAACCGAACTCACAGATTATGTATTTCTTACTATTTGTTACATTCTGACAAAAATATTCTAGCCTAACCCTCCACGTGGGTGCCGTCCTGTGCCAACGGATAGTACATTGTCTCTTGTCTGTCCCAGGCAATGCAGAGTCTGATACAATGTGACGGTCTTGCAGCCGCTCAAGTCTGCTCCAAAGGCAGGACTGCGTGGACCTAAAGCCACTGGCCACGGAGACGGAATATGTTCTTGGCAGACTATCCTTAACGGAGCAAGAACTAGCGCAAGCACTAACTCGGATGACGTTAGAAGATGAGTCCCAGAGCACGGATATCGTTGATGTGACCTTGGTACTGGGTACCATGTCAGTCGAGGAGAAGGGCGCAGCGGATCTCAAACGCAAACAGCGCTCTGGGTGTAAGGCCTCCCTCAAACTCCTCAGGGGACTTGAAGGCCGCGAACCAGCGTCAATGACCGCGAGAGAGAAGAAGCTGCGGAAAAAGCATGAGTATAATATGAGACGGTTTGTGAGGCTTACTAATCTCACAAAGTACAAGAAGGCAGGTTGAGGGTCCGGTTGAGCAGGGAACCCAAACATCAGCTGACACCGCTTCGTACAGGAAGATCACACCTTCTTCACCGAAGATAGTGGAAATGCTGGGGCCCAGCTCTCGGACGGTTGAAGAAGCAACGGCACCGACAAAAGCAGCCGCACCAACCACACTCTCCCAAAAGGAGGAAACGGTTGGAAGGAGAAGGAGAAAGAGCCCCTCCTCTGTTAACAAAAGGCAGAGGTCCGATGAATCGGCGAAGCAAGCGGATGTGTCCAGAGGGGATTCTAGCAAGCTTAAGCTCAAAGCCTGAGCTCCAGGTGGTCATTATCGACAGAATCGACCAGATAACTGGCTCATCTTGGAGAAGTCGATAAACCAGGCGCTACATGATGCAATGCTCTGACCAGAGAGTCTGTTCCTGGCCAGGTTCGATGGTATCAAGTAGTATAAGGGAGCCAAAGCTGTGCCCTGTTCGCAGATCGGGGTTTTGGTGAACTTTGGCCAGGTGCAAGGATAGACGTCGCACACTGGGGTAACAGAGGCCGTATTGCGAATTATAGCCGCTTTCCACGAGCTGTCATTCAGTAAAATCATTCGATGCCTTATGGGAATTTGTGCAGGCCGAATTAGTCATTCGATTCGAATGACAAAATTGTACTGAATGACGGCGAATGACAGTGATCGTGGAAAGCGGCTATTAAACGAAATTCACAAATCGGAAAAGATTTTGATGCCGGCTTAGAATACACTTAATGCCCCTTCACAAAATAATGTTTTATGTTTTGCAGGAGCGACATAATCCGTTCTCAAAGATACACTTTCTCTTTAATTTTGCTGAGAAAACAAAAAGTCACTTTTATCTTCATTTTAAAAAATATATTCCGTCAAACATACTATGGTAATCATAAATGATGGTATGCCATTAATATCTTTGATAAATAAAATAATTTGGCATTTACATACCACGTTCAAATATGAACGTCTAATATTTCAAAAACTTTTTTGAAAGCTTAAGTTTTACCTATTTCTTAAAGAACTACAGAGAATTCTCAGAAAGACCGGGTTTGCCCGATTTAGTAGATTTGTGAAAAATTCTTTGGAATATTCACTTTTACATATGTAAGAATAGAAGCGCACATTTTGTTTCGCTTCTCGTTTGTCCGCAAGATCTCCTAGCAGCGAGTGTCGCAAGACACAAGACAGTTTGTGGTAGACAATCCTGCACAAAATCATGCAGCAGGCAGAAGTGCTCCAAGAGCACAGGAAGACCACACACGTGGTCGACTACAGACGCGGCCTTACCCGCGTCAAAGCAGCGCCCCAGCAAGTTCGCATGGGAGCACGGCTGGACCATCTCGACCGATGCGCCCGATGCTAACAGCTGATAGGCGACAGGGGCAGCAGTGCCAGAGGAAGAAGGATGCGCAATTGCCACCGAGGGGACACCCAGGTGAGTTGGATGACCCCAACAGGCGCAAATTGTGCGGCTCAAGGGTCAAGTGGTACCTGAGGTACCTTAGCCAAGGGCTGCCCCCCATGAAGGCCTTAGAGAAGGCAGTCGGTGGAAGCTGCGTTGGCAAAGGAGCACTCAACCTTAGCACCCACCGAATCTCGAGCATCGTATGCTACGATCGCAAAGAAGGTTAAGGTAATACCTGCAGAATATCCTCAGGTAATTCTCAGTCACGGGGATTTATCCGTGCTTGGGGAATCCATAATGGATGAGTTATCCGTGACAGGATGGGGCTCTGCGTTCGCCTTCGCTAGCATCCACTTCCGGGTAGGTCACCTGGTGATCGACTGTGTGGATGAGGAGACAGCGGACTGGCTGACGACCGTAGCACCAAGACTGAGCTCTTGGCATGCCCCTTGACTTCAGGTTGGGAGACAGTATTCCGTCGCCCCATACAATTACAGTCTTTTGTCCGAGAAGCGCAGATCGGGCAACCGATAACTTGCTGGTTATGCTGAGTAACCAGAATAAGATGGAGACGGAGGCATGGAGAGTTGTGTCGAAAAGAAACGAAGGAGGCGGGGCACTCCTTGTCATCGGTATCGATGAGATGGCTAGAGAGGAGATTATCTCAAAGGGGCATCAACTCTTCTTCTGCTACGGGACTATTCCCGTCAGTGGACTAAAGAAGGCGAAGGCAGTATAGCAGAAGCGGGCATTCGCCACAGCACCGAAATCTCCCCCACCCACCAATGAGCCCATAACGCAAGATGTAGGTCCCTCTGAGGCTCCAGAAGATCTGGCCGAGTATGATGACCTACTTGATGCGACGATGGACCCTGCGGTGGCGGCGGAGATGGAGGTAGTAGCGGCCATGTCGTCACAGGAGATCGAGGAAGAGCTTTTGAATGACAGCGTGGACGAAGCGGACAAAACGCTTCGTAGCGACTCGAGCGCATCTAGGCCTCAGTCGCCGTGGCCGGTTGAGCCGCTACTGTGATGGAACAAGCCATCACCACACAGCTAGCCCAGGTGAACATCCACCACGCGAAGGCGGCCTCGGCCGTCCTAGCTAGGATGTTCACCAAACAACATCTCGGGCTAGCCCTCGTACAGGAGCCATGGGTGAAGGATGGTATTAAAGGCCTGTACACAACTGACTTCAAGGTAATCTGGGACCAAAGAGACCCACTGCCAAGAGCTTGCATTATGGTAAGGAAATGTATTAATTACACTATCCTTTCAGAATTTCTCACCAAAGACTGTATCCCCCTAACGATCCAGGCGATTGGAGCCACCCACACAACAGTGGTCGCATCAGCTTACCTCACAGGAGATGTGCCTTGCCCACCCCCGGAGATCGTGGGACTGGTGAGCTACTGCTGAAGGGAGAAACTACCCCTCCTCATAGGATGCGACGCTAACGCACACCATGAGGTATGGGGAGACAGCGATACTAATCAAAGGGGTGAGTGCCTTTTAGAATTTATATTAAACTATAACTTAGAAATTGGAAATGTAGGAACTACTCCGACATTTGTAACAAGAGTAAGGGACGAAGACCTAGACATCACCCTACTCAATAGGTCCCTTAAACCGCACTGTATGAACTGGCACGTGTCGCCAGAAGAATCCATGTCTGACCACAGGATTATCCTGTTTAGGCTTGAGATAAATGTGGACTGTAGCAAACCGTCGAGAAATCCCAGGAAAACAAACTGGGAAAGATATTCAACGAATATAGAACGCAATCTAGCCGGGATAGCATCTGGTATACCCAGACATCCCCCAAATTTAGAAAAAGTTGTAGACTCATTGATCAATAGTATAATTAATGCTTACGATGCAAAGCAAAAGATGCCCCTTGGTGGTCCGACAGCCTAGAGAGGCTACGAATCGTCATTCCTCGACTCTTCAACAGAGCAAAAAGAGACGGGTTATGGGGGAAATACCGCGAAAGCCTAACTTCATACGACAAGGAGATCGGAAAGGCGGAAGAACTATCGTGATTTCTGCGAAAGCATAGAAAACACGACAAAGGGTGCCCGGCTACACAGGGCACTATCGAAGAGGTCAGACAGAGTAGTAGAAGATCGAGTCCGACCAGTACACGAGGACTGGGCAATTGCCAAGTCGACAGTCACACTGGACAGATTAAAATGGGCAAATGGAACTTTCCAGCCCTATAAGTCACCGGGCTTAGACGGCATATCACCCGTCTTCCTACAACAAGGACAGGATAAACTCCTGTCCATTCTTGGGAAAGTAATGATCAGCAGCCTGGCATTAGGACATATCCCAAGTGCATGGAGTAGAGCAAGGGTGGTCTTCATCCCCAAGACCGGGAAGAAAGATATCACCAACCCCAAGTCCTTTAGACCCATCAGCTTAACGTCGTTTTTGCTAAAAACGCTAGAAAAGCTGGTGGATCACAGAATAAGAAGCACACTGCGGACACTGCCCTCTATCAACTGCATCGTGTTTTACAATCGGCAGTTGAATCCAAGGAGGTGGCCATGTGTGCCTTCGTAGACATAAAAGGGGCCTTCGACAATGCATCCCATGATGCAGTCCAGGTTGCTTTAGCTAGGAGGGGTCTAGACCATACCACCAGCAGATGGATTGTCTCTCTGCTACGGTCTAGACAGGACACAGCAACAGTTCAAAACAGTACTGTTACGGTTACAACCACTAGAGGTTGCCTCAAGGGGGTGTCTTATCTCCGCTATTGTGGAGCCTGATGGTAGATGAACTACTTAGAAGACTTGCAAGCAAAGGTATTCAATGTCAATGCTATGCCAATGACATTGTTATCATTGCGCGAGGAAAATTCGAAGAAACCCTCTGTGACATTATTCAGTTAGGGCTTAGGATGACGAGTGACTGGCCTTAACCTCAATCCCGCCAAAACAGTCATCGTTCCCTTTACTAGGAGATACAAATTGCAGAGACTAAGGCAAATAAGGCTCTCAGGGAGCATAGTAGCAACAAGCAAGGAGGTTAAATAACTAGGAGTCACCTTTGACAGTAGATTAAACTTCGACCCCCATGTAAAGAATGCGATAGCAAAGTCCTCAAGGGCACTTTACACATGTCGCAACATAGCTGGAAAATCATGGGGCACAGCGCCGAAGATAATAAGATGGCTATACATAATGGTTGTTAGGCCCATGCTCACTTACGGAGCAATTGTTGGGGGTGATGAAGTGCAACTCATCACTGTCCAGAAACAGCTACAGAAGCTGCAAAGAATGGCCTGCATCTGCATAACAGGAGCAATGCGCACCTGTCCGACAGAAGCCCTTGCAGTTTTAATGGAGCTCACTCCACTCCATACGTTCATAGAACTTCAAAGGAAAGCAAGCCAGCTAAGAATGGCAATGGAAGGAGCTGGAAACAACTGCATCCTTAGCCTGAGGGATGCTGACATTCTATCAGGCGAACTCCCTCTGCTCGCACAGCCAAGGTATGAAATGGCAGCCGAATATAAATTCGAGCGGAATTTCCATGTGAACCTGAGCAGTAAAAGGAGTGGACTACTTTCGAAGAGGTCCATCCCATGAATCCTCACACCATTAAGTTGTATACCGATGGTTGTCTAACATGTCAAGGCGTTATAGGTCCTCGGTCCTCCTATCCCACCATGAATCATGCACCAGCATCTTCCAAGGGGTATCTTTAAGAGATGAAGAATGGTATTTGCGCCGGTTAGGCTGGGTCAGCACTCCAGGTTTGCGACAGGCCAAGGGTCTCTTAGGTAGCTATAATCTAAAACGATTTAAGCAAATCATACCTATGGGAAAGAACAGACTCAGAATACTGACCGGTCTTTTGATAGGACACTGTAAACTAAGAGGTCACCTAAATAAACTAGTAATAGTAAGTAGCGGAAATTGCCGCTACTGCGATAACGAGGAAGAATCCTCAGAACACATAGTAGCGACCTGCACCGCCTTATCCAGGAGAAGATGTAGGATACGGTTACCTACCATATCATTCAGCCAGAAGATATAGTAGTCCTCAACCCAACAAAAATTCTTGAATTTATTCAAGAAATAGGGCTGATGGGATAGTTATAAACTTGGTAGGGGTACAATAGATCTAATAGGTCGCAGTAAAATTTCCCCCAACATAATAATAATAAATAATACCCAACTAATGGACTAATGGACGTAAAATAGCTCCGGTCATCAAAAGGCGTGATCAATTACTATATATTTTGGCTTAAAATGTCTTAAAAAGGTTAAAAATCAGGTAAAAGCTAGTAAATTGTTACTTTAACGGACCAAATTACAATTAGAATTGCCAAATTGGGAGTTATCGCTCTGCCACGTGGCAGAACTAAAGATAATAAAGTAATAAATAAATCATATGTTTATACATGCTAGAACTTTAGAGCCTTACCTCCTTAACTGTAGCCCAACAAAAATTTTAAGAGATATCGTTAGCCATTTTCTCGAAAAATCAGTCGGTTAAAACAAAATGAGGACGTTTTAAATAGATTATTTATAAGTTCTGATCCACTTATCACATCTTCATCCGAAATACACAAAAAAAACTACTAGAATACCTAAAGAGGCAGTAAATCTACTGAAGCAATCAGATAACGCTGTTGATACAGACACAGATGCAGATACAAATACAGATAGAGACACATAAGCAGACGCAGATGCAGATACAAATACACATACCCTGTAATCATTACATAA
Organism: Drosophila neotestacea; assembly: GCA_035044365.1. Taxonomy (NCBI): domain Eukaryota; kingdom Metazoa; phylum Arthropoda; class Insecta; order Diptera; family Drosophilidae; genus Drosophila; species Drosophila neotestacea. Next base: position 874,301 of record JAWNMD010000450.1, read on the forward strand.
ATTTTACTTGTTTATTATTAAAAAAAAAAAGTTTTTTTAAACGACTAACAAATGGTTTTTAACTGTTTAAGGTTTAAGTTTGGTTAAAATTATAAATCCATGCAAAATTTCGTGGTGGATCCCACCTCCAATCGTAGAGGATCGAACTATCCTTAGTATGATTTAGTGCCAAAATGAGGAATGCAAAACAGGGGATTGGACGATTAAGCAAGGGTTGGCCCGCGACAAAGGAAACGGAGAGGATCTCTGGATCAGCATTGGTCAAGAATCAAAGAGTCACCTCCTGCGGAAGCAAGGACAACTGAAGTTGGGAATGGGCTGTCTTCGGGCATTCATTACCAATGGCTCTAAAGGAAGGGATGTTAGGTCATTCGGAGAGACTCAAGGTGGTGCAGATTAATCTGCATCATTCGAAGGTTCCTTCGATCGACCTACTGCTCTCATCCAGGAACCCTGGATCGTTGGTGAAAGGGTGGTATCGATATTATCCTTGGATGCGATGTCAATGCACACCACACCTTGTGGGTTAGCAAGGACATCAATGAAAGAGGGGAGTCGCTGCTCGAGTTCGTACTGTTAACATCCCTTAATGTGTGTAATCGGGGCAATAACCCCACCTTCCGCAACAAGAATCGTGCAGAGGTTATTGACGTAACCCTAGCGATGAATAGCGACTCCCTTATAATAGACAACTGGCACGTATTTACAGAGTGTTCGTTTTCTGGGAGTATGTTAGGGAGTCTCTTCAGGATCACACAGTAGGACAACTGAGTCACCCGGACATCCTAGAGAGATCGACTCAGACCATCACCGATGTACTCTGTAAAGCCTTCATCAAATCCTGCCCGATCAGCTGACCTCCAAAGTCAAACCGCAACAATTGGTGCACACCGGAGTTGAGTCAGATCAGGAGGAAACGCGAAAACTTAACAACAGGGCAAAGGTTCGAAACTTTCAAGTAGACTGGGAGGCTTACCACCTCAACTTAAAAAATGTTAAGAAGAAATGTAGGAGAGCCAAGAGAGACTCGTGGGCTGCCTTCTGTGAAGATCTCACCAGCATCACTGAAGCGTCCAGACTTCGAAGGTTACTGGCAAAAGATCCGGCCAAACCAGGTGTACTGTGTGACCTGAACGGCAATTTCGCAAAAGATCGCCAGGAGTCTCTACAACTCCTCATGAACACTCACTTCCCAGGGTGCCTGAATGCTGATGACACAAGTGAAGTGATCACTATGTCTACCAGTAGGGAAATAGGAAGGGAAATGGATATGAAGAGCAGGGCCATCATTAACGAAATAGTCAACGAAGAGAAGATAAGCTGGGCTATCAGTCATTCCACCCCTACAAATTTGCAGGACCAGATGAAATCAGACCAATCATGTTGCAAGCGGTGTGCGAACACTTCTTACCATGGCTCTTAAAAATCTTCAGGGGATGCCTTACCACATTCATTCCCAAGGTATGAAAGATACACCACTGCTCACCAAAGGATTACAGACCCATCAGTCTTTCATCGTTTTTACTTAAAACGCTGGAGCGACTCCTGGATCTGTACCTCAGGACTAAGCTAACACCTCAAGCATTTAGCGGAGCTCAGCACGCCTATCTCAAAGGTAGATCAGTTGAGACCACTCTGCATGAGGTTGTAGGAACAATCGAGGGTAGTCTGCAGAGAAAGTTCTATTATTTTAAATCCAATTGCAGGAAAAAATTGAATTTACACTTCCCGCTTTCTTATAAGAAATGACATAAGGTTTGGCCCTAGCTGTGTGAAGTGTTCCCTATTTTCACTACACATCTCTCCCCGAGATTTCAGCAAGCGCAGCGAACAGGGGGCAAGCTCCATAGTATTATACAAAGTTCTATTATTTTAAGTCCAATTGCAGGGAAAAATTGAATTAACGCTTTCCCGCTTTCTTATGAGAAATGACATAAAGTCCAGCTGTAGCTGTTAGAAGTGTTCCCTATTTTCACTCCACAAAGTGAAGTGAAACAAGTGTGTTGGCGAGCACGGCCAAACCTCCTTATATATGTATAATATGATAATATAATGACATTTTAACTTGTTCCGACTGATATAGCTACATAAAACGCTTTTAACCAAAACCTATAACGATGATATAATTAACTCGCGCTTACTTCACATTAAACCTAATAACAACGGTAAAATAGATGATGTGCAAAAAAAAAGTATAAGATTAAATTAAGAAAATTAGCTATTTAGTAAGTAATGATGAGGTCAACGCAATAATTAAGTCCCTAGACATTATCTAGGGTGAATCCTACTTTAGCATCGTGGCACTTGAAAATGACATTATCGAAATGGAGGCCGAACAACACTTCATTCCTTATTACATTGAACCATTTAAGCCGTGGGACAGTTTTATTCCTTTTCTGCTTTGCTTGAGCGGTAATATTTTGATTTTCAGGTAAAAGATCAGTTGAAATGATCTACTTCAGTCCATCGTTGATTTAATTCGAGAGTCAAATCTTTTGGTCGACAAGCTGGAGGGAATAAAACAAGACAAAAATTAACGGAGTCAATATATATGTACTCAAATCTTTGGATGAAATCAGAAAGTTTGAGCCCACAACCTTCATATTTCCCTCTGAACAGTGGGTTACCATTATTCAGAAATAGGAAATGGAACTAATGCGTTGATTAAATTGAAATAAATAAAATATAAACCAAAGTTTTCATTCATAATTGTTAAGTGATGTACATATAATTTAAAAGAAAAAAAAAAGCAAATTTTCCTTTATTTATATGAAAATTTATCAGTCACAAAACAAACTCTAAAATTTTGAATTGTACAGTTTTTTTTTTATCATTGGAGAATTTAAGAAAATTTTTTGAATATTATGAAAATACTTTGTTTATGCTTTTGTATCTACAGATTTTGGATTTGCGGCTTTACTTTTCTTAGGCAATAATTTAATTAGAATGTTAGTAGCCGATGCACTATCTAAGGGACAAGACATATAGAGTTCCTCGCAGGGTCTATTATTTAGTTCCTTTCCATGTTCCAATGCCTCCTTTATCGCCGTTCCGTCTAATAGATAGTCCACAAATGAATTTCTGCAAAAAAAACGAATAATTTAATCCTTGTGTAGTTAATATATATATAGGCAGATGATTCGAAAGTGCATTTAGAATTTGGCTTGTAAAAGTCGATAGAAGGTATCACATAGTCGACCAGTCATTCTAGAACTAAAAGAGTAGACTTCTGTATGAATGCATTTATTTCTAACTCGACAGTATGTAATGATGACTAGTGAAGTGCACTCAAATATACTCTAACGTGTACAACGTATAAGTAAATAAGTACACTAGGTAAAGATACAAACACTAACACAAAATTCACTCTCATTCCTTCGAAACTTTGCAGAAAAACGTGTACCGATTTTCACAGTAAATGATTCACTTGCCCTTTGGAATGCATTCATGCAGACCTCTTACGCTGCTAAATTCCAAATACATGCAAAGAGATCTAATATGATCACTTATATATTTACATATATATATGTATATACAACGTAAATATGCAAGCAAAATTGTGCACATACGTGTACACACACACGCATTAAACAATAGCGTCACTGTACATCATCCCAATAATCAATAATGCCAAAACTCAAATCTACAGCTTAATAGAGTAATGGTTTTTAGCGATTTGTGATAGAAATTTGAAATTAAAGATAGGTCTGAACCCTCCTAGTTATCATACGTACCAAATCTCAAGTCTGTAGCTTTTAAATTGCACCTGTTATATGGTTTTTTCGATGTGTGTGATGTGTAAACTCGTTTTGCCACGACTCCTTTTGCATTTATACTAAATATATCCCCACAGGTTATGAAAATAAAATGGTACATTTGATATACTATACCATAGTTCAAATATGTCCTGAATTTCCTTTCGATCGGACAACAAACTCGAACAATTTTTCGCAGCGTCGGGCCAAAGAAGAAGAAGAGTAGCTAGCGCTACAACGTATAAATCTTAACGTATGCTGTCTTTACTTTGGGTCTTGCACTACAATTAGTTTTAACACTATTCACTTTTCATTTATATTTGCTCTTTCCCAGAAGTACTGGGAGTCACATTGCGCCACAGGCTGTATTTTTATACCCTTGCAGAGGGTATTATTTTTAGTTATGACAGTATTCTAGCAAGTGAGCGATGCATTGCGATGTGTACAACCATAGTAATGCTTCAACTTACTCAGAAATCATATGAATGAATTCGTCCAATTGATCCGGCATTCCAGACTTCATATTATTCTCTGTAGACCGAACATAGCCACATACGGCGCGTTGCATGCAACTGGTTGAGTCGATGTTATTTTGACCAAGCACGTCATCTATTTTGTTTATCATATTGCTTATGGATGCCAGGTCACTTTGGTCTTCGCCTACGTACACGTAGTTTTAGCATTGTTCAAATTCTGATGTGAAATTATCGACTGGAACGTATTTTACTCACTACGCCCGTATCCACCATAACCACCATGAAAGGTTGACAATAGTTTGGGTATAAGAATAATGGCACCAATTCCAACAAGGGTGCCCAACACAACTCCTCCCAAGTCCAACTTTATAGGATTGTAAGCAGAAAGTCCTGTGCCACCTGGATATCCCTACAAACCATATATACATAAGTTGAAACATTACAAAAATGATTTTATTGGATCGTCTTGAAGTACATACATTCAAACTTCCATAGCCCGTTGCAAAGCCCAGCCTCTCCAACCTATCTTTTGTTGAGGCAGTCTGCGGTTCGTTGAGCTGAGTCTGGTTTTCTTTTACGTACACTCGATTCCAATGCGATTTTTCTACGTTATGTCTGAAAGAGATTACAATTAATTTATTTGTATGTTTTAAAAGAGCTTTCTAAATTCAAAGTGCATTTCGCAAACTGTATTTTCGTACTTGATTATTTTTGATTAAAGTGAAGCTACCAACACTAGCAACAGTGGAAGATTGTGTTCGCATCCTAATTTACTTTAAAGATGATGGGCAAAAAAAAAAATTTAACCCCATATTCATAATCTACGGTCAATTCTAAGATGTTTTCACCAAGAAACCATAGTTCTAAAATCAATTCCTAGTCCGTGCTTTTTAAGTTGAATATTTGTATTTGCTTACAAATTGTTCCAAATACAAATATTCAACTTAAAAAGCGCTGACTAGGAATTGATTTTAGATCTATGGTTTCTATTATGAACATTTTTATTTTTATTTTAATAAAATCGATGTACTCTAATGTACATATTAAAAGGTTTTCCTTTGAACGTATTTCATGCATTTTATAGTCCTTCAATTTGTAAACTCACTTTTGGTTTGCCTTATACTTTGGGTTAGCTTCTGCGAAGCTCAGTATGAGGGCCATGCCAATTAGATGCAGCATAACGACGTAGTTGATATCCATTTGTATGTTTATCAAATTCTGGCTTGTGACTTTCCGTTATAAGCTTTGTCACCTCACTGTGGCTCTAAAATCCAAACTAATACTTTTTAATGTGTCCACAATCATATTTATACATGCTCAACGAAACTTAAATTGTTCCGAACACAACTTAAAGATTCCAGCAATTTGTTTAAATTATAAATCGTCAAGCAAGTGGTATTATGTACTTCATGCATGCTTACATGTGCATAAACATCTGTATATAAATGTACATGCGCATGTACAGAAGTGAAAAAAATAATAGAAACAACGGGAAACTTGTCATTTCAAAATAATTTGTAAATAATGTGAGAAAGTTGAATGTATCAAGCTCACTGTGCTCGGTTTCCGGATAACGATACCTTATACTGTTTTTTTTTTTTTAATTTTCTGCTAAAATGACAGTTGTCATCTACCCGGTGGAAGTTAAGGACGCTGTTGAATTCCTTGCTAACTGGGTTAAGTTATTTAAATATATATATATATATATCTGTATATATAGATCTGTTCGTTTAGATGGACATAGCCGAGTCCATTTCTTCTGATTCTCATCAAATATGTATATACCTTATGGACTTTGCCTCCTTTTAATTTATTTTTTGAACAAACCCCTACAAGTTTTGAAAATGGTGTTAAGACGATTGAGTTTCTTTGACGGAGTGGCTGTCTCAATCGCCCGACTCAAATCGCATAGAAATCATTGGAATTTTTCAGGAGAGGGCTTTTTCTGCTTATCTGTGCATAGGCTTCCATACAAATTGGCATAATATGCCAGGTGTGCAAGCTTAAAATTTCGTTTTTTTTTCATGTAAAAGACTCGGCTATTCTACGAAAACTATAAAAGATTTTCTACCAAAAGTAATTGCCCTCGTTTTCTACAAATTTTGTCCATCTTTTGGGCAATTGATGAATACCGTTCCAAAACAACTCTTCTTCTTTGAGTTCCGTTCAACGATCCATTTTCGTACATCCTTAAAGTCCTGGAAGTGCTGCTCCGCCAGGGCGTGTCCCATCGATGCGAACAAATGATAATCGGAAGGCGCCAGGTCTGGTGAATATTGCTGGGGAGAAAAGATTTCCCATCCGAGCGATGAAACTGTTTTTTTTTTTTGCCACTTTTACTGAAAGGGCCAGACAAATAGCATGCCTTTTTCATGTCTTTGAGCCCATTCTTGCCGTATTTTGATAAATTCGTGGTTTAAATCGATCATTTTTTCACGGTAGCGGACGGTACTGACCATTTCGCAGGCTTTAAGAAGCTCGTACAGCATAACCTTTTTCCCAAAACGTTCGATCATGCACTTGATGTCGATGGGTGCCCTGGCGATGCCCATTATTTTTTTAGTTTGGGATTCTCAAAATAAATCAATTTTTAGTCACCAACGAAAGACACATTTCGCACTCATTTTTTCGCTTTTCTATTTTAACTGCAATTGCCCTTTTTTTGGATGAAAGTACGACACGCTTAACACCAAATAAAACTATCTTTCTTGCCCGTAAGGAAGTAAACTGAAATGACGTATTGAAGAAGACTAACCAACAAAATAGCGTTTAAAGTTTGAAGAATACTCAAATGGTTTTTTTGCTACAGCCGTTGAAAGTAAATCGACATTTTTGGCTTGCACACCTAGTACAGTTAATTTTTTGCGGATCTATAAGAATTTAAGCTATAATATTTGAACAGATGTGTTTTGGAAAGTTGAACAATTGTGCATTAAAAAGTTAATTTTGGAAAAATGGCTCTTACGTTATTTATGCAAATAGGGCTCGATATTGTGTAAAAGTAAGGCTTTTACCACAGCTGTTACCATTATTTTTCCAGTAAGAATAGCTAAAAAATGTTTAAAAAGTGATATTTAGGGAAGTCTGTTTTTTTGTATTTATGTATTAGTATGTATTAAATAAATAAAAGTAAGTAGTTTCTATTATTTTTTCCATCACTATAATGGCTGTCGTTGACACAGGTACTGAGGCAAGTACGAAATCATTCTAGCAAAACGAAGAGCTATTACATTTACTTACACTTACATACGTACTGTGAAAAATATAACATATGAGTACAAACTTTTTATAAGTGTCGTTGTTGAATTCATTCGCAAGCCAAACTCAATTATTTCAAAAAAAAAAAAATTTATCAGCAACAAAACAAATTACATTCACAAGCAAAAATACTAAGTATACCCAGCAGGAAATCAGTACTTGCATCATCACTTACGCGATGCTTATTTGGAAGCTGGATGCGTCTCCCTTACTGTGTAAATGCTTATTACATCCGCAAAGTTATTCGGTCAAAAACCAACAACGAAGAATTTTGAGCGAAAAGTGGCGGTCAGAAACAAACCGTGTAAACTCAGCTTTACTATATACTAGTTTTATATTGGCCGCGTCATTGTCAAAGGTGCGGAAAATTTATGCAAGCGGAAGCATTTAGGCCGCATTATTGAAAACAGATGAGCATCACATGGCAAAAATCAAAGTGGTTGAAAACTTTAAATAAAGTTAGGTAGAGAATTGTTTTAGTTTACAAAACTAATATTCTTTTTCCTTTCGGGTAATTCGCTTCGGTGGTAGAGCTCTTCAAACATAACAATTTTTTTTATTTTGATATTAATATGGTTTGCTTGCAAAAAAAGTAAATTTTATTCATAACAATTTTCTACATTCTTGGTATTGAAGCATTTTAAATATATTACACAAGGGAAAAAGGTTTTTGTTGATTAATAAATGAATGTTGTTTTTATGGTTATTTGGGATGCTGTCTCCAAATCTGCACTTGTTTTTTTTTTATCACCTCATCATCATAACTTTATATCAAAAATTAATGCACTTCCACTACATATATTGGAATAACTTGAAAACGGTTCAACATAATCAGTTGGTAAAAATCCAAAGCTCGTCAACAATATTATCTTTAAGCCGTGCTTACATTGGTTTTGAATTTGACCAGTAGTTTCATCAATATCGTTGAATTTTTAAGAAAAAATAAAATGTTAACCAAAAAATGTTTAAACCCTGTACTTTTTAAAAAGTACAATGGGTCTATTACGTTTGTGCAAATGTGCGTAACAGGCAGAAGGAGGCGTGGCAGACCCTACAAAGTATATATTCTTAAAAAGCATGAACAGCCGAATCGATATAGCTATATTCGTCTGTCCGTCCGTCAGTCTGTTCGTCTGTCCATCTGTCCCTTTGTTGAGTTCCTAGATCTCAGAGACTATATGAGCTAAAGATACCAAACTTGGCATGTACGTTCATCTATATCTTACATTGATCGAGTTTGTTTAAGATTTTATGCCACGCCCCCGCCGCCCTCGTAAATTGGAAAACAAAATTTAAAAGTCGAATTACACGAGCACCTTTAATGCCAGCACCTTGATTTTTAGTACATATAATATTCACTATGGTCCCAACCTGTCCTGATTTCATTCAAATCGAATGATAAACGCAGAAGTTATTCAACTAACAATGCTACGGACAAAAGGAAGTAGAGACGCTAGCGACCTCTGTGTTTATCAACTGATATCTTTGCATTGACGCCATCTATTAAAATTTCAGGTAAGCAACATTAAAGAACATTCTATAATGAGCGCTTTGCACTTAAAAAGTACGGGGTCTCCTACTGTCGAGCTTGCTCCACCGGAGCTTACTGATTTTTTTTTTTAACAAACTTGGCAATAATACATAGTTTTGTAGAAACTTAAAATAAATGAACAGGAGCCGATTTTCTCACTTCTTAAAACTGCTTGAAAAAATAAAATCTCTATTATTTAAGGAATCACAAAATTTAGAGCAGTTGTTTTCAAAATCAATTGTCGGCAAAACATCTAGAGCTTTGTGGAACACCCCTGTATAGCTCTATTTTTGAAGCCTTTTTGAACTTTAAATTCAGGGGTGTTCCACAAAGCTGTAGATCTTATGCTGTTCATTCATATGGACGGACGGACAGACCGACTGACGAGCGAACATACACGGCTGTATCGACTCGGCTTCTGATGTTGATCAAGAATATATAGTATGTACATACTTTATAGAGTCTGCCACTCCTTCTTCTGACTGTTATATGCCCTTAAATTTTTATAAATATAAACTTATTTTGCCAAATTAGCCAAATTCGATTCAATATTCCACAAGAACCAACTGGCGTTCTCATACATAAACCAAGCAAAGCAAAGCGAATAGAAGTTTTCGGTAAAATTCACAAAGTGACGTGATAGCCAAAAACTCTGACGGCTTAGCAGCTGCTATAGTTATATAGTAACACAAAACTCAAAAAGCTTTGCATACTACAGCATTACCAAAATAGAGCGCTCATGCTTATTCCTGCTGGGATATGGAAACCAATATGCAAATCCGGTAAATAAAATATCACCGAGAGAAGAAAATGCCTTTAGTGGAGATTGTTTAACACAAACATGCATTGTGAAAACTTTTTCTGCGCCTAAAAAAAAGGAACCTTCAAACTAAGTAAGAAATATAATTCAGTCAGCAACCGCTCCTTTACGTGTTATGAAATCCATAATATGGATTACTAATCAGTACATTCTGAATGAAATGATACTTTTTCTATCAATCCGCAGGGGTGCCACAGAAAAGCAAACCACATAAAATCCAACTAAAAAACCTAAGCAAGCAGGTTTTGGGTGACACAAAAACCAAATCTCATTTCCCGAAACAATTGTAAAACGATTTAAAAATACTCTGCGTTTATTGAAGAAAATTAATTTAATGTTTTGAAATTATTAAAAGACAAAATTATACAGGGCTGCCACAGAAAAGCAAGCTGGTTTTAGGTGACACAAAAATCAAATCTCATTTCTCGAAACAATTGTAGAACGATTTTATGAAACTCGGAATTTATTGAATAAAATTTAATAAATGTTTTTAAATTATTAAAAATTATTAAGTTTGAGAGGTTTGGAAAGCAGCTTTGACCATAAATCTCTGAGATTTCTGTGGTACCCCTGTTTATTAAATCAGCCTACTAGGTCTTTTAAAAGAAAAAATATTTGGATAGAATTGAAGGTACTGCAGAATTGTCCCAGCAACAAAAGTAGCACAAAACGTTGCAAAACTTAAATTAATGGGAAAGAGCAAATAAATTGAGAAGTTTTTTAATTTATTTGAAAACGGTTCGTGGGTTTTGAACATGGAGACGGCATTTTTAGCTTTGAAGTTTTGTCCAAATTCCCTTTAAGCTTTAGAAAAGTATTTTTTAAAATAAGCAGTATTTACACTCAGCTCGAAAAAAATCGTCAAAAATCTTGTTTTTTCGCTGAATTAAAAGAATATTAGTATTTTGCTTATCGACATACTTGTTTGATATCGCTGTACGTGTTATCTACGCCGTTATTGCGGCCGCTTAATATAAATCAGCTGCTCATAAGCAAAACAAATTTAAAGCCGCCACTTTTAAATAAAATAATAATAGAGTCGTTTTCTGGACTTATGATACATTATAATCATATAATATATGAAAAACAGAAAAAATGTTTCGCTGTTTTTTTATAAAGAGTTCTTCATTATCACGGCGTTTCACGTCGAGTGTAAATGCTGCTAAACAAATTACACTAGGCAACAATTTTTTATTTTTTTCTGGTCCTTGGAAAAATATAGCTTTTTATGATAGATAAAGACCCAAAGATTTAATATATTACTTTAATAAATTTTCATGGTGTAATTTCTAAGAAATTTTTTTTTTATTTTACGGTTTTTTTTCCTAATTTTTTCATGAGGTGCTCTTACATTTTGAATTAATTCTTGAGAACATGTATCAGAAAATGTGAATTTTGGCCAGGAGGAGTTTGGTTAGTGTTATTAATCGGGTTCAGATCTAGGGGCAAAGCAAACGGAGCGTTTATCTTTTTAATAATACCCTCAGTAGATATTTTCTTCTCTTGGTGCTATTTTGCTTACCGGCGATGTACATGATCACATACATAAATAATGTGTATTAATTACATAATATGTATTACGCACATATGTATGTATGTATGTTTACTGACAAAAGCCACTTACAACATAAGTATTTAACCGTGGATTTGCAACTATACAATCTTGCTAATACCTCTCAGAGCTGCCGAAATATAGGGAAGTGTTAGCACCTGTAACTCAAATAATTTTGGGATGCACTAGACCAAGAAATTTCTGGTATTAAGTCGCTGACTGCTGCCTTTGGATTTCCCATTACATACATAGTTGTAAAACATAACATTCAATCGGGAGGGCCCGACAGTAAAATACCCTGTGAAAGTAAAGGACGTTGTTAGATTCCTAAAACATGCAAACGGAGTTAACTTGCTCATACATACGTTTTTTTTAGACCCTGTACAGAAGGTGGCGTGGCAGACCCCATAAGGTATATATATTCTTGATTAGCATCAACAGTCAAGTCGATATAGTCATGTCCATCTGTCTGTCCCTTTTTGTGTCACCTAGATCCAGTGATGTGCCGTGGCGCATAATTAAACCCTTGCAGAGGGTATTATAATTTTGTCACGAAATGTGTAACGCATTAAAGGAGGCCTCACAGACCCCATAAAGTATATATATTCTTGATCAGGGCGACGAGCTGAGTCGATATAGCCATGTCCGTCTGTCTGTCCGTCTGTTTCTATGCAAACTAGTCTCTCAGTTTTGAAGCTATCTTGATGAAACTTGGTACAGGTACGTCGGATCGGTTGGAAATATACATTTAGTATGAAAAACTTTTTTGTTTCTCAAGATATCTCAACCAAATATACACATTGTGTGTTTAATCAAGTTTTAAACAGGCTGACCATATTTGGTGTAAATCGGACTACTATATCACATAGCTGCCATAGGAATGATCGGTTCGAAAACAACATTTAGTATGAAAAACTTTTTTGTTTGTCAAAATATCTCAACCAAATATACACATTATGTGTTTGATTAAGTTTTAAACAGACTGACCAAATTTGGTGTAAATCGGACTACTATATCATATAGCTGCCATAGGAATGATCGGTTCGAAAACAACATTTAGTATGAAAAACTTTTTTGTTTGTCAAAATATCTCAACCAAATATACACATTGTGTGTTTGATTAAGTTTTAAACAGACTGACCAAATTTGGTGTAAGTCGGACTACTATATCACATAGCTGCCATAGGAATGATCGGTTCGAAAACAACATTTAGTATGAAAAACATTTTTGTGTGTCAAAATATCTCAACCAAATATACGCATTGTGTGTTTGATTGAGTTTTACACAGACTGACCAAATTTGGTGTAAATCTGACTACTATATCATATAGCTGCAATAGAAATGATCGGTTCGAAAACAACATTTAGTATGAAAAACATTTTTGTTTGTCAAAATGTCTCAACCAAATATACACATTGTGTGTTTGATTAAGTTTTAAACAGGCTGACCAAATTTGGTGTAAATCGGACTACTATATCACATAGCTGCCATAGGAATGATCGGTTCGAAAACAACATTTAGTATGAAAAACTTTTTTGTTTGTCAAAATATCTCAACCAAATATACACATTATGTGTTTGATTAAGTTTTAAACAGACTGACCAAATTTGGTGTAAATCGGACTACTATATCATATAGCTGCCATAGGAATGATCGGTTCGAAAACAACATTTAGTATGAAAAACTTTTTTGTTTGTCAAAATATCTCAACCAAATATACACATTGTGTGTTTGATTAAGTTTTAAACAGGCTGACCAAATTTGGTGTAAATCGGACTACTATATCACATAGCTGCCATAGGAATGATCGGTTCGAAAACAACATTTAGTATGAAAAACATTTTTGTGTGTCAAAATATCTCAACCAAATATACGCATTGTGTGTTTGATTGAGTTTTACACAGACTGACCAAATTTGGTGTAAATCTGACTACTATATCATATAGCTGCAATAGAAATGATCGGTTCGAAAACAACATTTAGTATGAAAAACATTTTTGTTTGTCAAAATATCTCAACCAAATATACACATTGTGTGTTTGATTAAGTTTTAAACAGGCTGACCAAATTTGGTGTAAATCGGACTACTATATCACATAGCTGCCATAGGAATGATCGGTTCGAAAACAACATTTAGTATGAAAAACTTTTTTGTTTGTCAAAATATCTCAACCAAATATACACATTATGTGTTTGATTAAGTTTTAAACAGACTGACCAAATTTGGTGTAAATCGGACTACTATATCATATAGCTGCCATAGGAATGATCGGTTCGAAAACAACATTTAGTATGAAAAACTTTTTTGTTTGTCAAAATATCTCAACCAAATATACACATTGTGTGTTTGATTAAGTTTTAAACAGGCTGACCAAATTTGGTGTAAATCGGACTACTATATCACATAGCTGCCATAGGAATGATCGGTTCGAAAACAACATTTAGTATGAAAAACATTTTTGTGTGTCAAAATATCTCAACCAAATATACGCATTGTGTGTTTGATTGAGTTTTACACAGACTGACCAAATTTGGTGTAAATCGGACTACTATATCATATAGCTGCCATAGGAACGATCGGTTCGAAATCAACATTTAACAAATTTTGTAAAAATCTGACGGCTTACACAGGGCACTGCAAGGGTATCCAAACTTTGGCGCGCCAAAGTTAGCTTGCGCTATATTTTTAGATTGTCGAACTAATTTTTAGACTTATGGAACTAATTTCGAGTCATTTAAAACAGTTCTGTTGTAGTGCTCTAAAAGTTTTAAGAGTTTAAAATTAGTGGACGTAAAAACATTGCTTTTGACGAACACAATATGAACAGAGAGCTCGGAACACGACGCGGCGAATGAAGTGAACAAGTTGGGATTGTTTTTAGGACTGACTGCCGAGAGACTCGGCAGGTTTATTGAAAACTAAAATTCTTATATCTAACATATTTCCATCTATATCTAAGGATACAACTAGGGATAGGGTTTAGGCGCTGCACATGATAACTACTTCTTATCATATGCAGCTGGTGAGAAATATTTCGTATCTGCGGAGGACTCTATTTGTTTAGGTTACGTGCATATGATAACTCTTTCTTATCATATGCACATGGTGTGAAAACTCCGTATCTGCGGAGGACTGAATTTACTTAGGTCTATGGGAATTATTCTTAATCTAAAACCAGAATTTACATTGGTCTTAAAAGTATAGTTTATATCTTACAATATAAGATTAAACATCCTGGCCCTGTTGAAAGGTTTACCTTTCAAATACAATGTTATAGCTACCAGGCTCTAGAGATATTATATAAAGCTTACAATTTATAAGATTGAACATTCTATGTTCAGGCATGAACATCTGACAGTCATTGACTATGTCCCGAAAACACACCGAAAGAGTGAAGGGACTATGACATTTGATCTAAGCAAATGTAAGAGTAAAAATGTAACCCAAAAATGCACTTGTAACTTAAATATGCACTTGAAACCTAAAAAAGGGTTACTAATGTAAATTATAAGAACGGCTGGAAAGGTAAATAGACATGTATGCAGCAGATGTCAGGCGTCCTTCCAATGACTGGAAGCGACTAAGAAATTAAGATTTTCATGTTAGTTACGTAAGACTAGGATTTTAAGAATAAAGATCAGTTCAGATTTTGTACTCATTCAGCTTGGTTGTGTCCATTTCATTTGGTCCTTCGAGCATTCTGTTGTTTTCCCCCACCAGTGGTAAGAGACACTGAAATAATAAACCAGCACCTTAAAGTCTACGAAGTTGTAGTTAAAGGTTGCTAAATTCTTTTAAACTCTGTTGTTTTCCCCCATCAGTGGTAAGAGACACAGAGTCATAAAGTAGCATCCAGGCTAAAGAAGCTGGATTGCTAAAATAAAAAACCCTTGTTCTTCCCCATCAGTGGTAAGAGTCAGGGTATAATATTTTAAAATCTAACCAAAACACAAATTAGTGAAAGTGTTAGTTGCGTTTCCGAGGCAGATATCGGGAAATATATACAGCGTTTCTGAGGCTTACATCAGAAAGTGAGTGTGCTAAAAATATTTAAAAGCGGCACCAAAAAGATTGACTGTACAAAGGCGACGCCAAGACCAGAAGCCAAAGAGGGAGATAGAAGCTGCACCATTAACAACGGCAAACAAACAAGCGTCAAAAGGAGATCGAGATAAGTGATCGATTAAGTTACAAATAAGTAGCATTTAAAAAAAAAAATGTTATTGAAACTAAAGGAGATTGAAGCTGGAATACTTTCCAGAGATTCAATCCCTATGTTAGAAAAGTCTAAAAAAGAATGGACAAAGAAAACATTTGGAATAGTCGGTCAGTACTATAAAAATGGTCGGCTGTATGATCGATACGGTATATACGATGATGATCGTACACTTAATTAATGAAGAATTAAAACGGCTTCAAAGGTTTCTGGATGAAACAATTGAACGGTATTGATGAGTGCATCATCAGGAAAAATAAAGAAGAATTTTTTTGGCATAGGATAATCGATGAAATAGGCGCGAATGATCAAGGGGAAATCTTTTGCAATGATGACTTCATGGATTTAGCATTTGACGTTGCGAAATTAACAATAAGATTAGAAGCCAAGATAAAAGGAGACGAAGAAATAGAAGATTAGGTCCAAGAAGACGATGAAATAGAAGATGAGGTCCAAGAAGACGAAGAAATAGAAGATGAGGAAATAGAGGACGAGGGAAAAGAAGCCGAGGACGAAACAGACGATGACAAAGAAAATGAAGAGGCAGAAGTCTGCGAAAAACATTTTACAGAAACCACAAGAATAGATAAAAATGGTAGATTTGTTGTCAAAATTCCATTTAAAAAAGACACAAACTTAGGTAACTTAAAGGCGCAAGCACTGGCGCGATTCCACAATTTAGATGTAGAATATTAAAAAGACCTCAGAGACAATGTTAAAATTGCGCCGATTTTAGAGAGAGATGGGATTGAGTGGCGTTTTATTCCCCCGGCAGGACCTCACTTCGGAGGTATCTGGGAAGCTGGGGTAAAATCGATGAAATATCATCTAAAAAGGAAAATTGAGGACAGCAGTCTAACATTTGAAGAATTGTCAACCCTTTTATGTCAAATTGAGGGAGTATTAAATTCACGACCTCTTTACACGACTGGTAGCGATATTGATGATAAGGAAGTATTAACTCCTGGTCATTTTTTAATTGGTAGACCAAACTTAGATGTTGTTGAGTCCATAACAGATGAAAGAATCGGGAACTTGGACAGGTGGAAATTAATTCAAAAGCTAAAAAGAGAGTTTTGGGTTAAATGGAAAGAAGATTATCTGCACACTTTACAGCAAAGAAATAAGTGGAAAAGAGAATCTCAAAATATCGAGGAAGGGCAGATAGTGTTAATAAAATCGGAGAACTGCCACCCAGTAAGATGGCCTCTTAAAAAAATTGAAGAGAGAATTGAATAGAGTTCAAAAAGGTTTGGTTACACGACTAATTAATAAAAAATTTCCACTGATTAATAAATCAGAAAAGAAATTCACGCTTTTCAGACCTCCAAAACCAGGAGTCATGTTAGCTATGCTGGTGCTGTTTTGCCAACGGTCAAATGAGTAATCGAAAGCATTAACAGCACAGCTTCGATATATTTAGATCCGAAGAGTGAAATAAAAATTATAAAGTCTTCTTGGGATTTAGTTGTGTTTTTATGATATGGACACATATTTTGCTTTGCTAGAAAGGAGTACAAGTTTCAAAAATAGTAGTAAGAAGAAGATTACAAGCTATAGCCTTTCCAAGCCCCATATAAAATGTTAAGATATTAAATGTTATGATATAAGCACGTCAAAGAAGACATCAACGGCAATAACCTGTTTAGGCCCCCGGCAGAATGTTCAGGCATGAAGTTTGAAAAACCGCAGTATTTCTTCCACCTTAATGTGTTCCATCGCTGGTATATGAGTACAATCGATTTCTTGAGTAACGGTGGTACTTCACAATAAGTCGTTACATTCTGGTTGAAAATGGGTTTGGTAACTCTGCCCCTTCTCCAACTCGTTTGAATTTTCTTAGTTATAAGAGATCCTTTTTTAATCTCCTATTTTACCGTTGCTCTTAGCAACCATTTGTTGCAATTGAGTTCCTTGGCGATGCTTTGGGGCTCGTCACTGAAGCACCGCTTTTTATCTGCCCGGGCTCTTCGCAACCGTTTTTGTTGTCTTTGAGCTTTTCGGTGATGATTGCGAAATCCTCACTGCAGCTCCACATATTTTCCACCGGGGCTCTTCGCAACAGTTTTTTGTTGGCTTTGAGCTCCTCGGCGCTGATTGGGGGATCCTCACTGCAGCTCCAGTTATTTTCCACCGGTGCTCTTCGCAGCAGTTTTTTGTTGGCTTTGAGCTCCTTAGCGATAATTGGGGGTTCTCACTGCAGCCCAGCTTTTTATTTGCCGGGGCTCTTTATGACTATTTGTTGCCCTTGAGTTATTCGGCGATGCTTTGGGGCTCCTCACTGAAAGTTTCCAGAAACGATCAATCAACTCATCGTCTTCAAAAAATGCATAATTTGTGTCAAGAAAATCTATGCAAGCCCTTTCATATCGCTCTATATCAGTGATTGATTTCTCGCCAGTCTTGACTTCATCCAAGGCAGACTGAAACACGCGTAACCTTATACCAAATCTTACGGCAATAACACGTGTCCTTGGTGGGTCTTGTTTCTCACCAGAGCTGTTAGGATTACTTTCTACGTATCCCTCAGCACTACCGTTACAATCCATGCTGATTAACGTGTATGTATTTTTACTTAGGCCGTACTTTTCTTTACAGTACGGCAGTGTTTTTTTCGCTATCGGGTCTCTTTGCAACCAATTGTTGTCTCTGACCTCATTGCTGTTGGTTGGGGGATACTCAAATCTCCACATTTTTTCCACCAGGGCTCTTATCAATATTTTTGTTTTCTTTGAGCTCCTCGGTGATGATTGGGGAATCCTCAAAGCTCCACGTTTTGTCTACCGGGGCTCTTTGCACCTCGGTGATAACTTGGAACTCCTTTTTGAGGCTCCACTTACTAATTGAGTCCGTCCAACTGTTGTCTGCCGCTACCGTCCTCTTTAGTTGCTCTAGCAATTGCGTGTTTTTAGACCCAGAACTTTTAAAAAGTACAAATGGGTCTATTAAGTTTGTGCAAAAAAAAATGTGCGTAACAGGCAGAAGGAGGCGTGGCAGACCCCATAAAGTATATATATTCTTGATCAGCGTCAACAGCCGAGTCGATATAACCATGTCCGTCTGTCTGTCTGTCTGTCTGTCCCTTTTTTGAACACCTAGATCTCAGAGACTATAGAGCCACCAAATTTAGCATGTAGGTTCATCTATATCTTGCATTGATCAAGTTTGTTTTAGATTTTTGCCACGCCCTCCTCCACCCCTAGAAATTGAGAAACAAAATTTTTAAGACGAATTACAAGAGAACCTTTAAGACTAGCGCCTTGATTATTGGAATATATAGTACTCATTATAGTCCAAACCTGTCCTGAAAATTTCATTCCAATCGGTTGATAAACGCGGAAGTTATTCAACTAACAATGTTACAGGCAAAAGGAAGAAGAAGAGACGCTAGCGACCTCTATGTTTATCAAATGGCGCCATCTATTGAATGGTACGCAACATTAAAGAACAATCTATAGTGAACGCTTTGCACTCAAAAAGTACTGGGTCTCCTACAGTCGAGCTTGCTCCACTGTAGCTCACTACATTTTTTTATTATTTTTTTTTAACACACGAACTGTCGTTACTCTTATACTTTGAACAGAATTCGCGAGAACACCACGTCGGGGTCACCAAAATGAACAGAGAGCTCGAAACACGACGCGGCGAATGAAGTGAACAAGTTGGGATTGTTTTTAGACTGACTGCCGAGAGACTCGGCAGGTTTATTGAAAACTAAAATTCTTATTCTTATATTGGTTTAGGCGCTGCATATGGTAACTATTTCTAATCATATGCAGCTGGTTACGTGCATATGATAAGTCTTTCTTATCATATACACATGGTGTGAAAACTCCGTATCTGCGGAGGTCTGAATTTACTTAGGTCTATGGGAATTATTTTTAATCTAAAACCAGAATTTACATTGGTCTTAAATGTATAGTTTGTATCTTACAATATAAAATTAAACACTATATACTTAACATTTACTATATTTGAGAATATTAAACTTAGGTAGGCTGCTCTTACATACAAATATATATATCAGAAAGCTGCAACGAGTGTGTTCGAGTATGATTGGATCACCCTCTCGAATGTGATTTTTTGCGTACAGTCCCGAGTCTTGATTGTGATTGCTCTTTCGGGATTATACTCGTGCATGATTTTTTCGTCAGAACAGATCAAAAAAGCGAGTGGCTCGCTTTTTGAATGGATTTTCAAACAGATCAAAAAAGCGAGTGGCTCGCTTTTTGAGCGTTTAGGGTCTCGCTTTTTGAACGTTTAGAGTCTCGTTTTGATTGTTCTATTCGTTTTGTGCGTGTCTTGTTGGGCTGCATATGTTAGGTAGCAAACTCGCATTTTATGTATGTTATTTATATAATACAATTATCTATTTGTATATTTTCATTTGTATATTTTAAATAATATTTTAATTATTATATTAAAATATATTAGTTTTATTAAATTTTGTAATATGTATATTCATTATAACATTTATGTAACATATGGGCTAATCCTGCGTTGCGGACGTTAATTTGGAATTTAAAATTGACACAGATGGCGTTTTGGTATATTTCAAAGAGATGCACTTCGTTGGCATTATTTTAAACCTATTTTAAAATGAAAGGTTAACTGTTTTTGAAAAAAAAAAATATGCTTGCTTTAAATACCGTTGTGGACGTTACAAAAAATGGATGTCGACTTTGATGCTCATGTACATTTGCACATATTTACCGAACTTCGCAAAATAAAAAAATGCAGTAAGCTACAGTAGAGCATGCTCGACTATAGGAGACCCAGTACTGTTTGTTGCGTACCATTCAATAGATGGCGCCACTACGAAGATAAATTAATAATCACAGGGGTCGCTAGTGTGTCTTCTTATTCCTTTCGGCCGTAACATTGATTGTTGAATAACTTCCGCTTTTATCATCATTTTATCATTTCGCATAATTAAAAAAATAAAGTCCAATAACAACAAATGAAGTTGAGTATAAGACCATATCAATTTATCTTAAAAGATTACGTTAAGTAGTCCAGTTAAAGAAATAAACGTAATTTTTGTTAGTTGCGGTAGTCACTAAGATTGAGGGGTTATTGATCTGTATATAAAAAAATATAGCTTTGCTTTTTTGAAAGTTAAAAACCGAACTTATCAAGATAAAAGCGTTCTCTTTGCACTTTGATGAGATTTTTGTTCATTCAAGAACGATTTTGTGGAATAATCATTTTATTTCATACTCCCCATTTCAAAAGTCGATTTTTTCCGAAATGGTCAAAAATACAGAAAAACTGAATTTGTTCAAAAACGCAATCGGTTTGCTCACCACAATTAATTAATTTTTGTGTTAATTGCTTGAATAAATAAAATGAATACGTTTCTGAAGGAAAATTTTACAAATTCTGAGTTTTTTATGAGTTTTTCGTTTTTTGACGTGGTTTAACTTTTTCTGGATTAGCCCATATCTACTAATAACCAGGGAAAAGAGAAAACTTTAACCTTTAAATCGTAGTGCAATTGACAAAATAATTCAAACAATTGTTGAACTTCTAGAGAGTTCCCAATCTCAATCATGATCAGGTACTGCATTAACAATAGCACCTATATCTAGCTCAATGCCTACCCAGCTTTGTCCGTGCCAGGTAGCTCTGTTTCTGCTTCTGTACCTACTGAAATTCTGCGGCTTCTTCTGTGGCTGACGTTTTGCCGTCGGCATTTACCTAATCATTAAGCGCATCTTATTTAATGCAAACAACATCAGAACATATACATATTATATAATAAGATATTGAATAAAAGCGTTTTCTTTATATTAATTAAATCTGTGTCTCTCAATTTCCTTTTTTACTTTTTATTAATTTAACATATATGAATATATTTTATTATAACAATTAATTTATTATTTAAAATGTACAAATGAAAATATACAAATAGATAAATATATAATATAAATAACATACATAAAATGTACACGCACACATACATACACACAATATGCGAGTTTGCTACCTAACATATGCAGCCCAACTAGACACGCACAAAACGAATAGAACAATTAAAGCGAGACTCTAATCGATCAAAAAGCGAGACCCTAAACGCTCAAAAAGCGAGCCACTCGCTTTTTTGATCTGTTTGAAAATCCATTCAAAAAGCGAGCCACTCGCTTTTTTGATCTGTTCTGAAGAAAAAATCATGCACGAGTATAATCCCGAAAGAGCACTCACAATCAAGACTCGGGACTGTACGCAAAAAATCACATTCGAGACACGAAACCCTATGAAAACACTCGATTGATACCCGAATCAAATATTTTCGATCATGGGTCATTGCTGAACAAAACCGAACGCTCATAGGCGAGTATGCATCAGTTCGGACGATGTGTCTCGAACTAAATGTTCGAATCGAGCCTGTTCTCAAAACGTTCTCGTTTAATTAACTCAAAAAAAGTGAACAAATCATACCGAGCTCGAGTCAGTGTTCGAACCCGAGTGAAACTCTTATACTCGTTGCAGCTCTCTGATGTATATGCAAACACATTACACACGCACGCAGAAAGAGTAGAGTCAAATCTCCAGCTTGGTAATTGCCAGAGTTATGGTTTTATGCGATTTGTTGGAGAAGAGGGTGAGGCTCATCCAAATCTCAAGCTTTTGAATTGATCTTGTGATTTCGGTTTTCTCGATTTGAGAGCAATGGGGGCTTGGCATCCAAAATTTGAAAAAAAAAAAAAAAACTTGTTCTGCGTGCAAATATAAAAAGTCTTCATACCAAATTTGGTGGTATTGGGTCTTACCATCTCTGAGATCTGTTTGTTCATACGGACGGTCGGACAGACAGATATGGCCGAGTCCATGGCTTCTAATGTTTTATCTTCCACGCCTCTTTCTGCCTGTTATATACTTTTATTTTTTGAACAAACTTAATTTACCACAACAGGGTATAAACAAATTTAGATATAATTTCTATATGCACACATTTACTATATATACTTATTGTTAGAAATGTAAGCACAAAGATAGTGACTGGTGTAATGACCTGTAAACAGACCAATAGATGTATAATAACTGCACGCGATTATTCAAATATACAAACAATATTTATTATTTCTTCAGTGAGATTTGCACTGTACAAGAGTATATATAAGACTAACTTAATGAGAGCCAGAATGCTCTCCGCTCTCAGCAACGCTCGCAGTGACAGGCTGCCACATCCCTCCAATATTTTTCAGCTTCAACTTCACGCTGCGCATCTGAAGGCTGCTCCACGAAGATATCCGGGATCGATTCGGCTTGGTGGCTGAGTACTACGGGAGGCACCATTTTCTTGCTCGCTGCCATCCGACCGTTGAGAAGGTTCGATGTTTAAACCGGACCCCCAGAGATCTTTTCAACATGACTTATATTTCTCAAATTCGTTCTACCTCCTCTCGATATCTTCACTACGCTTCCATCTATCTGAATTACCTCGTAGACTGTTGTATCAAAAGTAGGAGTTAACTTGCTAGGAAAAATCAAGTTCTTTAGAGCTACTTTATCTCCCAATTGTATTTTAGATTCGGTGGCTTTCCTAGTTTTGTCTGCCACCTCCTTTCCTTTTTCCTGATTAATAAAATACCTGTCTCTCTGTCAGATTCTCCCACTTCCCCTACTATATCCTCAACTCCCGGAAGCTTGTCTCTAATTATGTGATTGAATATAAGTTTGAATGGCGAGCCCGTAGTACCGTGGGGAGTAACATTGCACATCAATATACATTTTTGAATCTCCTGTTTATAATTTTTATCATTTACATATGCTATTCATATTTGTAATGAGGTCAATTCCATTCGTTTCACAATATTTTTTAAACTCTACACTCACATATTGCCTGCCATTGTGTATTTTTAACTTTTTTGGATACCCCAATCTGCTGAAAATTTCGGACATCTCTTCAATAAGCACCTTCGATCCTATTGATTGTACAAATTTTACTTCTATGTATCTAGAATAGTAATCGATGAGAACTAACAAGTGCTCATTATTTGGCAACGGTCCTAGCAAATCAGTGGCTACCCATAAGCTAGTGTTAAAACTGTCTGTCGTAGTTGTTGGGGGATGATCAGACGACATTCTCTTAATACAATACTACCAATACTTGACAGCTCCAGACAAAACGGATGATATGGGCTAGCTATTGCAAAATTCCAGCAGTCGTTGATCAGGCATGTTATGGCATCTAGTACTTCCTCGTCTCTTGTACTCATTTCGGAAATCTCGGATATATTTAAATATGTGGGAGTAGAAATTTAAATCATGTGAAATATATTTTCGTCACCACCCCAATCAAATGATTTAGTATTTAAAATGTCACATAAGCGTGAGATCGAATCGGCAATATTTTCCTTTACAGACTTATGTATCACCTGGAAACGATAAAAAAAAGTTGCACCCGGGGAAAATATTCAGGCGGTGCGCCCCCCCCCCCCCCCACAATTTTGTGTTCCCAAAAGAGTGATATTTTTAGGCAAGGAAGAAAACAAAAATATTCTTTTGAATATTTTAAATTAAATTAACTAATTGACTAAATAAACAGTAAATTTCAAAAATGACAAATCCAGTGTCAAAAGTAATAAAACAAAGTTCATTAAATGAAACAAAAATTAAACAACAAAAATCACTAAAAAACAAACAGCTTAACAAAAATGACAAATCCGGAATCAAAATTTAAGTCTAAAATTAATTATCTAAATATATAAAACTCTTTTTCTTGATTCACTGACTGACTGACTGATTCACTGACGAGACATCATGCTGTGGGCCAAACAGCTCAAAATATCGATCTGAAATTTTCACAAAATCATCTATTATTTTGTCAATATCTAACGATACTGCTAAGTCTCTCCTGTTCCATTGATGATCGCAAGTGGTTCCTAATTTATTTTAGTTTGCTAAACGATCGTTCTGCTGACGCTGATGTAACAGGAATTGATAAAAATATTCTATAAGCAATTTCCATATTTTTATAATTTGATGTTAAATTATAACTGTGAATAAGTTGCAGGATTTCAAAATGATTTGATTTTTCCAAATTTTCGCAAATAACGGGAAATAACATTTTTGCACTAATTACTTCACTTGGCAGCTCTTGGGAGCATAAGTCGGCACCATATTTTACTGCCAAATTTATTGCACGTTTTTGAAGTGTACTATCCGAACCTGACTTAATATTTCGGCCTGTCAAAAAATCAAAATCTTCAGAAAGATTATGAAGTGATTCAAACCTGCATTTTTATTGCTGTATGATCAGAGCGATTGATTCAAAAAATGTAATTCTAAATTTGTCAGTCTCTGATATATTGTGACTCTCATCAATTGCCTCATATTCAAATTGTCTCCGCACTTTGCTCTTTCTGATGACATTAACTTTTGGCTCAACCCTTAAGCTTTTAGCCAAATCTAAACTTTCTTTTTGAAAAATTTCAAATTTTTCATTTCAAGTGTCGCTTAAAGACTTTTAATAAGATTGCTCGCAATGCTTATTGTAATATTTTTTTTAAAGACAATGTTGACAGCATCAATTTCAGATCAAAATAAATTCCAAGCAATCAAATTGCCTACGACATTTAAATTATAATCTTATTTGTCTAAACAAACTCTAAGCACCTTGAAATGTCTCTTAATTTTTCTTAAGTTCTACCAGCTCTTCCAATACTGTGATGACCTTTGGGAGCTCTCTGTAAGGTACATTTACCGCATGTCTTTTTGGTTGACCAGCGTGTATCACAATATTTTTTTAAAGGAAACGGTCAAATTGTTCATGAGAGTGTCCCCCCGTTCAGGAGATGGCGAAAAAAATAAAAACAAATTTTGTACATGTGCTTATGATCAGTTACCAACTCGAATTCCAAACCAGCAACATAATAATAAAATTTTTCCACGTTCCATACCAATGCTAGACTTTCCTTTTCCGTTTGTGAATAGCGTTTCTCGACATTAGAAAGACTCTTACTTGCAAATGATATGATAGATGTATTATTTTCGACATCAAATTGTATTAAGACCGATCCCAGCACTACTGGACTGGCATCAGTAATTAAACGAGTTTTTAACTTAACGTTAAAAAAGGCCAACTCCGGAACTCTTGAAACTCCAATTTTGTTCACCCTGAGGGGTATATTAATTTTGTTCAAAATGTTAAAGTATGTAACAGGCAGAAGAAGGCGTGACTGTATATATATTCTTGATCAGCATCAGAAGCCGAGTCGATATAGCCATGTCCATTTGTCCCGAAAGCATTAATAATTTGTCTGTCCGTATGAACGAAAGGATCTCAGAGATGGTAAGACCTAGGAACACCAAATTTGGTATGAAGACTTCTTATATTTGCACGCAGATCAAGTTTGTTTAAAATTTTGGATGCCACGCCTCCGACGCCCATAAATCGCTAAAAACGTTATAGCTACAGTATTATTACAGCTACATACTTGAGATTTAGCACGAATGATGATTAGACGGGTCCGGACAGATCGGTAATCTCAAATTTTTGATGAGTCATCCCCTTCTCCAATAATCCTCAAAAAACCACAACTCTCGCAATTACAAAGCTGGAGATTTGAGATTCGGCATAAATGATTCTTAAGGTCATATAACACCGCCGCCAATTTAATCGCAATCGGATAATAAACACGGATGATATTTGACGACAAAAATTCCATATAGTGGCGCTAATATGTAATGCTGCATAACAAAATGTTAAGTTAACAGTCGAATGTTAAAATTTCAACTCATAAACTGCTTTTGCAAACGAAAAGCACGTGCTGTCATTCTGAGCAATTTTCATACTAATTTTAGACATGTATGCATGTGCATACATATACATACTAAATTTGACAAGATTGTTCAAAAATGGGATGGTCTTTAAGGAATAAAAATATTTATTTTTGAATTAATATGTTTATTTATATCAAAGTTAATGTGCAACTCATTGATGTTACGACCTTCAAATTGTTCTGCAGAAATACAAAACTCGTATGTAATTAAGTAGAAGAAAATTTGAGTGGCTACCTTTACTTCCACAGGGTATTTTACTGTCGGGCCCTCCCGACTAAATGCTATATTTTAATTTGTCGAATGCTTGCTGTTACAGTTGGTTCCACAGAAATTTCTCATCCGCCTTGAGTAACTTTCTCAGCGGTTCCGTTGTATCTGCCAAATCTGGCAAGAACCTTCCCACGTAGGTGACCAGGCCTAAGAAACTGCGAAGTTCTTCTTTGTTCTTTGGTGGCCTGAATGCCGTAATTACTTCAACTTTCTCTGGATCAGGAGAAATGCCTGTGTCAGATAATATATGCCCGAGAAACTTAAGTCGCTTTGTTTTCCATTCACATTTATCTTTGTTGAGAAAGATATTGTTTTTATTGAAGATAACTTTTACCATCTCCACCGTTTTGTCGTGTTCCTCCAATGAACTCCCGAAGACAATTACATCATCATTATAATTTAATGCTGAGTTAACACCGCAGAGTAGACGCTTGTATCTATACAGTCCTTGTGGAGCTATAAAAGTAGTAATCTCTCGGCTATTTGGGTGCAACTCGAGTTGTTGATAAGCACTTTTCAAATCCAGTCGAGAAAAATACTTAGCGTCCTTAAGCTTCTTTAAAAACGACTCGAACGTTGGTCATTTTCTCGTTGAATTGCTTTATTCCCTTGGCGCATTTCAATACACAGTCTTATATTCCCAGAAATTCTCAGAAATCCATTCACTCGGTCCATGTACTGGCTCTATGATATCTTGAAATAAAGCCGATTCTAGCTCTTCTTTTACCTTGTTCTCAATGGTTGCTGGGATGCGTCACATTAGTTGCTTCACGGGTCTAAAATGTGGATCAATTGACAGACGAATAGATAAATTAATCCACTTTGGAAAAGGTTCCAACTTTTCGACTCTATTTACAGCTATGCCCAGTCTTAACACATTGAATTTTATGGCTGTTTCCCGACCAAGCAGCGATTGCCTACCCTTCTTAGGCCCAGTACTTTAAAAAAGTACAAATGGGTCTATTAAGTTTGTCCAAAAAAAATGTGCGTAACAGGCAGAAGGAGGCGTGGCAGACTCCAAGAAGTATATACATATATTCTTAATGAGCATCAACAGCCGAGTCGATATAGCGATGTCCGTCTGTCCGATTTTTGAGTTCCTAGATCTCAGAGACTATAAGGGCTAGAGACACCAAACTTGGCAATTACGTTCATCTATATCTTGCACTGAACGAGTTTGTTTTAGATTTTTGACACGCCCCCCTCCGCCCGTGGAAATTGAAATACAAAATTTCGAAGTCGAATTACAAGAGCCCCTTTAATGATAGCGCCTTGATTTTTGGTACATATAATATACACTATGGTTTAAACCTCCCCAGAAATCATTCCGATCGAATGATAAAAGCGGAAGTTATTCAACAATCAATGTTACGGGCGAAAGGAATAAGAAGACACACTAGCGACCTCTGTGTTTATTAACTTATCTTCGTAGTGGCGCCATTTATTGAATGGTACGCAACATTAGTGAACGGCTTGCACTCAAAAAGTACTGGGTCTCCTACTATCGAGCATGCTCTACTGTAGCTTATTGCATTTTTTTTTATTCGATTTCCACAATTCCCTTCAATGTAACTTTGCGACCACCCTACTTTAATCAGGCAACTTTAGAGTTGCCAGTTATTACAAGACCTGTATTGAAACTTCTTAGGCTACATTTAGGGGCCCCAGTACTTTGAAAAAGTACAAATGGGTCTATTAAGTTTGTCCAAAAAAAGTGCGTAACAGGCAGGAGGCGTGGCAGACCCCATAAAGTCTATATATTCTAGATCAGCATCAACAGCTGAGTCGATATAGCCATGTCCGTCTGTCTGTCTGTCTGTCCGTCTGTCCGTTTTTGTGTCGCCTAGATCTCGCCTAGATTTCAATCCAATCGGATGATAAACGCGGAAGTTATTCAACTAACAATGTTTCGTTCAAAAGGAAGAAGAAGAGACGCTAGCGACCTCTGAGTTTATTAACTTATCTTCCTAGTGGCGCCATCTATTGAATGGTACGCAACATTGAAGAACAGTCTATAGTGAACGGTTTGCACTCAAAAAAGTACTGGGTCTCCTACTGTCGTATGTTTTATGTTATGTTTTATGTATGTATGTACCAAAATAACACACATACAGCCGAAATGAATTTAATTCTTTATCGGTATTTTTTTCTTTTCGGTTTTCTCTCGTCGCCAATGTAATGACCTGTCAACAGCCCAATCGATATATAATAACTGCACAATATTTATTATTTCTTCAGTGAGATCTGCACTGTATAAGATTATATAAGACTAACTTAATGAGAGCCAGAATGCTCTCCGCTCTCAGGAACGCTCGCAGTGACAGGCTGCCACAACTGGTAATGTTGTTTACTTTATAGGGTGATTTTCTAGGCTTTTATTGTCAATTCATTAATTCGTAGTTCAAAATTGGAAACCATTAAAATTAAAAAATGAATATTTTAGCAAAATGGGGCTTAATTTAGCGCAGATTTATTGGGATCCACCTTCTAGGTTAGTATTTTACAATATATGCGGATTACTTTCAAGAAATTTATCTGTGGTTTTTTCTAATCAGCTCATCAAGCACAACCAAAATTTATTTTATCGAAAATTTTGGTAAGTTCAATTTTTGTGAAGTTCCCTGCTGTTATAGAAACTCAGTTCTTCACGGTCACACCTATTCTATACTTAAGAGGATTTGCAATAAGATAATCAAAAACTACAACCGTCAGCAATGCCTTGAGACTTACACAGTTTTTAATGGCGGCAATAGCACAGATCCTCGACGGTCCGAAAAATATTATAGAGGTAAGGATATATCACAATTTAGATATTGTAAGGTTTATATTCTATTAATTTTTAGAAGACGGAAGGGAGCTTAGTAGTTTTTGTAAGCAACGCGGAAGGGAATATAAAAACGATCCTTCGTTAAAAGATGAACGCATTGATTTAAAAGTTATTGCAACGAATCGTCATAAAAACAAAAGCCACACAGGTGATAGAGGCGACTTACATGAAAATAAATACAGTTTCAAAAATTTTATTGCTAAAAATAATAAAGAAAAATCATCTGAGAAGCTACGAAGAGACATCAGTAACAACTATAATGAAAAAAGAGGATCTGGAAAATTAAAGAGAGGCAAAATTCGCACAGAAGATGACAAAGTCATATTTAAGTTGGAAAAAGGAGGCGATAAGGGATGGCAATCAAGAATATCTCGAAGCAAAAAATATACCGCTATTAACGACCAGTTATCCGACAGATTGAATATGCGGGATGAAGCAAAAGACGGAAAAACAACTGACGATTTACGAAAATCAGAAAAAGCAAAGGGACGTATATTAAAAAATCGGACTTATATAAACAATTTAAGGAATTCGAAAGCAACTGAGGAAATGGACGGCAAATTAGAAAATCGTAACGATAGGAATTCTAGGGACAAGGATCGTAAGTTGAAAGATAAGAATAATGTTGGGCCGTCGGAAGCTACCGGTGATAAGCAACGTAATGAGAAAAACATTAATGAAAATAAAAATGCCGGATATTATAAGAAAACTTTAGGTGGCTCAAAAGAAAAAAAACGTAACGAAAAAAAGGTTGAAGAAATTTCCGAAACATTAAATGAGAATGAACGCTACGAAAAGACTATAAATAATAAGAAAGTTGTTGGTAGTTTTTCCACACCATTCAATACAAAGGAGCCCAATAAAAATAATCTGAATGATAAGAAAAATGCCGCACCCTCAAGAGCAACTAAATCTGTGGAAAGTAGTGAGAATATTCACAGTAAGAAAACAAGGAAACAAGGAAAGCCGCGTGGGCAGTCGAAAAATAAGGGCGAGAATAAAAGTGAAACCAATGAAATGTTTGGAGAAAAAGAATTGAAGGCTGATAATAAAGGTAAAGATGGTCAAGGTGGGCCTCTTGATGACCAAATAGGCCAACTGTTTCATGATATGAATAATTCAAAGTTTGAGAGAGAAATAGGCTTGAATTTAAATGGAATTAAGAAAACTAAAGGTGATGGTAAGGGCCAATGGGAAAATGAAAAGGGTGAGGAAAATAACATTTATAAAAAGATAGGAAAGGAAAAAAGGAGAAACGATGTTTCCCACTTGATAAGACTTTCAGGTCGAAAAGGAAGACATGAAAAAGCGTCTGCATTAAGTTTCACCAAAAAGCGTCATGAAAGTCAATCACCATTTAGAAGACGCAATGGTGTCAAAGGCTCGAAGTTCATTCAGTACGGAAAATGGTCAATATGTTTTCAAAAATCTACTCGTGGCGATGAAGTTCGGACCTGTGATATCCTACGTGTTTACATGGAGCAGCGCGATCTAACAAGATGGTATGTTGTGTCCCGATTAGGTCTTAAAAGCAGTATTAACTACCATTTTTCTTGTTAAAGTTTCCCATGCCGTCAACGTCCTTGCAATGTCTGTGAAACCTGTGTGCGGTACTCACCTAGCTGTTGTTGAGCGTCTATGTTGACGTCAAGGCGTACTTTATATAAATATTACTTTATCATATACATATATAGGATTAAGCATTTTCGGATTTTCATAATGTTGTTATCAAAATATTAAAGGTTTTTAATAAGTTGGCATCTCCGAGAGCTGAAATGGGCAAAGAATGCTAGGATTAGTAAAAAAATTGTTTACGTAAAATTTTAATTTGTTGTATTTGAGTAAAAAATGTGTTTATTTCTGTGAACCAAAGAAATAAAGCAATGCCGGTTTGTTGGGGTTCCGTCTCGTTAGTATTGTTTATAAGATTCTGAATAGAAAACGGTCAATTATATATAATTCATTAATGTGACCCGTTATATTTTATTTTTCAAATTCATTTTACGGCACTGCTATAAGCAACGAGTTCAACACCGAAAATCTTGTAGACTAATGTGGAGTAAAAATAGGGAACACTTCACACAGCTAAAGCCGTACCTTATGTCATTTTTTATAAAAAAGAGGGAAATGTAAATTAAATTTTTCCCTGCAATGGGACTTAAAGTAATAGTACTTTTTATGAGTAAGTAGCGAGCCCCCTATTGCTCGCTTCGCTCGCTGAAATCTAGGGGAGAAATGTGGAGTGAAAATAGGGAACACTTCACACAGCTATAGCCGTCCCTTATATAATTTCTTATAAGAAAGCGGGAAATGTAAATTCAATTTTCTTCTGCAGTTGGACTTAAAATAATAGTACTTTACATAATACTAGGCTTAAGTCTCTGGGAGATATGTGGAGTGAGAATAGGGAACACTTAAAGCCGGACCTTATCTCATTTCTTTAAAGAAAGCGGGAAAAGAAAATTCAATTTCAACAGTGTTAGATACTGCAAAATTTATTTTAAAAGTCCTAACTCCAATGAATCGTACCCCCTCTGCTTTTGATTGTTTAGTAATAGCCACTGTTGTATCTATGGCTGCTATATTATATAGTCATCCGTTCTTGACCAAATTTTCACAGAATGTAACAATGAGTAAGAAATACATAATTTGTAAGTTTGAGTGAGATAGCTCAAAACATACAAAAATCTTCATACAAAATTGTAATTTGCATCTGATTGTTCATATGCCAGCTATATGATGTAGTCATCCCATCTTGACCAAATTTTCTCAGGATGTAACAGTGTTTAAGGACTACATAATCTGCAAATAGCCGCATTGCGCTGTTTTCAAATTAATCCTGCAATTGGACTTAAAATAATAGTACTTTATATAAGCAGGGGCAAGCCTCCTAGTGCTAGATAGCTCAAAAAACAACAAAGCTCCTCATACAAAATTTTAATTTGCATCTGATTGTCAGTCATCCGATCTTTACCAAAATTTCACAAATTTAAAATTTGATCCCCATTTTAGCCCCTTCCATTAGGGATATCAAAAAATCCTGTCTCATTGCACTGATCCGATTTGACGTTAAAACGATTTTACGGGAAAATCTGTGAATTTGGTTGGGATAGCTTAAAACACAACAAATGTCATCATACAAAAGTTAAATTTGCATTTCATTGTTTGCAGCTGTATGATTAGTCATCCGATCTTGACCAAATTTTCTCAGAATGCAACAAATATTTGAAAATACAAAATCTTTGAGTTTGGTTAAGATAGCTCAAAAAATAACAAAGGTTATTGTAACAAACGTTAATATTAATCCTATCCTTCCTATGACACCTATATGATATAGTGATCTTATTCTAACCCAATCAATCTGTGTGAAACTATACCAACTATGCTGTACTAGTTTGGTTCAGATATCTTAAAAATCATAAAAGTAATTCATATTATATATTGACTTTTAATCAGGGACTCAAACCGTAACCGTTAACCTATATTTACCGATGGAAAATTGTAAACGTAACTGAAACAGTAACCGAAAAGAAACTTATCTTATTCCGAAACTGATAAACGAAATTCTTCAAGCCGAAATATCCGCTTAAAAACCGATTCATGAATAACGGTTTGTTTCGGTTTTTTCCAGCGTTTAAAATTGGATGCATTCTTATACTCTTGCAGAGGGCATTATAATTTTTTCACGAAGTTTGTAACGCATTGAAGGAGGCCTCACAGATCCCATAAGGTATATATATTCTTGATCAGGGCGACGAGCTCAGTCGATATTGCCATGTGCGTCTGTCCGTCTGTCTTTCTGTCTTTCTGTCTGTTTCTATGCAAACTAGTCTCTCAGTTTTGATGAAACTTTGTGCAGATCTGTGTTTTTGCTGCACGCAGTAAATATGTCGAAACCGGCCGGATCGGATCACTGCATCATATAGCTGCCATAGAAACGATCGGTTCGAGATCAATATTTAGTATGACAACGATATCATAAAGCTGCCATAGAAATGATCAGTTGGAAATCAATATTTAGTACGAAAAACTTTATTGTTTCTCAAGATTTCTCAACCAAATTCACAGATAGTGGGTTTGACACAGTTTTATTCATCCTTACCAAATTTAGTTCAAATCGGACAACTATATCGAGCCCTTTCCGCGAAAATAACGTAAGCGACAAAAGCAAATTTTTCAGGGGATGGTTTTTTCTGGTTATCTGTGCATAGGCTTCCATACAAATTGACATATTACCCAGTTCATTTTCTGCGGATCTATAAGGATTTAAGCTAAAATATCTTAATAGATGATGCGTTTTCAAAAATAGATCAATTTTGCATAAAAAAATCAATTTTGAAAAATTGTCGCTTACGTTATTTTAGGTAGGTAGGGCTCAATATCATATAGCTGCCATAGAAACGATCGGTTCAAAATCAACATTTAGTATGAAATACTTTTATGTTTCTTAAGATATCTTTTAGTATGAAAATCTTTTTCGGATTACTATATCATGCTGCCATAGGAACGATCGGTTCGGAATCAACATTTAGTATGAAAAACTTTTTTGTTTCTCAAGATATCTTAACACAACTCACAGATTGTGTGTTTGATACAGTTACATACATCCTTACCAAATTTAATCTAAATCGGACTTCTATATCATATAGCTGCCATATGAAAACTGTACCAAGTTTCATCAAGATAGCTTCAAAACTAAAAAACCAGTTTGCATAAAAATAGGCAGAATGGCGGACAGATTTAATTTTTTCTACACGTTGTTCCCAAAAATTTTAGTTTGGAACATTTCGAGCAACTTTTCTGAAGAAAGTTAGCCAAAAATTCCAAAGCCGTGCAAGTTATGTAAATTATTTTGTATGACGTTATCAATTTTAACTGCCAAAATTAATGATGCAGTTCGATATCTAGGTCCCTAAATAGGGGGAGACCGTTGAGTCCGGTCATGTCTCTTTTCTTACAACTTGTACAATGCTATTAGTAGAGATATCTCTAGCTTACAAATATTTAATTTTGGTCTGCCTCAGAAACCCTTATATTGTTTTCCTCTAGATCTTGGACTTTAAAACACGGAAATGAATTTTAAATTTTTGTTCTGATTAGTTTCTAAGGTGAAATTTTTTTAAATATTTTATATGACGCCTCAGCTTATTCAAGCATAAATCGTAAAAGCAATTACCGTTTAAACCAAAATTAGTTCCTAACTAAAGGTAATGAAATCACGATCGTCAAAAATTAAATTTTAAAAAACGCGGCAAAAGTAAATAAGAAAATATAAAAAGTATATTAATCGCAAAAATATCTCCAGTTTGATAAATTCAGCATAAGGTGTGGACTTTCTCGAGCAAAGTAAGCCATCGTTCAAAAAAATAGGCTGACGAATGACGAGCTTATCCATATATTTTATTTTATCCAAAAAACTCCACACTACTAAACCCACTACATACAAATCGTCCGAAAAAGAACACAATAAAATGAGTTTAGTAGTATGAAGCTTATTGGTAAGGGTAAAATAAAATATGTATATAAATAAGTTCGTCAGTCTTAGGAGATTTCATTATCTTTAGATTGACACGACTCTAGCTCAATACGGTAACCGCGATTACGATTTATGTTTAAAAAACATTATCATCTAAAAAAAATTCGAACAAAACTTAAAAAAATTCTATCTTAAATACTAATCAGAGAACAATTTTTTTAAACTAGTTTTCGTGTTTAGGAGACTAAAACCTATAGGAAATAAATATTTAGACCTTTGAAGCAAAATGGCTGTACACAAATGTTATCATCCGATTGTTCCTATGACAGCTATATGATACTAGCTTCCCGATTCTTATCAAATTTGGTCAGGTTGTATGCATCTATACCAAACACATAACACTGTGCGAAAGTCAAAAAATACCTGGGAAATGATTGTGATAATCTGGTTGGGCTTATCGAGTGTAACAAACCTGCTTACTTGGAATTTAGTAAAATAGAAAAGTGTTTAGAGTTAAATGCAGATGTTGGGGATGTCTCCCAAATTCCAAGTATGTAATTTTTTATGAATTGCATTTAGCTATTCGCACATAAATTAAATAAACATAAAATACGCGCACAACGCTAAATATATTATGAACACGTTCATGATATCGGATCGATAACACTAGTTTACAGCCATTTTGCCTCAGAGCCCTAAGTATTTTACCCGTATAGATCTTCATCTCCTTAACATGAACAAGTATCTTAAAAATGTTTCAAGGAGTAGTTTTTGAGTTATTTTTAGACCCAGAACTTTAAAAAAGTACAAATGGGTCTATTAAGTTTGTGCAAAAAAAAATTTACGTAACAGGCAAAAGGAGGCGTGGCAGACCCCATAAAGTATCAGCATCAACAGCCGAGTCGATATAGCCATGCCCGTCTGTCTGTCTGTCTGTCCCTTTTTTGAGTTCCTAGATCTCAGAGACTATAAGAGCTAGAGACACCAAACTTCGCGGGTATTTTCATCTATATCTTTCATTGAACGAGTTTGTTTCAGATTTTTGCCACGCCCCCCTCCGCCCGTGGAAATTGAAATACAAAATTTCTAAGTCGAGTTACAAGAGCACCTTTAAAGCTAGCGCCTTGATTTTTGGTACACGCCTCCTTTTGCCTGTTACGTAAATTTTTTTTGCACAAACTTAATAGACCCATTTGTACTTTTTTAAAGTACTGGGTCTAAAAATAACTCAAAAACTACTCCTTGAAACATTTTTTAAGATACTTGTTCATGTTAAGGAGATGAAGATCTGTACGGGTAAAATACTTAGGGCTCTGAGGCAAAATGGCTGTAAACTAGTGTTATCGATCCGATATCATGAACGTGTTCATAAAATATTTAGCGTTGTGCGCGTATTTTATGTTTATTTAATTTATGTGCGAATAGCTAAATGCAATTCATAAAAAATTACATACTTGGAATTTGGGAGACATCCCCAACATCTGCATTTAACTCTAAATCGGATCGGATGATAAACGCGGAAGTTATTCAACTAACAATGTTACGGGCAAAAGGAAGAAGAAGACACACTAGCGACCTCTGTGTTAATTAACATATCTTCCTAGTGGCGCCATCTATTGAATGGTACGCAAAATTTAAGAACAATATAGTGAAAGCTTTGTACTGGGTCTCCTACTGTCGAAGTTGCTCCACCGTAGCTTACTGCATTTTTATGACCCGAAAAGTTGACAGCACTGGTTCGTTGCGCTCGCGTGCACGTAAGTATTGGCGAGTTTGAACAGCTTTGCCCACCAGCGCTGACAATTTGGCCTTTTCTCGGATAAATTTGTTATTTCTATAACTGCTTCAGCCGGGAAAAATCTCAAACATCCTCTATCCGAAAATCTGGCCTATTTTAGATACGTTCTCCACGATCCAAAAATGATTCTATACTGCCAATTTTTGAACATTTCCAAATTGGTAATGATAAAATATCAAATATAATAAAATATATGCCAACATTAACCTCTTTAAATTGAAGAATTTTGAAAGCGTTTTGTCCCGAAGCAAAAATATCGAGACTGCAGAACTGATGATTTTCGCTCTTCTATTATTTTTATGGTCAGAGGGTTCTTAGCCAAGGAAGTTTGATAAAAACTTAATTTAGGAACCTTCTAGAAATGAAACCGATAAATTCTTTTTCGATAAATATTTCAACTTTCAATTTCAATCACTTCAATTATGTGCATTTGTATATTTAATCCATTAATTTTAATCCATTTATTTTACCATTTATATAAATTACCTGGCAAATATCTAAAGCTAATTGGAGCCACTGCAATATTCCCGTACAAAGAAAATAATTTGTTTAATATCAGGGTTAGTTTTTAAACCCTGTACTTTCAAAAAGTACAAAAGGGTCTATTAGGTTTTTTTTTTTTTTTAGCTAAATTTAGTTTTATTAATTTCATTGATTCCTAACGCTGCAGTATTGCTACTTTTACATTATTGCGCTAGTCACATTGATTGAGTTATGTTAAAGTGAGAACATTTGAATTGCTTAATCTAATATTAAATATTAATCTTATTATTTCCCTATTTTATTATTTTCAGTTTTTTAAAATTTTTATATTTTAACTAAATATTGATTTTTCCTTATTTGGCCTTATAGTTCTAATTTGTATGTTTTTATTTTGTTAAATGTATTTTTAATGTGTGTTTAATAGATGTTCCTTAATTTTAATTATGAACCTAGGTGCATTGCTGATAGCTTTTAAATTATGTGGTAACAGGTTCCAAAGTCGAACAGCATGAGAAAAAAATTGTTTATCAGAACTAGACAATTTTGATTTTATGGGAATTATATTGTTGGTGCGCAAAGAAAGCCGATAATTGTATCATGTCATACAGATAGTCAGGTTGTTTAGTGAATAAAATTTTGTGAAGGAGCGTTAAAACTTAAACTTCCATCCATGTCTCCAAATTAAGACCAAAAATTCTTTTTGCATAACATGTAACATGATCATATCGTCTTAAGTTATACATATAACGAGCTATAGTATTAAACGCTACATTTAATTTATGTTGACTAGCTGAATCACATTTACCAAATATTTCAACACCATAAAACAATACAGACGTTACACAAGCTTTAGCCACCATAAGACGAATTCTAGTCGGAAGGTACTTCTGAGTTGTTGACAATCTACGTAATACCCCATACGTCTTTCCAACAGCTTTATCGACTTGATCAGTCCATGACAGGGTATTATTTATTGTGATGCCCAAATTTTCCACTCTTAAAACATACTTAATTTCTTTACCTTCAATAGTAAGTCTTGTCAAGTGTTTGTCAAAAAAAAAGTGTGTAACAGGCAGAAGGAGGCGTGGCAGACCCCATAAAGTATACATATTCTTGATCAGCATCAACAGCCGAGTCGATATAGCCATGCCCGTCTGTCTGTCTGTCTGTCCCTTTTTTGAGTTCCTAGATCTCAGAGACTATAAGAGCTAGAGACACCAAACCTCGCGGGTATTTTCATCTATATCTTGCATTGAACGAGTTTGTTTCAGATTTTTGCCACGCCCCCCTCCGCCCGTGGAAATTGAAATACAAAATTTCTAAGTCGAGTTACAAGAGCACCTTTAAAGCTAGCGCCTTGATTTTTGGTACATATAATATACACTATGGTCTTAACCTGTCTAGATTTCATTCCGATCGAATGACAAACGCGGAAGTTATTCAACTATCAATGTTACGGGCAAAAGGAAGAAGATGACACCCTAGCGTCCTCTGTGTTTGTTAACTTATCTTCCTAGTGGCGCCATCTATTGAATGGTACGCAACATTGAAGAACAATATATAGTGAACGCTTTGCACTCAAAAAGTACTGGGTCTCCTACTGTAGAGCTTGCTTCACCGTGGCTTACTACATTTTTCTTTTAAATTTGTTCAAAATTGACTCAGCTTATTCGTGTATTAATCGTAAACGCGATAACCGGTTTCAACAAAATTAGTCTTTAACTAAAGGTAATAAAATTTCCTAAAACTTTCCAATTTTTTTCCAAAAAAAAACACAATAAGGGGTACAAAAAAAAAATTCAAAAAGTATATTAATCACAAAAATAAAAATAAGAAATATGGAGAAAACTTACTTTGGCGTGCCAAAATTTAAATACCCTTTTTAAAAAATTTGTTATATGTCGATTTTGAACCGATCGCTCCTATGGCAGCTATATGATATAGTAGTCCGATTTTCACCTAATTTGGTAAGGATGTATATAAATGTTTTGAAACACACAATCTGTGAAATTCGTTGAGATACCCTGAGAAACAAACAAGTTTTTCTTACTAAATGTTGATTTCGAACCGATCATTCCTATGGCAGCTGTATGATATAGTTGTCCGATTTTAACCAAATTTGGTAAGGATGTATGAAAATGTGTCAATTTTGGTTAAGATATCTTAAGAAACAAAAAGTTTTCATACTAAATGTTGTTTTGAACCGATCGTTCCTATGGCAGCTAAATGATATAGGGATCTAGTCCGGTTAGTTCCGACATATGTACTGAACGCAACAATAAAACGGACTTGTACCAAGTTTCATAAAGATAAGATTGTTAAACTATTGATTCAAATTAAAAACAATGTATAAATGATAAGTTGGTACATTCATTATCTTTTAGAACCATCAAAGCTTTTTAAGATTGGTTAAACCGTTCTCGAGATATGATGTAAAACGTAAAAGCACCAAAAAAAATTTCCAAATTTCCATAGTGTATACTATATGTACCAAAAATCAAGGCGCTAGCATTAAAGGTGCTCTTGTAACTCGACTTAGAAATTTTGTATTTCAATTTCCACGGGCGGAGGGGGGCGTGGCAAAAATCTGAAACAAACTCGATCAATGCGAGATATAGATGAACCTACCCGCCAGGTTTGGTGTCTCTAGCTCTTATGGTCTCTGAGATCTAGGAGACACAAAAGACAGGCAGACAGACGGACAGACAGACAGACGGGCATGGCTATATCGACTCGGCTGTTGATGCTGATCAAGAATATGTATACTTTATGGGGTCTGCCACGCCTCCTTCAGAAAATTTCATTCCAATCGGATGATATACGCGGAAGTTATTCAATTAACAATGTTACGGGCAAAAGGAAGAAGAAGAGACGCTAGCGGCCTCTATGTTTATCAAGTGGCGCCATCTATTGATGGTACGCAACATTGAAGAACTATCTTTAGTGAACGTTTTGCACTAAAAAAGTACTGGGTCTCCTACTGTCGAGCTTGCTCCACTGTAGCTTACTGCATATTTTTTTTGACAAACACTTGACAAGACTTACTATTGAAGGTAAAGAAATTAAGTATGTTTTAAGAGTGGAAAATTTGGGCATCACAATAAATAATACCCTGTCATGGACTGATCAAGTCGATAAAGCTGTTGGAAAGACGTATGGGGTATTACGTAGATTGTCAACAACTCAGAAGTACCTTCCGACTAGAATTCGTCTTATGGTGGCTAAAGCTTGTGTAACGTCTGTATTGTTTTATGGTGTTGAAATATTTGGTAAATGTGATTCAGCTAGTCAACATAAATTAAATGTAGCGTTTAATACTATAGCTCGTTATATGTATAACTTAAGACGATATGATCATGTTACATGTTATGCAAAAAGAATTTTTGGTCTTAATTTGGAGACATGGATGGAAGTTTAAGTTTTAACGCTCCTTCACAAAATTTTATTCACTAAACAACCTGACTATCTGTATGACATGATACAATTATCGGCTTTCTTTGCGCACCAACAATATAATTCCCATAAAATCAAAATTGTCTAGTTCTGATAAACAATTTTTTTCTCATGCTGTTCGACTTTGGAACCTGTTACCACATAATTTAAAAGCTATCAGCAATGCACCTAGGTTCATAATTAAAATTAAGGAACATCTATTAAACACACATTAAAAATACATTTAACAAAATAAAAACATACAAATTAGAACTATAAGGCCAAATAAGGAAAAATCAATATTTAGTTAAAATATAAAAATTTAAAAAAACTGAAAATAATAAAATAGGGAAATAATAAGATTAATATTTAATATTAGATTAAGCAATTCAAATTTTCTCACTTTAACATAACTCAATCAATGTGACTAGCGCAATAATGTAAAAGTAGCAATACAGCAGCGTTTGGAATCAATGAAATTAATAAAACTAAATTTAGCTAAAAAAAAAAAAAAAAAACGTAATAGACCCTTTTGTACTTTTTGAAAGTACAGGGTTTAAAAACTTACCCTGATATTAAACAAATTATTTTCTTTGTACGGGAATATTGCAGTGGCTCCCATTAGCTTTAGATATTTGCCAGGTAATTTATATAAATGGTAAAATAAATGGATTAAAATTAATGGATTAAATATACAAATGCACATAATTGAAGTGATTGAAATTGAAAGTTGAAATATTTATCGAAAAAGAATTTATCGGTTTCATTTCTAGAAGGTTTCTAAATTAAGTTTTTATCAAACTTCCTTGGCTAAGAACCCTCTGACCATGAAAATAATAGAAGAGCGAAAATCATCAGTTCTGCAGTCTCGATATTTTTGCTTCGGGACAAAACGCTTTCAAAATTCTTCAATTTAAAGAGGTTAATGTTGGCATATATTTTATTATATTTGATATTTTATCATTACCAATTTGGAAATGTTCAAAAATTGGCAGTATAGAATCATTTTTGGATCGTGGAGAACGTATCTAAAATAGGCCAGATTTTCGGATAGAGGATGTTTGAGATTTTTCCCGGCTGAAGCAGTTATAAAAATGCAGTAAGCTACAGTGGAGCAAGCTCGACAGTAGGAGACCCAGTACTTTTTGAGTGCAAAGCGTTCACTATTGATTGTTCTTCAATAATGCGTACAATAGATGGCGCTTTACGAAGTTAATAAACACAGAGGTCGCTAGCGTATCTTCTTCTTCCTTTGCCCGTAACATTGTTAGTTGAATAACTTCCGCGTTTATCATCCGATTCGAATGAAATTTTCTGGACAGATTTGGACTATAGTGTATATTATATGTACCAATAATCAAGGGGCTAGTCTTAAAGGGGCTCTTGTAATTCGACTTTGAAATTTTGTTTTTCAATTTCCGGGGGCGGAGGGGGGCGTGGCAAAAATCCAAAACAAACTTGATCAATGGGAGATATAGATGAACCTACATGCCAAATTTGGTGTCTCTAGCTCTTATGGTCTCTGAGATCTAGGTGACACAAAATAGGACAGACAGACAGACAGACGGACAGACGGACATGGCTATATCGACTCGGCTGTTGATGCTGATCAAGAATATATATACTTTATGGGGTCTGCCACGCCTCCTTCTGCCTGTTACGCACATTTGCACAAACGTAATAGACCCATTTGTACTTTTTCAAAGTACTGGGTCTAAAAATGACAAATTTATCCGAGAAAAGGCCAAATTGTCAGCGCTGGTGGGCAAAGCTGTTCAAACTCGCCAATACTTACGTGCACGCGAGCGCAACGAACCAGTGCTGTCAACTTTTC
Organism: Drosophila neotestacea; assembly: GCA_035044365.1. Classification (NCBI taxonomy): domain Eukaryota; kingdom Metazoa; phylum Arthropoda; class Insecta; order Diptera; family Drosophilidae; genus Drosophila; species Drosophila neotestacea. The sequence continues at coordinate 916,819 of JAWNMD010000450.1, forward strand.
GGGTCATAAAAATGCAGTAAGCTACGGTGGAGCAAGCTCGACAGTAGGAGACCCAGTACAAAGCGTTCACTATATTGTTCTTAAATTTTGCGTACCATTCAATAGATGGCGCCACTAGGAAGATAAGTTAATTAACACAGAGGTCGCTAGTGTGTCTTCTTCTTCCTTTTGCCCGTAACATTGTTAGTTGAATAACTTCCGCGTTTATCATCCGATCCGAATGAAATTTTCTGGACAGGTTTAAACCATAGTTCATACATTACATGTACCAAAAATCAAGGCGCTAGCAGTAAAGGTGCTCTTGTAATTCGACGGGGCGGAGGGGGGCGTGGCAAAAATTTGAAACAAACTTGTTCAATGCAAAATATCGATGAACGTAATTGCCAAGTTTTGTGCCTCTAGCCAATATAGTCTCTGAGATCTAGGTATTCAAAAAAGGACAGAGAGACAGTCAGACAGACAGACATACGGACATGACTATATCGACTCGACTGTTGATGCTGATCAAGAATATATATACTTTATGGGGTCTGTCACGCCTCCTTCTGCCTGTTACGCACATTTGCACAAACGTAATAGACCCATTTGTACTTTTTTAAATAACTGGGTCTAAAAAAGCTAAACTGACCTTTGAAAAAAGCTAGAAGTAGCCAGAAAATTTTGATGGTAGCACTAACCAATGAATACATAGATGTGTCAAACGGCAATTTTCGTGCTACGCTTTTTTTGCTGCTCATACTATAGATCCCAGGTCGCTCGGCAAATTTTACGAAGCTTATAGATCCCAGCCGAGCGAGCAACGAACATAGCATGGATTGCCGAGCAAAGAAAAACGATTTACGACTTGATTGTATCGTATCGACTTTACAGCAGAAGGGTAGTCTCTGTGTCGCTTTCTCTATCATGTTTTTTTTGAGGACAGACAAACATGCACATGTATTTGGAGGTGGGTTTTTATGAAAACTGGCGACAGCGCATAGCGTTGATCAATCTGATTTATTTTTCTGAATTTGAAGAGACACATTGATCTTGACTGAGCACAGTGGTTCGCTATGACTTACATTAGTTTTTGTATCTTTAATATGAGTGAATATGACTTTTTGTCAATGAGTGCCTATAGTTGAACTTGTTTTTATGGTAGCTTTTAGATTAGAAATGCTTTGCTTACATGATATTCGTCAGATATTTTTACAATATTTAAGTACGTTTTTCGAATACAAAAAATATATATACAAAAGCATATTTTGTCGATCAGATATATTAAAATCAAAAGACATCATTTTTGCACATTATTTTTGCACATTAAGAAAGTCACAGCGAACCACTGTGCGCCATCAAAGTCTATGTGCTTCATAGATTTCTTAAATGATCCACACTACTGACCGACTCACCGCGCTGTAGTCAGCTTCCATAAAAACCCACCCCTGTCCTCAAAAAAAAAAAAATTTAGTAAGCTACAGTGGAGCAAGCTCGACTGTAGGAGACCCAGTACTTTTTGAGTGCAAAGAGTTCACTATAGATTGTTCTTCAATGTTGCGTACCATTCAATAGATGGCGCCACTACGAAGATAAGTTGATAAACGCAGAGGTCGCTAGCGTCTCTTCTTCTTTCTTTTGCCCGTATCATTGTTAGTTGAATAACTTCCGCGTTTATCATCCGATTAGAATGAAATTTTCTGGACACGTTTGGACCATAGTGTATATTATATGAATCAAAAATCAAGGGGCTAGAATTAAAGGGGCTCTTGTAATTCGACTTCGAAATTTTGTATTTCAATTTCCGGGGGCGGATAGGAGTTTGGCGAAAATCTAAAACAAACTTGATCAATGGGAGATATAGATGAACCTACCTACCAAATTTGGTCTCTCTAGCTTCTATAGTCTCTGAGATCTAGGTGTTCATATATTCGAAATTTTTAACAGCCTTATACTATCCGTTTATTATCCGATCCGGTTAAAACTTTCAGGACAGGATTGGACTATAGAGTTTATTAAAGGTTCTTTCGTAATTCGACTTTGAAGTTTTGATTCAAATTTAAGGGGGCGGAGGGGGGCGTGGCAAAATTCCAAAACAAAATTGATCAATACAAGATATAGACCAACCTACATTCCAAATTTGGTGGCTCTAGCTCTAATAGCCTCTGAGATATAGGTGTTTAAAAAAGGGACAGACAGACGGACAGACGGACATGGCTATATCGACTCGGCTGTTCATGCTGATCAAGAATATATATACTTTGTGGGGTCTGCCACGCCTCCTTCTGCCTGTTACGCACATTTTTTTTTGCACAAACTTAATAGTCCCATTGTACTTTTTTAAAGTACTGGGTCTAAACATGAGAGAGCAAGCGACACAGAGACTACCCTTCTGCTGTAAGGTCGATACGATACTGATGCAATCAAGTCGTAAATCGTTTCTCTCTGCTCGGCAATCTATGCTATGTTCGTTGCTCGATCGGCTGGGATCTATAAGCTTCGTAAAATTTGCCAAGCGATCTGGGATCTATGAGCTCCGGAAACTGTGGACATAGTGACAGTCAAAAAAAGATAAATAAATAAAACATTAAAGTGTTTTCGAGTAATACAGAAATAGCGCCAAGACGCTGTACATAACTCTAAGATCAGTTGTTATTATTAACACAAGTGAAAAATTAATAAAAACATAAAAAGTGCCACGCACAAATCGTGCAAAATGAGCAATGCTCAAAAAAAGAGCGAAGAAGCTCTATCGACCTGAGAAGAGGGTTCTACTCGTACTTTTCAACCCGTGATACTGAATTGCAGCGTAATTCAGCTGTCTTGTCCATTGACGCCCAGAGACCACGCTCTTGCTCTCTGGCTCTCCCCAATGTAACCTCTAGCTCGTGGAGCTCGCAGTGCAGCTCTCCAGCACCGGTGGTCGCATTAATTTCGACACACACCGCTCCAACAACAAGTACAATGACCTCAGTAGTTACTACAATCGCAGCAACAACAACAACTGCAACTGTATCCGTCATCAACAACGCGTTAACGGCTACAATACCCAAAGCGATTTCTGCAACGCAAGCGAATCATTTAATTATGACATCAACTGCAAGCTCAAGCCCCATCGTCGCCAAGAACAACAACATTAAAAAACAAGAATCAAAACAAAAACCAAAAACGGGTCCAGCTCTTCAGACTGGTATGTATCGCTAAATTCAAATTAAAAGAAAGTCGAACCCCCTAAACTCGAAGCCAAAAATTATCCGTGACGACTCAAGCCTAGATACAAACGAAAATCCAATTTACAATAACAAGTTTAAAATTCTGGCAGACAACTCTGACGATCTGCCCTCTGAAGCTGGCGAAGGTAATAAGAGAAAGCCAAAGCCACCCCCTATATATATCCGAGAGAAAAGCTCCAATGCTCTCGTAAACAAAATTATAGAGCTTATTGGGGCCGACAATTTTCATATAATCCCCCTTGTAAAGGGCAACATTTATGAAACAAAAGTCCAATTCAAGTTCGAAGATAATTATAGAGTATTGTCGAAGTTTCTAAACGACAGTAAAAAGAACTTCTACACGTACCAACTAAAAAGCAGCAAGGGACTGCAAGTCGTACTGAAGGGCATTGAGCCTGACGAAATAAACTAAGGCGCTACAAGATAAAGGATTTAGCGCTAAGACAGTTTTCAACATCCTAAACAGAGACAAGAAACCGCAGCCGCTATTCAAGGTAGAACTTGAACCTGAAAGCAAGTCGCTAAAAAACAACGAAGTGCACCCAATATATAAACTTCAGTTCTTATTGCACCGTAGAATCACAGTAGAAGAGCCACATAAACGCAAGGGACCGGTACAATGCATGAATTGTCAAGAATATGGCCATACAAGAAAATACTGTACACTGCGTTCGGTGTGTGTAGTTTGCGGAGAGCTTCACGACTCTGCACACTGCCCAGTGGATAAAGACGACCCTTCCACAAAATAGTGCAGCAACTGCGGTGGTAATCACACAGCTAATTACAAAGGATGCCCAATATATAAGGAGATGAAAAGTCGACTCCATCAGCGAGTAACCACTGCACGTCCCCAAAACGTACCGTTTACCCCATCCAAATTAAACCCAGATGTCTTCTTTTCGACTGCAGCCCGATCCTCTTTTGGCCCCGAAAGCTCTACAAAAAACGTGACATTCGCAAACGCGTTAAAATCAGGACTGGAGCCTCCTGCCTCAAATATACCGTTTCCACAAGCAGCACATTTGGAACCCAACACGGCAGAGCAGTATCAACCAACGGAGCAGCAACAAAGCCATTCTGAAGCAATATTATTTAACCTGCAGCAAAGCCTTATGGACTTTATGGCATTTATGCGGACTACCATGCAAGATTTAATGCGAAACCAAAATCTTTTGATACAAATGCTGCTACCACAACAATCAAAATAATCGATGGCTTCCCTACGTATATCTATGTGGAACGCTAATGGCCTTTCACAACGTAAACTTGAGTTAGCTCAATTTCTTCTCGACAATCTTATCGACGTTATGTTAGTCTCATAAACACACCTTACAAACAAGTATTATTTTAATCTACGAGACTACTTGTTCTACGGGACAAATCATCCCGATGGCAAAGCACATGGTGGTACTGGTATTCTGATTAGAAACCGTATCAAGCACCACTGCCATAAAGAATTTGCTGAAAACTACCTACAGGCCACATCTTTTAATATAAAACTGGACAATGGTAACCAACTTACTGTAGCCGCCGTATACTGCCCCCCTCGCTTTCCCATAATTGAAGGTGAGTTTACGCAGTTTTTTAACTCACTTGGAGAACACTTTATAGCAGCAGAAGACTACAATGCCAAGCACACGCACTGGGGATCTCGACTCGTTAACCCAAAAGGAAAGCAGCTTTACAATGCCGTTATTAAAGCTAACAATAAGCTTGACCACGTTTCTCCCGGTAGACCAACATACTGGCAAACAGATTCCAAGAAACTACCCGATTTAATTGACTTTGCAATTACTAAAAAAATTACTAAAAAACATCGTGTAAAAAACACTCATTATGGAGAGCTCATCCCACCCTTTGTTCACCGACAGAAACCGTGATGCCCATCAGAAACTCCGTAGGCGGTTGGGCCCGCAGTGATGAAGATAGAGCCAGCACATTTGCGGCTCACCTTCAAAATGTGTTCCAACCAAATCCCGCAACAAGTGCGTTTACACTACCAACATTAAGAAGAAGTGACTCTCAGCCTCAGCATGCACCAATCGAGTTTCGTCCAAATGTGATCGCCAACACCATCAAAATGCAACTGGACCCCAAAAAATCTTCGGGCTGCGATCTAATAACACCCAAAATGATTATTGAGCTCCCATATTGTGCGGTATGCACTGTCGCACAACTCTTCAATGCTATCACAAAACTAGGCCACTTCCCACAGAGATGGAAAAAGTCGGTCATTATAATGATACCGAAACCAGGAAAGGATCACACTGTCCCGTCGTCATACAGACCTATGAGCCTATTATCGTGTCTATCAAAGCTCTTCGAAAAATGTCTGCTGAATCAGATAAATCCATTTATCCAAAACAAAATCCCATCACATCAATTCGGCTTTCGGGAAAAGCATGGAACTATTGAACAGGTCAACCGCATAACATCAGAAATACGAAACGCCTTCGAAAATCGAGAATATTGCACAGCAATATTTCTAGATGTCTCTCAAGCGTTTGACAGAGTCTGGTTAGACGGCCTAATGCATAAAATTAAATCACCGCGCAAGCTTCTAAGGTCATATCTCTACGATAGAAAATTTGCAGTCAGATGTAACACAGCTTTATCCGACGATCACACCATTGGAGCCGGAGTTCCACAAGGCAGCGTACTTGGGCCGACACTATGCGTCCTCTACACAGCAGACATTCCAACAAGCAGGGAACTAACTACTTCTACCATCGCTGATGATACAGCTATTCTCAGCCGCTCTAGATGACCAATACAAGCAACTGCGCAATTGGCTCTTCACCTGGTCGACGTAGAAAAATGGCTTTCCGACTGGCGGACAAAAATAAACGAACAGAAATGTAAGCACGTTACGTTTACCCTGAACAGGCAAAATTGTCCACCACTCAGATTAAACAACACCGTACCCCCTCAAGCAAACGAAGTGACGTACCTAGGAGTTCACCTCGACAGAAGACTCACATGGCGCAGACACATCGAAGCAAAGAGAACACACCCAAAAATCTAAAAGCCACTGGCTTATTGATGCTCGCTCGCCCCTTAGCTTTGATCACAAGGTTCTTCTCTAAAATTCTGTGCTAAAATCTATCTGGACCTATGCCTCCCAATTATGGGGGAGTGCTTATAATAGCAATATTGATATTGTCCAACGAGCCCAGTCAAAGATATTGAGAACCATCACCGGGGACCGTGGTACGTTCGAAACGAAAACATACAAAGCGACCTGAATATCCAGCCGGTCAAAGATGTAATAACAGATCAGAAGACAAAGTACTTTGCCAAGCTTTCCTCGCAACCCAACCACCTCGCGAGAGGCCTAATAGGGTTGTGCAGCCGATCCCGTCTTCGTTGCATTGACCTACCAACCCAACGATAGACTTTAGGGCGGCGTGTCAATTTACAGTCCAAGAAGACTGTTAACTATTGTTTATTTATAAGATTTGCAAAATTATTGTTAGTCTCAAATTTAAGAGAAGATCCAATAAATAAAAGCCACGTAATAATAAAAAAAAATTAAACAAGTATTTTTAAAAAGTTATCAATTTCGTCCAAAATGTCCTCTTCTGCAGCTGCACCTATATAAGTCTGACCAGTCCCTATCTTATTTAGACATACTGCTGAAACTTCACAGCTGTGACAGCATTTATTTACTCTGCGTAATCCGTATCTACAAATATAATATTAAATTTTATTATAATTATAAAGTATGAGTAGAACAGAAACCATATGTGCAAAATTGAGTTCAATGTTTCAATGGCAATTGTATTTCGCAGTTTTGTTTTTACATTATTCATTTGGCTAAACACCCTTTGTGCAAATCCCAAGTTGCAAGTAGCACAATGTTGAAAATCGTTTTTATACCCTTGCAGAGGGTATTAAAATTTTGTTGCGAAGTTTGAAGGATGCTTCTTGATCAGGACGACGAACTGAGTCGATATAGCCATGTCCGTCTGTCCGTCTGTCTGTCTTTTTCTATGCAGACTAGTCTCTCAGTTTTGAAGCGTCTTTTTGCAGCACGCAGTCCATATATCGAAATCGGCCGGATCGGCTCACTATATCATATAGCTGCCAAAGTACGATCGGTTCGGAATCAACATTTAGTATTAGAAACTTTTTTGTTTCTCAATATATCTCAACCAAACTCACAGATTGTATGTTTAATACAGTTTCGTACATCCTTACCAAGTCTGGCTTAAATCGGACAAATATATTTTATAGCTGCCATAGGAACGGTCGGCTCAAAATCAACATTTAGTAAGAAAAACTTTTTTGTTTCTTGAGATATCTCAACGAAAGTCACCAATTTTGTGCTTGATACAGATTTATATAGTCTGACCAAATTTTGCAAATCGGACTACAATATCATATAGCTCCATAGGAACAAACGGTTCGAAATCAACATCTAACAAATTTTGTAAAAAATCGGATGGTTTTTGCAGGGCTCTGCAACGGTATCCAAACTTTGGCGCTCCAAAAATAGCTTGCGCTTTATTTTAAAACATCAATATTTACTTAGGTCGGAGTGATTTTGCATTTTAACGAATTTATACCAAATATGAGATCATTTAAAGCAGCGTTGTCCAAGCCATTGCTCTTCCGGCTCATTATACCCTTGTAGAGGGTATTATAATTTTGTCGCGAAATGTGTAACGCATTAAAGGAGGCCTCACAGACCCCAAAAAGTATATATATTCTTAATCAGGGCGACGAGCTGAGTCGATATAGCCATGTCCGTCTGTCCGTCTGTTTCTGTTTCTATGCAAAGTAGTCTCTCAGCTATCTTGATGAAACTTGGTACAGGTCCATCTTATTGCTGCACGCAGTACATATGTCGGAACCGGCCGGATCGGATAACTATATCATATAGCTGCCATAGGAACGATCGATTGGAAATAAACATTTAGTATGAAAAACTTTTTTGTTTCTCAAGATATCTCAACCAAATATACACATTGTGTGTTTGATTAAGTTTTAAACAGGCTGACCAAATGTGGTGTAAATCGGACTACTATATCATATAGCTGCCATAGGAACGATCGGTTCGAAAACAACATTTAGTATGAAAAACTTTTTGTTTGTCAAAATATCTCAACCAAATATACACATTGTGTGTTTGATTAAGTTTTAAACAGGCTGACCAAATTTGGTGTAAATCGGACTACTATATCATATAGCTGCCATAGGAACTGATCGGTTCGAAAACAACATTGTATGACAAACTTTTGTTCTCAAAATATCTCAACCAAATATACACATTGTGTGTTTGCTTAAGTTTTCAAACAGGCTGACAAAGTTTGCTTATCGGACTACTATATCATATAGCTGCCATGAACATTGCTCTGAATCAACATTTAACAAATTTTGTCGCCATCTGACGCCTTACAGAATGCACTGCGAGTATCCAACTTTGGCGCGCCAAAGTTAGCTTACGCTATATATTTGTTTTTGTAATTGCTCTTCAGTATACAAAGCTAGGCGCCAGCTGCCGCCTATACATGGCAGAAAACAAAAACAATTTTGTGCATTTTCCCTTATTCTCTTCATTTTCTGTCAGTGCCGAAATTCACAACTACATTTACATAGGCTCTGTTGGTGCTCGTTAAACTCGCTGCTAATCCGAATGTATTTTGTTGTTGCCTTGTCAATAGCTTGCACTGAGCGAAATCGGTTTGCTTTGATAACCAGCAGATAATGTTCATGTATTTTTAAAACAGAAAATGTAAATCTTAATTTTTTTCAGTGCTCCATATTGCAATAAAAAATAAAATTGCTCGCATCTATGTATTTGTGTTTTTATGTGCTCCATATTGCAATAAAAAAAAATATAGCGCAAGCTAACTTTGGCGCGCCAAAGTTTGGATACCCTTGCAGTGCCCTGTGTAAGCCGACAGACTTTTTTTCAAAATTTGTAATATGTTGATTTTTAACCGATCGTTCCTATGGCAGCTATATGACATAGTAGTCCGATTTACACCAAATTTGGTCAGCCTGTTTAAAACTTAATCAAACACACAATGTGTATATTTGGCTGAAATATCTTGAGAAACAAAAAAGTTTTTCATACTAAATGTTTATTTCCAACCGATCGTTCCTATGGCAGCTATATGATATAGTAGTCCGATTTACACCAAATTTGGTCAGCCTGTTTAAAACTTAATCAAACACACAATGTGTATATTTGGCTGAAATATCTTGAGAAACAAAAAAGTTTTTCATACTAAATGTTTATTTCCAACCGATCGTTCCTATGGCAGCTATATGATATAGTTATCCGATCCGGCCGGTTCCGACATATGTACTGCGTGCAGCAATAAGACCTGTACCAAGTTGCATCAAGATAGCTTCAAAACTGACAGACTAGTTTGCATAGAAACAGACAGACGGACAGACGGACAGACGGACAGACAGACAGACAGACGGACAGACGGACATGGCTATATCGACTCAGCTCGTCGCCCTGATCAAGAATATATATACTTTATTGGGTCTGTGAGGCTTCCTTCAATGCGTTACACATTTCGTGACAAAATTATAATACCCTCTGCAAGGGTATAATAAAATTGCTCGCATCTATGTATTTGTGTTTTTATTTACGTGTATTGGTGAGTGCTCTGCCGTAAGCAGATTTTGGACACGCCTGATTTAATGGTTTACTTGAGTCTCCAGAATCCGTTTGAAAATTTTTGTTGATATGCTGCATTTCAGATAGCACTGACTGTAATAACGGCAGATACAAATGATTAACGTCATCACTAAAAAGTGTGTGCAACGATTGTTTGTGCCTTAAGCTAGGTACACACGATGAAAACAATTTGCAGCAAGTTGATTGCTGCAATCAAATTTGCACGGATAAACACGAGTGCAACCATTTTGCTGCAAACAAAGAATTGCAAAATTTTTTTGCAGCAATATTTTTTGCTTGTCGTCTGAATACATTATTTTACCGTTATCTTGGTTGCGTCAGTTGCTTGCTTGTTTGCATGTGCTGTTTGCTTTCAGTCGCAATATTGCAGCAAGCAAAGCAACATGTGGGATCGCGAGAAAACGATAAAATTAATTGAATTGTACGCGAATTATTCTGTTTTATGGGATGTCTCATCAGCAGACTATAAAAATAAGCATAATAAGCAAAATGCTTATCGCGAAATTGCTGGAAAATTAGACAAAAGTGATGATGAAATAAAAACAAAAATTCATCATTTGCGCACTCAATTTTTGCAGTTTTTTTCTCCAGTTTTTGACTTTTCAGATGGTAAAAAAGTAAATGCATATATAATTTACATACTTACTTTAAGATATTCCCTTTTCAGGCATTCATATACAGCTCCACAAGACTCCGGCACAATGCGTGCAACCGTACTCACAGGAATGCGAAAAAGAAACATCAGTTTACATCAATAAACATATGTATTAATTAAAAGTTCATAAAAATTTTAATTATATTTAATACATACCCGTGGCTAAAAAACGCAATGTCACGGTAAATCGCTCATTTGGTGGAATCGCAGGACGCATTACAGTGCACTGTAGTGTCTTGTTTAATTATGTTGTTTTTAACTTTTTCTAATAAAAATTTGAAAACACTGACTGACGTGCGAAAAAAATTGTAATAGTTTGTTTCATCGCCATTTTGTAGATCTTTTAAAAGGTTCTGATGCACTCCTTTTTCATCTCTTTTGGAAATCCACTCATTCACCAAACACTTTCTTTTTTTTGCAGACTCTAATCTTCTCACTTTTTTACGTTTAATTAAAGTTGCTAATATAGCAATAGCAGCAACTCTCGATTTTTGTGCCGACATAATATAAACACGTCGTTATTCCTTGACACAAAACAACAGAACTTGCAAATGAGTGTTACTGCAAACAAAAAATTAAAACACGTGAAGACATTAACGCAATATATTGCATGAAAAAGCCATGCAACAGTTTGCGTGCAAAACAAAAATTGATTGAAGCAAGAGAGGATCCTACAAAAAATACATGTTATTCATACACAAAAAATAGATTTGGGCACTTCCAGGATGGCGAACGCGACATTTGTACGCCTTTAAAATAAAAAAATAATTGAAAAGTTTACATTTTTCAAAATTTTTTTTACATTTTAATTGCAGTTAACGAACACTATTTTTATTATAAAAGACAAGCTTCGCTAAATTGCCGCTTTTGAATTATTTAGAGAAAACAAAGCAAAACGAACGCGACAAAAATGGAAGTCACATTTAACTTCATCTCGAAAAATGTAAAAATTTGCGAAATGTGGCGAGTAATTTGGAAGTAAGTAATCTTAAATCATAAAAAAATAATGAAGCTTTCCATAAACAGGAATTATTTTGATGTAAATTAATTAATTTTCTTATTTAACACAGCATGTAAGGAATTTGTGACGCGACATGACGAACGTGAAAAGATTTCCACTAAGATTAAGGGGTTATTGATAATTGTGTAAATTAATGTAGATAAACTTTTTTGGAAATTAAAAAATGCAGTAAGCTACAGTGGAGCAAGCTTGACAGTAGGAGACCCAGCACTTTTTGAGTGCAAAGCGTTATCTATCAATCCCATTCAATAGATGGCGCTACGACGAACATATCAGTTGATAAACAGAGAGGTCACTAGCGTCTCTTCTTCTTCCTTATGCTCGTAACTTTGTTAGTTGAACAACTTTCGCGTTTATCATCCGATTTGAATGAAATTTTCAGGACAGATTGTATGTACAGGACAATAGTGCATATTATATGTACCAAAAATTAAGGCGCTAGCTTTAAAGGTTCTCTCGCAATTCGACATTGAATTTTTATTTTTCAATTTCCGGGTGCGTAGAGGCAAAAATCTAAAACAAACTCGTTCAATGCAAGATATAGATGAACGTACATGCCAAATATGGTCTCTCTAGCTCTTATAGTCTCTGAGATCTAGGTGACAAAAAATCGGACACACGGACATCGCTATATCGACTCGGCTCGATCAAGATTGAAGAGTTATCTTTGCATTTGGATTCGATTTTTTGCCAATTCAAGAGAGATTTTGTGGAATAGTCATTATATTTCATACACACCATTTCAAAAGTCAATTTTACCCAAACTAGCCAAAAATACAGAAAAACTTAATTTGTGCAAAAACGGAATCGGTTTACCCATCAAAATTAATTAATTAACGTGTCAATTGCTTAGATAAATAACATGAATTCGTTTCTGAAGTAAAATTTCATAAGATGTGAGTGTGTGATAAATTTATTTGTTTTTCGTCGTGGTTGACCTTTTGCCGGATTGCCCATATGTATGTTAAACATAAAGTACAACACCACATTATGTTTGGCGGTCTTGGCATGTGCGTGCGCAAAGTTTTGCATTAATGCTTTATTTGCAAGATTTGCAAAAGCATTTTGCATCATCGGCTGCATCTAAAGCCAGCCAATCCTTAAAAGCGGAGTCTTGCAACAGGTTTGGTCTTTAGTGAGTATTATACATACCAAAAATCAAGGCGCTAGTTTAAAAGGTTCTCTTGTTATTCGTCTTTAAAATTTTGTTTTTCAATTTCTAGGGGTGGAGGGGGGCGTGGCAAAAATCTAAAACAAACTTGATCAATGTAAGATATAGATAAACCTACATGAAAATTTGGTGTCTCTAGCTCTTATAGTTTCTGAGATCTAGGTGTTCAAAAAAGGGACAGACAGGCAGACAGACGGACATGGCTATATCGACTCGGCTGTTGACGCTGATCAAGAATATATATAATTTATGGGGTCTGCCACGCCTCTTCTTAAATTATAATAATACATTCTTTTCTTTCCTTGCATATATGTTAATGCCGCTAAACAATAACGGCTAAGCCGGCTAAATCACTAGAGCGCGCTTAGGTGCACTTTTTCACCACACGCCGCTCTTTCCTCTTTCTTTGATGTACCGCCTAAGATTTTATGTAATGAGCGATTCAATCGTCAGCTAGAACTGCAGAAAAGCAGAAGCGAATTAAGAGTGAATATATGTAACAAAGAGCAGTATTGCATGAAGATGGCAACACCAAACAACGACAAGCAGCAGTACAACGAGGTGGCAACAAGAGTTGCGAGAGGATATCGATAAGACTATCGATAGGAGAAGCGCAGTTGGAAATCAGGAGAACGAGAGTTGGTCGTAAGAAACTGAAGCGGAAAGTCGAGATATAACAAAGAAGTCAAGTCGAGCAAAGTTGAAAGTCGAAGTCCCGAGTATATAAAGTTGAAAGTTGTCGTACGTCGTGGAACAAGATCGTTAGCCTGGAAAGTTGCTGTTTGATGTGCTGTAGTTGCTGCGTAATTAAGATTTGGCCACGCGTCTTCAAGTCGATTTAATTCATCAAAGTACTCTTAACCTTTAATTTATAATTACTATTCACTTTGGATATAATAAATATCCATCAATTTACATATATATATATATATATATATATATACCCAAAATTTGTCGCCTTTTTACTGGAGTTGGTTTTCTTGGTCTGGATTTTCTGCCCCCCGACGAAACATTTGGTCCTTCAATTTTTGGCTGGATACTGACAGGTCCAGTTCCGGCTGATGTCAGCAAATCAATTTCTTCTTTCTCCACGCAAGTTGCCGTCTGCCAACAACCGGCACTTGAAAATCTGCTCACAAAGTTTTGGGAGGTGGAGGATATGCCGGCAAGTGTGCCAAAGGAGTCCGATACTTTTTGTGAGCAGAATTTCTAGAAGACCATGGAGAGGCAAATGCGGTAGATATGTGGTGACTCTTCCATTCCGCGAGCCACAATCTATTCAGTTGGGGCATTCGAGATCCATTGCGATGGCTCAATTTATTAAAAATGAGCATCGACTTATCAAAACGCCCCAACTAAAAGAAGAATATGATGCAGTCATCCAAGATTACTTGGATCTGGGTCATATGAAGATAGTTCCGTCCACACTCCAAAGTTCGCAATGCTTTTAGGTAAAAGCTCCTCATCATGCGGTAATCAAGCCAGAAAGTAAAACAACGAAAGTTCGAGTTGTGTTCAATGCTTCCAGCAAGTCTACGAATGGCCTGAGTCTTAACGACGTTCTTCATCCGGGTCCAATCCTACAAACTGACTTAACCCTTCAGCTGCTAGAGTGGCGTTTCTTCAAATTCGTTTTCAATGCCGATATTACAAAGATGTATCGGCAGATTCTTGTCGACTCCAAGCATTCTCCTTTCCAACGCATCCTGTTTTGAAATTCTGACGGCAATATATGCGACTACGAATTGAACACCGTTACTTTCGGTGTCAACTGTGCGCCGTTCGTGGCCCTCCGTGTTCTTCAACAGCTGGCTAGCGATGTCAAAACTCAGTATCCGCTAGCGAGTGACATCATAACACAGCACATGTATGTGGACGATGTACTGGCTGGAGCCCATACTAAAGAGCAGGCAATCTTGGCCATCCAAAAGCTTCGAAAAGCGCTCGATTCTGCTGGCTTCCCCTTAAAAAAATGGGCTTCCAATAAAAAAGGGGTGTTGAGCCAAATTCCAAAGGACCACCTCTTGCGAGCTGACTTCTTGGAGACAGAAGAAGCCAGCGTAGCAAAGACCCTCGGCATCTGATGGCAGGCGAACACGGATGAATTCTTCTTTGCGCCCTCGGAATTCCCTACGACGGACCATTTCACGAAATGCGGAGGTGCTTTCGCAAATTGCCAGATTATTTGACCTGGCAGGCTGGTTGGCACCCGTGATAGTCCGAGCCGAGATTTTATGCAGGAAATCTGGCTTCACGAACTTGCTTGGGACGACCTCTTGCCTGAGCAGCTTGTACGGCGCTGGCAAGCGTTTCTCCAAAATTATCCTCTTCTCGGTAAGATTCGTATTCCAAGGCGGGTAAACTTCAACCCCAAAGCCAAAAGGCAGCTGATTAGCTGGTAGAGGGGTGACTCCTTCAGAGCTCAATGACAGCAAGTTGTGGTGGCACGGACCGGAATGGTTGCTGTCCCCACAAGACCAGTAGCCAGCTCCTCCAGAAGAAATCCTGGATGCGGTTCCAGAGCAGCGTTCAGTCAAATGCAATGTTGCTCAATCCCCCGAGCGCAACATTTTCGAGCACTTTTCCATGCTCGCCAGTCCTGTCGAAAACCATCGCCAAGTTTTCCGAATGAACTTGCCACAACAAGCTTTCCAAAGCACACGACTTATTTCTTATGTTTACACAGCGAAGGGAATATCCGCTAGAGTATACCAGTTTGTTGGAAAAGAAGCATGTTTCGAAGTCAAGTCCTATCTTTAACTTGACCAAAGTGGTTTTGATCCCATCTTGTGGGCGGTTTAAGGCATCAGAGTCGCTGAGTTATGATGAGCGACACCCCATTCTCATTCCTTACAACTGCCACTTCACCCGTCTTTTGGTTCAATATGTCCATACTATCTCCCTCCATGGAGGGAGCCAATTGATGATGAGGCTTATCTGAGCCAAGTATTGGGCTCCCAAGTTAAAGACTTTGGGCAAATCCGTTGTCAACTCCTGCAGAGTCTGTATATTTCAGAGGAAAAGACTACAGTCTCAAATGATGAGTGATCTGCCAGTTGAAATATCCATTTTTTCCAGAGCATTTTATCATACGGGCGTCGATTTTGCGTGTCCATTTGATGTTAAAAACTACACGGGACGGGCGTGCCTTACGAAAGGTTACGTCTGCGTCTTTGTTTTCTAATACCAAGGCTATCTACTTGGAACCCGCCTCCGACCTGACATCCGAGAAGTTTTTGGCAGCGTTCACCAGGTTTATAGCGAGTCGCGGTTCTCCATACCGTATATATTCCGACAACGGTTACAACTTTGTGGGAGCCTCCAAAATACTCACCCGCGATTTCCTAGAAGCTACCAAGGCTCTTGTGACTGTCAAGTACAGCCACCACATATGGGTGGCCTTTGGAAAGCGGGTGTAAAAAGTTTTAAAAAACCTTATTCCACAAGTCGACTTCCTCTACTAAGTACACGTTTGAAGAGCTAGCAAATCTACTAAGCAAGGTCGAAGCTAGTCTGAATTCCAGACCCATATCTCCAATGTCGGAATCCTACGGATCTTCTTGCCCTCACTCAGGGCCATTTTCTGATTGGTGGTCCTTTCCTCTCCAAAGCCGAGCTTGAAATCAAAGAGCCCGCTATGTCCATCATTAATCGATGGCAACGGTTAAAGGCAATCAATCAGCAATTTTGCCAGCGCTGGAAGGAGGAATATTTGAAAGAATTGCATAAGCGCAATAAGTGGCAATTTGCAGATCGTGATCTCCAAGTGGGGGATCTGGTCGTCATTAAGGAAGAGAACCTCCCTTCGAACGAGTGGCGGCTCGGACGGGTTCTCACCGTCTACCCAGGCGCTGACGACAAAGTTCGTGTGGTCGATGTCCACACATCCAACGGAATTGTCAAAAGGCCTATAGTCAAATTATTGTTACTTCCCACTGGCAATGCTGTTCCCAAGCAACTATAACAGCCCACGACACTTTCCAAGGAAAACAACTTGTTTTCTTTGGACAATCCTTCCACATGTATTTAAAACAGATTTTGTTTTCTATTCCAGAATATTCGTTTCCAACATACATATAATTTCGAACACACGACAGAGTTTAATTATGGCACCCCGAAAAAAAAGCACACGCATTTTGGAGAGCAGACGTACTCGAGGAACTTCGTCCTTCCGCTGTCGAGTCTGCCGGGGAATTCATCCCCTCCGCAAAAGTGACCGGTTTCTGCGCCTTTTATAATACATATTATGTCGTCAACATATTTTGATATGTGTTTTATGTGTATGTTTTTCTTTGTTAGTGCACCTATTGCGTTGTTTAATATCTAGTCCAATACGATGTTTGCTATTGTTGGGGATATGGGATTGCCCATGGGCATTCCAAATATTTGGTTGTAAATAATGTTGTTGTATGTTAAGTAGTTGTTTTCAATAAGGATAAAGTCTAATATGTTTCTAAACTGTTGTTTTGGTATCTTTGTATGTTCTGTAATGTCAGTCAATCTATCCATGATATTTTGAGTAGCCAATTTTATGGGTATATTGGTAAACAATGATACCACATCAAATGATACCAATATTTCGCCTTCGTCTAGAGTCGTTTTCGCAAGTCTTGCTTTAAGTTGTGTTGATCCTTGAATATTGTATTTCACCGATGTTATGTTCTTTAAAATTTCCCCAATGTGTTTTGCCAGTTTGTAACACGGAACGTTGGTTGAGGCAGCTATGGGTTTCAGTGGGTAGTCTTCTTTATGTATCTTCGGTAATCCATATATCCTTGTTGCGTGTCCTCCTGAACAGTACAATTTTGCTTTTAAACGCCAGTCAAAGTGTTTATTCTAGTCGCTAATTTTCCTCTCGCTGTGTCTCTTTGTTTTTGTCATATATTGTTTGAATTCCCTGCTCCAGATCTGCTATTATGTTAATTGGTTTAATATTTTGTTTGTCTATAGGCAGTGCAAATTTTGGTCCCACTAATAATAGCCATTGACTTTCATTTGGAATGTATACGTCCCACAAGTTTACAAACCAATTTTTTGTTTAATTGAAAATCAAATTTCTGTGCCACTATTGTTTTGGCTTTGTCCATCTTCCTATCGATGCACTGATCAGTGTTGTATCTTATCCGTTGATACACTAACTTCTGGTTTTTCTCTAGTTCTTGTATATCTCCCCGACTTAATGTCTTTTTTATTATTGTAAAGTTGTGGCTTTGAGTTTTGTTTATAATAAATATTTGTTTTTGTGTTTCCCTAACTTCTAGTTTTAATATTTTGAGCAGAAAGTTAGTTTCTAGTTTTGTTAGATCTTTTAAACAATCATCCAGTCTGAAATTGTATCTAAAAACTTTCGTTTTTCTTGTCAGATGTTTGGGTATTATATTATAATCCTTACATTGTAATAAATATCTCAGTCGTCCTCTTTGCTTAGCTAAGCTTCTCTGACACTTGAAATAGTTTTTAATATAATATCCCCATAATTGGTTCGTATGTGTTGCATGTATCCTTTCATGTTTGTTGTTTAAATATATTTCCGGTACACTCTCCGGCTTTAGTTATGTGTTTTTAAAAGTGGACCTGAATTTGACATAGTATGTGAGAATTTTTCCTCTGGGCGAGTTAAAAAGGCCGACGACGCCATCTCCCTTATGTTGGCCTTAGCCAATGAGGACGGTCACCTGGTGGAGCTCTACATGTTCCCCCTACCCGTAAGATGGTTAAATCAGCCGGACATGTTCACATCAGGTAAGCATAAACTTTAATGGATTTCTTAAATATTAACATAATAAATTTTTATATTTTTTATTAAGGAATTTGACATATTTATTTATTTAATGTCGACTATGTGCAGTCGACAATTTGCATTAAAAATTATAAATATTAAAACTTAAAATATGCTTTAAAGTAAAAAAAAAAGAAAAAAGAAAAAAAATAATAATAATAATAATAATAATAAGAATATATATAATGAGCAAGTTCAAAATTAAGATCAATTACTCAGACCCAACATTTGTTGCGAGGATTGGGAAAACCACAAGAAAAACCCAATCAGGTCTGATATCATGTTAGTGATAGTTATTATGAGTTAGTGAAAATAAGATAGATGTTTTAATAGTAAAAGTTGAGGCATCTGCATTGAAGACATTGTAAAGTCTATTATAATCCGTAGAGAGCACTCGAAAGGGTTCATGCAGGGAATAGCTATTAGTACAAATATTAAGGGATAGTGGTATATAATTACGGGTATACCTGGCAGGAACTGAGAAATTTATTTGACTCAATAAATAAGAAGAATCATATTCCCCAGCTTCTAATTTAACCATAAACATGACGCCAAGCATAATACGACGGTTAGTTAAAGTGGGTAGATTAATTAAAAGAAGTCTATTAGTATACGGGGGTAAATTAAAGCCTGAAACCCAATTAAAAACACGTAAAGGAAATAATGGAAATTTTTTTTGGACAGATTCAATACGATACTGGTGGTTAGAGTATTGTGGAGACCAAACACACGAACCATATTCCAGAATCGGACGAACAAGTAAATAAAGTAATTTTATCGTATAAGGGTCATCAAATTCCTATGCCCATCGTTTGATGAACCCAAGAACTTGAGTCGCCTTACTGACCGTTAAAGCAATTTGTGTATCACACTTCAGTTTATTGTCGAGGAGAATACCAAGATCATTTACTTCATCTATTTTAGTAAGCGCTGCCAAATCAAGAGTATAATTGATGATGTGATTCAAGTGTCTATAGAAAGTCATAACCTTGCATTTAGAACAATTAAGACTTAGTAAATTAAGTTTGCACCATTTAAAAAAGCGATCAATATGGGCTTGCAGTAATTCAGAGTAGGAACTGTCGTTAAATGACAGGCACATTTTCACATCATTAGCTTACATTAAAATGTTAGAGTAAAGAATAATAGAAGGAAGATCGTTAATAAAGAGGTTAAAAAGCAGAGGTCTCAGATGACAACCCTGTGGAACACCAGACGTTACCAAGACGGGCCTCGAAATAGCCGACTTGAAGACAATGTTTTGTGTTCTGTTAGTAAGGTAATCAGATAACCATATAAGAAGATTATATGGAAATCCAATTAAGCTCAATTTATTAAGTAAAAGACAGTGGTCAACAGAGTCAAATGCTTTACTGAAGTCGGTATAAACAACATCAGTCTGCTTTTTATTTTTAAAGCCCTTGATCACTAAAGAAGAAAATTCGAGCAGGTTTGTGGTTGTAGATCTATGTTTCACAAAACCATGTTGGTAAGGTGAAATTGTAGAACTACAAAAATGAGTAAGTTGTGAAGTGATAATTTTCTCAAAAAGTTTAGGTGTAGCAGACATTTTTGAAATTGGCATATAATTGTTAACGCAACTCTTAGGGCCACTTTTGTGTAACGGAATGATATATGATTCCTTCCAAACAGAAGAGAATGAGCAAGATGCAACCGATAAAGTAAATAGTGTATGTAAGAGTAGGTATAAAGCCAGCGCATTACCTAAGTACGCATCTTGGCAGCCCATCAGGGCCTGGGGAGAACACTGGTTAAATTAAATATAGTTCACATAACACTGAGTCTTCAGTGATCACGGTTTCAGGAATAAAGTAAGATTTTTGAAAATTATAGGGATAGGATGTACTAGGAGCAAACCTGCATACTTGGAATTTTGGGGACACCCCCAAAATCTGCATTTACCGCTAAAAAACCGAGTTTTTCTATGTATGGGTACTTAACAGCTTGTAACTTAGTGAATTTTACATCAATTGAATATCGTAGCCGATTTAAATAGAAGAAGAATAGACCTTTCGATTTGTGTATATATTGTTTGACCAAACTTGAGACATCTATGCGTAATTGCCTCCCAAACCCATTTGCTTTTCACTTTTTTCAACATTTTTCAACTTTGACAATGGTTTTATGCACTATTTTCTATAAACACCATACTACTTATGGAATGTTTTAAAAAGACTATTTAATTTTGAGTATAGCTTAGGTTTAATTTAAAAAATCGGATAGTAATTGACCAAGATACTACAATTTTTATGACAACAAAAGGAACGTTTTCAACAAAAAATGGCTGAAATTGAAAAATTTTTCTAAAAAAAAGACCGACTAAAAATGAGTTCAGAATATTGTTGGTAAGTTCAACAGGAAACTGATAATGCCAACTAAAAAAAAATAAGTTGAACAAATTTTTATTTTTTTTAAGTGGTTAGAAATTGTATTTTTGAATAAATTTGTAACATAAAAAGTGTATTATCTTGGTCAATTACCATCCGATTTTTAAAATTAAACCTGGGTTATACTCAGAACTAAACAGTATTTCTAAAACATTCCATAAATAGTATGGGGTTTATAGAAAATAGTGCATAGAGGCATCTTCAAAGTTGGAAAATGTTGAAAAAAGTGAAAAACAAATTTGTTTGGGGGCAATTAAGCATTGATGTCTCAAGTTTGGTCAATCGATATATACACCGAAAGGTTAATTCTTTTTCTTTCTAAATCGGCTAAGAAGTTTATTATTGGTATAAAATTTACTAAGCTACAAGCTGTTAAGTACCCAGACATAGCAAAACTCGGTTTTTTAGCGGTAAATGCAGATTTTGGGGGTGTCCACAAAATTCCAAGTATGCAGTATTGTTATACTCGATAAGCCCTACCAGAAAATCACTATCATTTTCCAGGGTTTTTTTTGCTGTAACACTGTGTAATCGTTGTAAAGTTGCAAGTTAAGTGAGTTAGAAATACACTAAGCAATAAAATAACGTGAAAAATACGACATCGTTCCCGGTACGTTTATGTTTTTCAAAATATCGCGATGCCTTCGAGGAACGCATTGATCAAAAAAGATGTTCAAAGTGTTATAAAAAAGCCAAAGAGCAAATTCTAAATTATTGCTCGCAAAAACTGGAATCAGTCATGATTAATAACACTATGCAACAGCCAAAACTCACCCTGTCCAAAAATTACATTTTCTGATACATATGGACCCCCTGATGCCGAAAATCGGCTTTAAAAAATTTTTTTTTGTGTAGTTTTTTTAAAAAAATTTTTTTTAAGTTTTGCATTTTACATCATATCTCGAGAACGGCTTAACCAATCTGAAAAGCTTTATAGATTCCAAAAAGATAATGAATGTATCTACTAATCATTCATACTTTGTTTTTAATTTATATCAATAATTTAACAAATATATATTTAGAACCAGTACTTTAAAAAGTACAAATGGGTCTATTAAGTTTGTGCAAAAAAAATGTGCGTAACAGGCAGAAGGAGGCGTGGCAGACCCCATAAAGTATATATATTCTTGATCAGCATCAACAGCCGAGTCGATATAGCCATGTCCGTTTGTCCGTCTGTCCCTTTTTGAGTTCCTAGATCTCAGAGACTATAAAAGCTAGAGACACCAAATTCGGCATGTAGGTTCGTCTATGTCTCCCATTGATCAAGTTTGTTTTATATTTTCGCCACGCCCCCCTCCGCCCCCGGAAATTGACATACAAAACTTTCGAATTACAAGAGCCCCTTTAGTGCTAGCGCCTTTATTTTTGGTACATATAATAAACACTATGGTCCAAACCTGTCCAGAAAATTTCATTTCAATCGGATGATAAAAGCGGAAGTAATTCAACTAACAATGTTACGGGCAAAAAAGGTTCTCTCGTAATTCGACTTTGAATTTTTATTTTTCAATTTCCGGAGGCGGAGAGGGGCGTGGCAAAAATCTAAAGCAAACTCGTTCAATGCAAGATATAAATGAACGTAGTTGGCAAATTTGGTCTCTCTAGCTCTTATGGTCTCTGAGATCTAGGTGACACAAAATCGGACAGACAGACGGACATCGCTATATCGACTCGGCTGTTGATGCTGATCAAGAATATATATACTTTATGGGGTCTGCCTCGCCTCCTTCTGCCTGTTGCGCACATTTTTTTTTGCACAAACTTAATAGACCCATTTGTACTTTCTTAAAGTACTGAGTCTAAAAATATATATTTGTTAAACTATTGATTTAAATTAAAAACAATGTATTGAATGATTAGTAGATACATTCATTATCTTTTGGAATAAGTTAAGTTTTTTAAGATCGATTCCAAAAAAACTGTCAAATTTTAAAAAGTTTTACAAAAAAAAAACTACACCCAAAAAATTTTTTAAAGTCGATAAATTTAATCCATCATAAAAAGCAAAATTTGGCCAAGGACCATAAAGAACTCTGCAAATTGTTGCCCAGTGTAATGAGATTATTTTATTTGTTAAAATCGACTTTTTTAAAACAACGCGTTTTAGACGGTGCTTTTATTTATATGTAGTGGAAAATATACTGCGACCTATAAGATGTATTGTAACGCTACAAATTGTTGCACAGTGCAATGAGATTATTTAATTTGTTAAACTCGACTTTTCTAAAACAACGCGTTTTAGACGGTTCTTTTATTAATATGTAGTGCGAAAATATACTGCGACCTATTAGATGCATTGTATCCCCTTTTTAGTTTATAGCTCTCCCGCCAACCGTATTTCTTAAATAAGTTTACGAATCTTTGTTGGGTTGAGGGCTGCAATGTCTTTTGACTGAATGATATGGCTACCTAGTATTCTACATCTTCTTCTAGATAAGGCGGCGCAAGTCGCTACTATGTGTTCTGAGGACTCTTCCTCGATATCGCAGAAGCGGCAATTGCCGCTACTTACTATGCCTAGCTTAGATAGGTGGCTTCTCAGTCTACAATGTCCTGTCAAAAGACCGGTTAGTATTCTGAGTCTATTCTTTCCTATAGTTATGAGTTGCTTAAAACGTATAAGATTATAGCTGCCTAGGAGACCCTTGGCCTGACGTGTGTCAGTGTGTTGACCCAGCACAATTGGCGCAGATGTCGTTCTACATCTCTAAGGGATTACCGTATGTGGTTCCCTATGCCACAGAACAGTTCTGGCCCTATCAGATGCTCTTCTGCTCCTCTTCTTGCTAGCTTGTCTGCTGCTTCATTCCCCGCTATATCTTTATGCCCGGGAACCATCTCAGTGTAAGCCTGTTGTCTGATCCCAGTAGATTTAGCTTCGTGCGGACTTCCCGTACTACTTTTGATGTTATTTTCGTATTGCTGATTGCCTTCAGTGCCGCTTGATTATCAGATAGGGTGGCGATATCTCTATTCCGATAGTTGCGATTTAAGTTGAAGTCTGCACACCGCCCTATTGCACATACTTTGGCCTGGAAGATGCTGGTGTATGTTCCTCGGGATTCATGGTGGGATTTCCGAGGCCCTACAACTCCGAGGCCTGTGCCTTCATTTTATGGTGTGAAGCTTCACGGGATGGACCTCTTCGAGAGTTGTCCAATCCCTTTTGCTACTCAGGTTCACTTGAAAATTTTGCTCGAATTTGTATTCGGCTGCCATTTCGTCCCTTGGTTGTACCAACAGGGGGAGTTCACCTGATAGCATTTCAGCATCGCTTTGGCTTACGATACAGTTGCTTCCAACTCCTTCCGTTGCCATTCTTAACAAGGTAGCCTTTCTTTGATGTTCGATAAACTAATGGAACGGTGTAAGCTCCTTTAGTACTTCATTGGCTACCGTCGAACAGGTGCGCATTGCTCCTGTTATGCAGACGCAAGCCATTCTTTGCAGCTTCTGCAGCTGTTTCTGGACATTGATGAGTTGCACTCTACCACCCCAAGCAATTGCTCCATAGGTGAGCATAGGTCTGACAACCATTATGTATAGCCACCTTAGTATCTTTGGTGCTGTGCCCCACAATTTTTCAGCTATGCTGCGACAAGTGCAGAGTGCCCTAAAGCACTTAGCTATCGCATTCTTTACATGCAAACCGAAGTTTAACTTACTATCGAAGGTTACCCCTTAGTAATTAATCTCCTTGCTTATTGCTACTGTGCTTCCTGAGAGCCTTATGAGCCTTAATTTTTGCAACTTTTATCTTCTTGTAGAGGGGACGATGACTGTTTTGGCGGGATTGAGGTTAAGGCCAACCTCATTGCACCAGTCACTCGTCATCCTAAGACCTAGCTGAATGATGTAACAGAGGGTTTCATCAAACCTGCCCCGCACAATGATAATAATGTCATCGGCATAGACCTGGCATTGAATATCCTTACTGGCAAATCTTTTAAGTAGCTTATCTACCAACAGGCTCCATAATAGTGGTGATAATACACCCCCTTGGGGGACAACTTTTTGTGGTCGTTACCGTAAAAGTACTGTCATGAAATGTTGCCGTGGCCTGTCTAGACCTTAACAGAGAGACAATCCATCTGCTAGTCTTTAGGTCTAGGCCTCTCCTAGATAGGGCAGCTTAGACAGTATCATGAGATGTATTGTCAAAGGCCCCTTCTATGTCTAGAAAGGCACAAATGGCCACCTCCTTGGTGTCAACTGCCGTTTGCAAAACTCTATGCAGTTGATAATAACCTGCCTGCCCTATATGCATGCTGTGTCGGTTGCAGCGGTGCTACCTTTAGTAACGTGCTTCTTGTTTTATGGTCCACTAGCTTTTCTAGCGTTTTCAGCAAAAACGACGCTAAACTGATGGGTCTGAACGACTTGGGGTGGGTGATATCATTCTTCCCAGTCTGGGGATGAAGACCACCCTAGCTCTGCTCCAAGCATTCGGAATGTGTCCTAATGCTAGGCTGCTGATCATCACCTTCCTAAGAACGGGCAGGAGTTTGCTCTGCCCTTGCTGTAAAAAGGCGATGATATGCCGTCCAATCCCGGTGACTTGTAGGGCTGAAAAGTTCCAATTGCCCATTTTAGTCTGTCCAGTGTCACTGTTGACTTGGCAATTGCCCAGTCCTCAGGTACTGGTCGGACTTGGTCTACTACAACTCTGTCTACATTCTCACGTAGAGGGATACTTCCTGGGAAGTGCGTTTCAAAAAGTAGTTTAAGCTTGTTCATATTGCTGGTCATGAAGGTATTGTCCCCCCATTTGAGAGCCAGATTTGCATCTGATGCCCTTTTCGAAAGTGGCCTTTCTAATCTCCTTGTTGTAAGAAGTCAGGCTCTCTTTTGCTCTGTTAAAGAGTCGACTAGTGGCGATACGCAGCCTTTCCAGACTGTCAGACCAGCATGGTGCGTCTTTTGTTTTGCGCTTTTTTCCTATTGCGCAGCTTTTTTCATAAGCATGAGCTATAACAGAATTTAACGAGTCTACAACTTCTTCTAGCTTTGAGGGAAGTCTGGATATACCAGATGTTATCCCAGCTAGATTGCGTTCTAGAGTCGTTGAATACTTTTCCCAGTTTGTTTTCCTGGGATTACGAGTCGGCTTGATACAGTCTACCCTAAGATAAAACAGAATAATCCAGTGGTTAGACATGAATTCTGCTGTTGACACATGCCAGTCCGTTAAATGCGGTTTAAGGGACCGACTGATCAGGGTGATATCTAGGACTTCTTCTCTTACCCTGGTTACAAGTGTCGGGTTCCGACATTGCTTATTTCTAAGTTGGAATTTAGAATAAACTCTTAAAGGCACTCACCCTTTTGGCTTGTGTCGCTACTTCCCCATACCTCATGGTGTGCGTTAGCGTCACATCCTATGAGGAGCGGAAACTTTTCCCGTCGCCAGTGGCTCACCTGTCCCACGATCTCTGGAGGTGGGGAAGGCCCATCTCCTGCGAGGTAAGCCGAATCGACCACAGTAGTGTGTGCAGCTCCAATCGCTTGTATCGTCAGGGGGACGCAGTCTCTAGTGAGGAATTCTGAAAGGATGGTGTAGTTAATACATTTCCTTACCATTATGCAGGATCTTGGTAGAGGGTCTCTATGCTCCCAGATTACCTTGGAGTCATCCGTGTACAGGCCTTTAATGCCATTGTGGTTCCATGGCTCCTGTAAAAGAGCTAGCCCAAGATGTTGTTGGGTGCACGTCCTAGCTAGAACGGCCGAGGCCGTCTTCGCATGGTGGATGTTCACCTGGGCTAGCTTGGTGTTGATGGCTTATGCCATCATAGTAATGGCTCTATCGGCCACGGCGACTGAGGCCTAGATGCACTCAGGTCGTTACATAGCGTTTTGTCCGCCTCATCTATGCTCTCATTCTGGAGCTCCTCCTCGAGCTCCTGTGACGACATAGCCGCTGCTTCCTCCATACTCTCCACCACCGCATGATCCATCGTCATGTCGAGCAGACCCTCATCCTCAGCCAGATCTTCTAGCATGGAGAAGGGACCTGCCTCTTGAGTGGGTGGAGGACACTCTGGTACCATTGTGGGAGAAGCCTTCTCTCCTGCTTGGCCGCGATTTTCCAAGCTTTTGGCTTTGTCCTTCTTCAGCCCGAAATTGTCCCGTAGCGGAAGTTGAGCTGGTGGCTCGTCGCCATAATATCCTCCCTGGCGATCTCATCGACGCCGATGACAAGGTGTGCCCCGCCTCCTTCATTCTTCCTGGAGACAACTCTCCATGCCTCTGTCTCCAACTTATGTTGGTTACTTAGCACAACCAGTAAGTTGTCAGTGGCTCGATCGGCACTTCTTGGGCAGAAGACCGTAATGGTGTGGGGCGACGGTATGTTGTCTCCCAACCTGACGTCTAATGGGACGCCCTGCCACGAGCTCAGTCTCGGCGCAACTGTCATGAGCCAGTCCGCTGAGTCTTCGACCGCGCAGTCGATCACTATGTGACCGACCCTGAAGTGGATGCCAGTGAAGGCAACCGCTGTGCCCCATCCTGTCACGGATATCTCGAGCGCGGATAAATCCCCGTGGCTGAGGATTACTTGGGGATATTCCGCAGGAAACACGGCCACCCTAACCTTCTTCGTGATCGTGGCATACCATGCACGAGGCTCGGTGGGCGCTATGGAGAAGGGCTCCGTTTGTAATGCAGCCGCCGCTGCTGCTTTGGAGGTGCTTGGGCTCACGTCCAGTGTCTCTGCTGGTTCCACTGCGGCCGATGCAGTCGCGCACGCTCGCTTTGGAGTGCCCGTTGGAGGGGTCAGCGTGCTGCTGGGCCTCTTTGGGGTCATTGTTGGCGCCGGAGTTGTTGTTGCCTGCGGCTCCTTTGCCTTCTCTAAGGCTTCCATAGAGGGCAGGCATTGGCTCAGGTATCTCAAGTACCACTTGACCCTGGAGCCGCACAAGTTGCGTCTATTCGGGTCATCCAGCCCTCTGGATGTCCCCTCTGTCCCCTCTGTGGCAATAGCGCATCTTTCGTTTTCTGCTGTCCCTGTCGCCTGTCAGCGGTAAGCATAGGTCGCATCGGTCGGGATGGTCCGGCCGTGCTCCCATGCGTGCTCGCTGGGGTGATACTTTGACGCGGGTAAGGCCGCGTCTGTTGTCGACCATTGGAAAGGCCTTGCTGTGCTCTCGGAGCTCGGATGGTCTACCACATTGTTGTTCAAACTGTCTTGCGACACTCTCCGCTGGGAGATCCTATGGAATTTTGTATTTGTTGTTGTGCTTCATAGTTTTGAACCCACGAGAAGCGAAACAAAGGACAGGTCCACCCGAGCAGAGGCTCGCATGCCAGGATAAGGCTGGCTAGAACAGGCGGTCGCCACTTGCCTGAGCTCACCGTTCACGACTGAGCTATTTTTGAACCCGGGCCCCCAGCCAAGCTGACTCTCGGCACGGTTCAAGTGACACACTTAGTCCGGCCCGGGATGAGATGTGGGGGATGGGATGGAGGTAGGTTTATGTGAGGGAGTCTAGAGGATGTGTGGGACAGTTGATTAAAGGTGGCAACACAAACAGCTTGTCGGTTTGATGATCGGTATCAAACCCGCTGTTTGTCCGGGGCTGTCTATTCACGAGGAATCTCGCTATTTAACATACATTCTCCCGGTGCTTTAGTGAGAACAGTTAGTTGGTAGATCGAAAATCATTTCTAACGTAGGGTGAAAATAATCTTCAGGAAGCACAAGCGGATCTACATTAATCGGTGCAATGTTTGGAGTTCCCTTCAATGGAGTCCAAAATCCTACATGGGGTCTTCTTTAACACCACATTTGGACATGGCTATATCAACTCGACTGTTGATGCTGATCAAAAAGAAAAAAAAAATATTTTAATGATATGGCAATTTTTTAAAGAGATATAGCTGAAAAATTCGTCGGCAGAGTACCGTTCACGACACCACAAAAATAATAATCTAGGGTTCTTTGTTTAACTTAGGCGATTTGCTCTTGAAATTTTACAAAATTATAATCTAGTTATCTTTGCCCACATACTTTAACATACTTCAGAATATGTGGGAAATTTGGGAAATATGTACATACTTGGTGTAGTGGAATAAGGCTATTACATAAAGATAAGTTAATTTAGATTTAAAGCTTCTAACATTTTGATACGCTAACAGGAAAGGGAAACTTAGTTTTTTTAAGTTATTATATACACTCATTGTTAGCGACACAGTTGGTCTACTTCTTTTATGAGGAGTAAACTCTTTAATAAGTAAATCATTTGGCAAAAATGTTTTACTACAAATAGTTGTGAATAATAGTTGTAATTCCGGCGGCACATTAAATTTAAAAGATGAGACGTCATCAATCGAAGTATCATCATCACTTACTACAATAGCTGGATAAACAGAAGTATTCGTTAATAATACGTTAGAATCTTTGTTAGGAGCATAACAGAAGGCAGAACTTGGTGACAGTGGAGAGACGAATTTGTTAGGTGTTACAGAAGAAGAAGTGTGGGTGTTAATAGAAGACTTTGAAGAGACATCCAATACCTTAAGGGCATTGAACTGCTTCTCCGCAGTACATATGTATATATGTGTACGTGTGAAACAAAGTCAATGTTGGACTTTCATTTTAAATGATTTTATACGATAGTTTTGCATTAGAAGCATGCAAACATCAAACAATTTCACTATTTATGTTCGAGTTTACATATATATATATCTATGGTAATATATCTTTTATTATGTTTATACTTATAAATGAATTTAAATTAATATTTTAGTTCCATTTACTGTAGCGAGCATATTTAATATAATTCGAGTTTACAATACATTTCTATCGGGTCAATTCCTTTGAAATCCAAATGTAAATCAAATAAAAATCTATTATTTAACTTTTGCACGCCAAAGTTTGGATACCCTTGCAGTGCCCAATATAAGCCATAAGATTTTTAACAAAAAGGTTAGATGTTGATTTCGAAACGATCGTTCATATGGCAGTTATATGATATAGTAGTTCGTTTTTGGTCAGGCTGTGTGAAACTGTACCAAACACAAAAAGTGTGAGTTTGGTTAACATATATTAAGAAATTAAAAAGTTTGTCATACTAAATGTTGGTTTTAAACCGATCGCTGTTCGATTTGAACCAAATTTGGTAAGGATGTAAGAACCTGCATCAAACACAAAATTTGTGAGTTTGGTTGGGACATCTTGAGAAACAAAAAAAGTTGTTCATACTAAATGTTGATTTCGACCGATCGTTCTTATGGGAGCTATATGATACAGTGATCCTATCCGGGCGGTTCCGACATATGTACTGCGTGCAGCCAAAAGACGGACCTGTACCAAGTTTCATCAAAATAGCTTCAAAAGTGAGAGACTAGTTTGCATAGAAACAAATCCGCACTGCAGGTAGCGCACAAAAGCGCTCGCCGCGACCCAGTTTTGCCTATGCAAATTGCGCATTTTTAGGCTATGTGCATTCATCGTATGTTCAACTGTTCAAAACGCAAATTTTCGCACTTTGGAATTATGAAAAATCGTTTTGAAAATAATCACAGAATCACGTGGTATAAGTCGCTTGCCTGGACTAGCCTGGACTCGGTTTTAAAAGTAGATGTAAAGTTGAAAATTTGATTCAAATAAATTGCTCGCCTTAAAATTTTCACATTTTTCAGGTAAAATTAAAAATAAAAATTATATATATATATATATTAATCGCCCCTCCAACAACCCAGAGAGCTTTTTGGCAGGTAAGGGTAATCTTAAGCAATTTTACAATTATAATTATTTTTTTGCCATACACATACATACATTATTGTTATTGTTTTTCACCTACCAGCATTCTACGTATTTGCGAATTTAACGGCTAAATATGCATACATGCATTTTGTTAAGTTGTGATGTGAATTTTAAATGTCGGTGTGCTTCGTGTCGTCCTATTCTGTTTATATTTACAATTTTAATTCAGTTTCATCTTTTAACCATTTTTTTTTACGTTTCTTTATTATTTTCGTTTCAGATGCAAATTTTACTTTTATTATATATTTTGATTTCTTTCAGATGAAATTCCTTTATTTTCGTTAAATTTTCTTTAGCTATATTTCATATTTATTTTATTTTGTTTGTTTTCTAATTATACTTATATTTAGTACTTTTAATATAACTCTTAATTGGCATGTAATTTCTTCGTTATTTAATTTAATTTTCAATTTTTCTTTTTTTAAGGGGGCAGACTCATTTAGAAGGTTAAATAAATTGAATTTATTTTTTTTGCTTTAAGTTATTCCATAAATATTTAAGAATATCTTTAGAAAGTTTCATTGTCAAATTCGCAATATTTTGGAAGATATAATGCAAAACGTGAGCACGTACATTAAAATTAACATGCATTTAAGAACCTACCGAATACTTTGAAGAGCATTTTCTCCACTTTAATTTTTGACAGTTAGAAAAACATTACGTAACCTTTTGAAATGAGTCACAGCTCATTTTAATTTTAATGTAAGTATCTTTACACTGACGTAGAGTATAATTTGTCGTTATAAAGAGTCGCTTACTCTTTTTACTTTCAAGCTTTACAATTTTATAATTTTTATGATTTTTCTTAGTTTAAATAGAAGAAACATTAATTATAAATGTTATCAAACATTATTGTTTTGTTTCTGTTAAGAAGTGCGAGCTGTATCGTGTACGCAATTGGGTAACTTCTAAATAACATACGCCACAAAAAAAAAGACTGATGAAACGCGGCTCTTTTTAGACACATAATTTAGAGCGTTCCTTACTTTGCTTGCTGGGAAGCTGTTAAGTACCCATACATAGCAAAACTCGGTTTTTTAGTGGTAAAGCAGTTTTTGGAGGTGTGTCCCCCAAATTCCAAGTGTTCAGTTGTGCTATACTCGATATATCCTACTAGTAAATCACTCTTACTTCCCAAGGTTTTTTTTTGCTGTCACACTATGTTATTTTAAGTCCAATTACAGGGAAAAACTGAATTTACATTTCCTGCCTTCTTATAAGAAATGACATAAGGTCCGGATATAGCTGTAAGAAGTGCTCCCTATGTTCACTCCACATTTCTCCCCGAGCGAGCGTAGCGAGCCGGGGGTTGGCGAGCGTAGATACTAGGGGGCCAGCCCCCAAGTATTATGTACAGTTCTATTATTTTAAGAAAGGACATATATAAGAAAGGACATAATGTCCGGCTATACATAGCTGTGAGCAGTATGCCCTATTTTCACTTCACACTTCTCCCCGTGATTTCAGCGAGCGAAGCGAGCAGGGGAAAGTCCCCTAGTACTACATAAAACCATACTGGCAAAACTTTTTACCCGGGCTTTGTATTAAATTTTATTTTGACCAATTCTATACATGAATGTTTTTGACTTTACACTTTAAAATTTTAAATTTGATATAACTAATATATAATAATATTAAAAAGAGTTTATAAAATATGCAACAAGTAAAAATATAGGAAATATTAAAAGCAAGAAAAATTTATAGCACTGAACCAAGATTCAAACCCGAGCCTTGGGTTCAGGGGCTCCGTAAACCTGTCCGCGAATTTGCCCAAAAATTTTGGAGGGTTGCAGTCTTGGTGTTAACAAATAATTGTTCTTGAATTAAATGCACAATAAATGACGAGTACAATTCGAAACTATATTTTGCTTAATAATGTTTAAAAGTACTTCTATGATGACCACGTAAGTATGCATATATATATGTATGTTTGCCTCATTTGTTAAGATGTATTAGAAAATTTTTGTGTGTTGATGTACGTACATACAAATAGAAGTAGAGGTTTGTTTAAATGTGGACATGTGTACAAGAAAATGGTACGCTCTTTTGCGTGGGGAGAGATAGAATATTTGTTATTCCAAAAATAGATGTATTTCTAGAAAAAGAAAAAATGAGAAAGAGCGAAGGCTATTCAAAAATATTGTGTTTTCAAAAAAATTATAAGAAAGAGCTTCATACAGATTTTGAGCAGAACAACTCGAACACGCGTCAAGTGAAGAACACGACTAGACGATAAATTCTAATCGATTAAAAAACGAAAAAGTGACTTAATTAAATTTTTATTTTATTTTCATCACATATACAAAATCATATAATTTTTCAAAATGGTTTACGAAAGTGGATTTACAACCCGTAGAACCTACAGCTCTAGACCAGTCACTACATCCTACGCCGTGACGGTAAGTCTCAATATTTTCAATACGACTGAGATTCATCAAAAATATCTTGTGTTATGGATAGTACATATAATATATAGTAGTGTTGGACCTAAGTCTGTAAGTCTCTTTTTATAAAATCTGTGATATTATTTGTGCAACGCGACTTTTAAAAAAATAAATGCAAAGCCCTATAAAATGTGCATAAAATTTCCAAATTTAAACATATGCTGCACATTGATTTATCTGATTTTTTTTTCAAAAAGAGTTTCTTTCAAGTCGTTCTCACCTTCAATGTAAATTTTGATTATGAAATGATTCACTTAAATCTCTCTTGCTGTAAGCCGTTATACTCTCGTATCAACAAAAAAAAGTGCAAATAGTTTAAAAAAGAAATGAAACACTTTTTAGTGCATATGAATATCGTATCAGCAAAAAGTTACAGGTAGTTGAATGTACATATGTTTAGAACATATACTCATATATATTAGAAATGCGTACTGCAATTTATTCCCATATTTACTAATAGAATATTTAGACCCTGTACTTTAAAAAAGTACAAATGGGCCTATTAATTTTATTTTGTCTTAAGTAAATAAAATATATATAGTATTTGTATAGCGTTTATTTATATACGATTATAGACATGTATGCATAGATAATGTACATAGAATGTACGTATAATTATCATATAAGTGAGTGAAGAGTGTAGAGAAATGTGGGAAAACATCCGTTCCACTGGCATGCATATGTTACTCACATAGTGTTTGTATATGGATACGAACACCTATGTCTGTATGTACTTGCATTAGTATTTGTATTTGTGAAACCCTTAAAATATTAATTTATGAGATACTAGAAGGCAGTTAGGGTAGTGCATGATAAAATAAAAGTATAAAGTGGTCTTGTCTGCAAAAGCTGTCCCTTAACGACTGCTGCCGAAAAAGACCAGCCTATACTTATTTCATTATGCACTGACGTTAACGGACTAAAACCCGAACGATTCGGTAGCCGATGAGACCATCTAATACTTATTTTGTCATGGGGTAGTGTACTAACGTCTACTCATAAGTATTTGCTCTTTTTTTTATGTACATTCTGCATTCATTTCGAGTATCGACTGCTGCACAAGCATCCCAAGGTTAAGGCTTTTTACTTATTTTTATCATAATAATTAGGAAAAATTGTTATGCCTTGTCATAAACTCAGCATACAACATTGAAAAGCGTGCGATTCTGGTAGTGTATTTGCTCGCAAATTCCAAATATAGCATTCTACGTACATACAAATATATAGAATAGATAAATCGTTTATTTTATAAACAATTTTGAGCTGGATTGCCGATCACAAGTTCGGACGACGTTTATGAATATTTCCTTAATTTTTTTTTGTAACATTCTTTTCAATTTGAAAATAACTTGTTGAAGATACAATAGAAACATTTTTATTTGAATATTAAAACATCATGTGTTATTATTAAAGAGTTTTGAATCTTTAAACTGGCAAAATAAAGTTTAAATAATTTCGAGCAAATCTGATTCGTGTATTGTATTTGATTTCGTGTGGCCTTATATACATATGCACGCTATGTGTGTGTGAATGTGCATACATATATATATATATATATATATATATATATATATATATATATATATATTCTTATAAACATTACATTCACACACACATAGCATGTGTATATATATATATATATATATATATATATATATATATATATATATATATATATATAAACCCATGTATGTATGTATATATGCTTAAATGTATAATATATACAGAATTCTATGTGTAATACAAGCTGCTCGCGCATTTCGCTTTCGGGCATATCTAAAAATATCTTTTCGATTTCCATAACATAATCATATATTAACAGCGACAAGCCCGAGCAAAGCAAAAAGCGTCAAAATGGACTTTAGAAATTGGCTATAATAAACAGATATGCGTTCCGACTGTACAGAAGGGCACTTAAGGAATATATAGTATTTTAAAAAGATCAGAGATATTAGATTCTATTGATTATTACAAACTCATATTTATATTTCACAATATTTTTGACGGCCATTTTGTATATATTAATTTGAAGCTGTTAATACTCATAGCTAAAGTTTACTAAAATTGATAATAGATTAATTTTCATGCTATAAATTAATTACATCCACACTTCACTCTAACATGTTGCGTATAAAGATACTTACATATGTCCATTTATGTGTTTGTACAAATGAATTGTCTGAACCTGCAGCTGTAAAAAGGGTCCGCTGTATGTATTCGCTGTATTAACTGCTATCAGTATGTATCCACTTGTATGTACGATAATCAAGCACCCCGATGATAATGGTAACCCTGTCAATAAGTCGACCAGTCGCATTCCACCGCAAAATTTCAATGCATCTTGTCTAACATCGTGAACTTGGCTTTCTGAATTAAAATACCACATATTATGTGACATTCTGGGCATTGCAGAAAACAAGCAGAACACCAATTGACTGGGAGAAAGTGCCTTTCGTTCCACGGCCTTCACTCATCTCTGATCCGGTGACTGCTTTTGGAGTACGTCGATCGGACTATGAGCAGCGCAAGCGGTCGATACTTGATCCAATCAATCGGGTTGCAATCAAGCCAAACTATAAGATTGCTTATCAACCTATTGAGCCATATGTGTCGAGTCGCGAGAAGAATCGTTCGCGTATCCTTAGCTTAGTGCGCCAGCACATCGATACCGTGGAAGCCGGTGGCAATACCGCAGCCCGCACCTCCCGCGACTCTCTTGATAGTCAGCTGCCTCGTCTGCACCGCGCTGCCTCTGAGAGTCTGCCGGTCCGACGAGAGACCTATCGGAATGAAAAGTCTGGTGCAATCGTCACAAAGTACTATTACTAACTAACTTACTAAAAAGGAGGATCGACAAATCCGAAATTTTTAAGTGAAATCGAGCTTAAAGTAAAACAAACGAATTTAATACACTAGAACCAGAATTACACAAAACCATATACATATTACATAAACCGTTCTAAAGTTAACCTATCTCATGTCGATAAATGTAATAGAACAGTCCTCCAAATCGATTCTAATTCTTATATTTTTTAATCTTTTTTGTACGTTACAATTTACATAATTCTTACATAATTTAAATCACATAAACGAAATATTCTGAAACGAATTAAACTTTTAAAAACCCGAACATGTTTCAATTTCCCTTATTGAGACTTAGTTAATTTAAATACTTTGACGCACTGCAATCCATAAACATATAATATAATTTTTTTTGTCATAATTTTTTAATAAAGTTGGTCTGCTGATACCGTAAATACAATTTGTGGATATACCTAAATGTTTATCATAAATAGTTACCTAAAAAACTATGTTACTATCGATTTTTGTTAAATTTCTTGTAAATCTAGAATTCCAATATATTTTAATTACTTATGTATAAAATAGTTGAACAGATGTTATAATTAACGTTTATATCGTCACAAAGATTGCTGCGAAGTACGGAT
This sequence comes from Drosophila neotestacea, assembly GCA_035044365.1. Taxonomy (NCBI): domain Eukaryota; kingdom Metazoa; phylum Arthropoda; class Insecta; order Diptera; family Drosophilidae; genus Drosophila; species Drosophila neotestacea. The sequence continues at coordinate 953,385 of JAWNMD010000450.1, forward strand.
CAGCAGATCAGCTTAAGGGGGTCTTCTATTAGTTCACACGGCCAATTTTGACCTGTTATTTTTTAATCGAGGAAAGAAAACGCCTAAAGATATTTTAATTCCGTTTTTCGTTCTTGGTAGAACAATTTATTGACAAAAATACAAAATTTAAAAAAGTGAACTTATGGGGCGGGGCGGTTAAGAAGTTTCCAAAAATGGGTCTCCAAAAAAGTATTATCTCCAATGTTCGCACGATTGCGGGAATATACTGCATCGCACAAAAAAAAAAACAACCGGGGAATTAGTAAGCATAAATGCCTTAATCGTGTGAACCTCCAGAAAAATAAATAATTGTTTTTTGTAGTTTAAAAAAATTGAATTTTTCACTTTATTTTTAGTCCAGTGTAAAAAAACAATAGTAAATGGCAATGATCGAGGTTCACACGATAGCGCCGTTAATTCTGCGTAGTTCGGCGAATATTTCATCAAAATTCGTCCAGAAGAATTGAACAGAAGTAATCGTGCGAACATGTTTAAGAAACATGGTTTCGAGAAAATGCGCCTAAAGTTCTTACAGCGTTCGAAAATGATTGACTGCTTTACAAAAATGTATCTCCTTAAGTATTTCGAATTTTGAAAAATCCTTTTGGGAAAATATTTTTGAGTATCTAAGCAATGGAAATATGCCAAATAAAAATATACATATAAAAAAGTCTGAACTAGAACACCCCCTTTAATTTGATTATTAGATTTATTGGAACAGAAAGTTGGCTTGTATCTATTCTGATTATCTATTTGCTATTACATTTCTCACCTAAACGCATAAATCGGAATTTATAGACTCCACGCTTAGACCTGTGCACGGACAGACCTGGCTCTCATCGCAGCCGCGCCTCTTCGGACTACTCGTACACTTCTAAGTCGAGCGTTGAGAAAAGCAGCTACGACTCAAGCAACCCTTACGTCAGGCCGGAACGCTCCACGTATACTTCATCGGTTGAAAAATCATCTCGTAGTGGTCCAGGCGGGTACAATTATAGCACCGAGAGGACCAGTACAACTGGCGCTGGACCTGGTGGTTACAGCTACTCCTCAACCACCACTGGAAACCTGCCCGGTGGCACCAAATACCGTCACTTCTCATACCATGTCTAAACCCATATTATAATGATCTTCAATGTCACCTAACTATACTTAACACTCGGCTTAACTACTTATAAAAATTTTTGATTGTAACTGCAATATCTAATCACATACACGTACATATAAATTGCAGTCTTTACACAAAAGCATAAGATCTACAAATTTGTAATTTAATTTTTACTATTCTTGCTTAAATTACATGTATGTATTAGGCCCATTTTTTCAATGTCCGTATAAGCTTTATTTGATACATATCTTTGACATTTGTCATTAGTTATTATGCATTTTAAGTCAGTTTATCATTCGGATAGCTACTTGAGACCTTACAAAGACTAGACTATTAAATTTTATACACCACATCTACCCTCACAAAAAAGCAAAGGTAGTTTTCTGCTGTACTTTGCTGGAAAATAACAGTTATTGTCCTTGTCATTGTACTTGCTCCCATAGAAAAGAGTTTTTGTGTACAATTGCGAATGACTTATGTATGTATGCTATCATCATCAGAATTGTATTAATAACTGATTAACACCACTAATGATTCTTTTGATTGTTAAAAATTTGTTTATAAACCAAAAACAATGCCTAAATTATATAATGACTCTCCATAACTTTTATGATTTAAAACTATTTGTGATAGAATAAAATAAAATTCATTTCACTAAAACAAAAAACAAACATTTCAATATACGTGTATTTCTTTGAATTGGATACGATATTCATATGGGTTTCACAAGTTCTGATAAATTATTTTGAACGGAATAAAATTGTTCAGTTTTTTATACCCTTGCAGAGGGTATTATAATTTTGTCACGAAATGTGTAACGCATTGAAGGAAGCCTCACAGACCCCATAAAGTATATATATTCTTGATCAGGGCGACGAGCTGAGTCGATATAGCCATGTCCGTCTGTCTGTCCGTCTGTCCGTCTGTCTGTCCGTGTGTCCGTCTGTTTCTATGCAAACTCGTCTCTCAGTTTTGAAGCTATCTTGATGAAACTTGGTACAGGTCCGTCTTATTGCTGCACGCAGTACATATGTCGGAACCGGCCGGATCGGATAACTATAACATATAGCTGCCATAGGAACGATCGGTTAGAAATAAACATTTAGTATGAAAAACTTTTTTGTTTCTCAAGATATTTCAGCCAAATATACACATTGTGTGTTTGATTAAGTTTTAAACAGGCTGACCAAATTTGGTGTAAATCGGACTACTATATCATATAGCTGCCATAGGAACGATCGGTTGGAAATAAACATTTAGTATGAAAAACTTTTTTGTTTCTCAAGATATCTAAACCAAATATACACGTTGTGTGTTTAATTAAGTTTTAAACAGGCTGACCAAATTTGGTGCAAATCGGACTACTATATCATATAGCTGCCATAGGAACGATCGGTTAAAAATCAACATTTTACAAATTTTGAAAAAAGTCTGTCGGCTTACACAGGGCACTGCAAGGGTATCCAAACTTTGGCGCGCCAAAGTTATCTTGCGCTATATTTTTTTTACTATTCTCAAAATGCATAAAAAATTATATTCAACGTTTTATAACACTCTCTTTCAGTATCCATCACCTCAGCAAGTGACACGTGTAAGTATATTTATATTTACTCGCCCTCTTAAAGAAGTTTTTCAACACGCTTTTTTTATCATACTACTTCAATCACTTCATCATATCGGTATTTTACTTGAAGCTTGCCATAACTCAATAAATAAGATATTTAAGTTAATTATGTAGAAATATTCGACAAATTCGGCATTTCCACAGAAGGGTCCACTGTAGTGTAAGATTTTGATTTACGGGGACTTTATTTAATAGCAGTCGTATTTTTATATCTATCAGCTTCAAGTTAGGAGTGAATATTTTAATACCCCCAATTACTTATTTGGACTTATAATAATAATTATCATATTTTTTACATAATTAAAACCGGTTTAGTATTTTTGGACCCTGTACTTTAAACAAGTAATAAAGGGTCTATTAAGTTTGTTAAAAAAAGTGCGTAACAATCAGAAGGAGACGTGGCCGACCCCATAAAGTATATATATTCTTGATCAGCATCAACAGCCGAGTCGATATAGCCATGTTCGTCTGTCAGTCAGTCTGTCTGTCCATCTGTCTGTCTGTCCCTTTTTGTGTCACCTAGATCTCAGAGACCATAAGAGCTAGAGGCACCAAATTTGGCATGTATGTTCATCCATATCTCCCATTGATCAAGTTTGTTTTAGAATTTTGCCACGCCGCCCTCCGCCTAGCGCCTTGGTTATTTGTACATATAATACACATTTTAGCCCAAACCTGTCCTGAAAATATCATTCCAATTGGATGATAAACGCGGAAGTCGTTCAACTAACAATGTTACGGGCAAAAGGAAGGAGAAGAGACGCTAGCGACCTCTCTGTTCATCAACTGATATCTTCGTAGTGGCGCCATCTATTGAAATTTCATGGTTCGCAACATTAAAGAACAATCTGTAGTGAACGCAATGCACTTAAAATGTACAGGGTCTCCTACAGTCGAGCTTGCTCCTTCCAATTTGCGCACGCCGTGGTTGATCAGACGATGGTTTTGTCGTGCTCCACTCCAAATTTGTGGCATTTGGGACTTCCCTTACAGTGCTGAGCAATGTGCCCAAGCCTAAAACACCTAAAACACCTAAAACATTGAGTGAAGTTAATGAACGGACGGACCACAACCCTCGAAAACAGAAATTTAACATCCTTCGGTAGTATCATGCCCTTGAGCCATACCCTAACCCTGTTGGTTGCTATTAAACTATTAGTAGTCTTGTCCTTTTTCCTAGTTCTGGCTATCTGGCTAATTGGAATTTCTGAATGGATGTGCTCCCAGAGAAGGTCCTCTGAGATGTGTGTGGGAATATTAAAAAGCACCCCTGCTAAAAGATTATCGGCATATCGCCTTTTTCTTTTGAGGAATCTAAATTAGCTAAGAATCTTGCACAATCTGCTGATTTGCACTTAACCTTGCAGCGACCATACCCTATCCGCGAGATCTCTTCTATGCCGTCAACCTTAAGCTTATGGAGAACCTCAGGTAAATCAAACTAATTTACAGCTCTCCTGCTTTCCATCACAAAGATCAATGTATACTGTGTAGGGTTGTGGTCTTTGCCATATTTATTTGTATGCACGGAAAGTTTCCCGTTAAATTGTTGTTTGAGGTTGTGTCGAGAATTGTATTAGTATTGTTTTTCACTGAACTCACTGCTCTTTCTTTCGAGCCGTGATCCGCCATTCTGGCTTTGTCCTCCATGTTCTACTTTTTCTTTTCCTCCGTTGCTTTCGAGAGTAGTCTCAGGCCATTCGCTTTTGTGGCACGCGTCGTTATTGGTTTTGGCGCCAATTCCTTTTTCTGGCCGCTTTGTGCCGTTTTCTTTCCACTGCTGTTCTGCTTGTCCGCCTGTACTTTGCCGTCTTTTGTCCGTGATTCTCTTGTTCCTTGTTGTCTTGTTCCTTTTGGTCTTCCTATCTACGGCTTAGTTCCCGCGCTTTTTCCCGATTTTTTCTGGTGTATGTGTCTAAAAGCTAAGTTTTGTCTGCGAGTACTACTGCTCGAGTTGAGCTTCAAAAGAAGAGTATTGTATGTTTTTTTTTCTGCATATCATCATCTGTTTTGTTTAGTGTTGTGTGGGGTTCGATTTGTTCAGCAATAGTATCGACAAAAGTATCGATTGTGCGGACTGTGGGCCAGGTCGGTACTCTCCCTGAGAACCGTTGAGCCAGCTGGCGCGAGCCCGATTTAATAGAAGTCCGTAACAACCAACATCCTTTCTCTACAATAAAATAACATTTTTCCAATTTGTCCGGGCTTACTTAATAATTACTACAGATTTAAAAAAAAATACATTAAGCTACAGACTGTAGCCTACAGTGGAGCAAGCTTGACAGTAGGAGACCCTGTTCTTATAGGAAAGGGAAGAAGTGGTGGAAAAAGAATAGTTTTAAAAAAAATAATGGTGAAAAGCAAACACACCGCAAACTTTGTACGTTGTAACGCTAGCGTCTTTTCTTTGTCCTTTGGCCCGACGCTGTGTAAAATTGAATAACTTCCGCGTTTGTTGTCAGAATTATATGAATGTTATATGAAAAACCAAGCTCCTGGGATTAAATGTGCTCTATTAATTAGACTTTAAAATTTTATTTTCCAATTAATGGGGGCGGAGGTGGGCGTTCCATATTTCTAAAACAAACTTGATATATGTATATGCAAGATATACATGAGCATACCTATTAGGCACAAAAGGGTATATTAAGTTTGTGCAAAAAAAATGTGCGTAACATGCAGGCCTGGATGACCCTGTATATATATTCTTGATCAGCATCAACAGCCGAATCGATGTAGTCATGTCCGTCCGTCCGTCTGTCCCTTTTTTGAACACCTATATCTTAAAGACTAGAGGAACCAAACTTGGAGTATAGGTTCATCTATATAATGCCCAGATCAAGTTTGTTTTAGAATTTCGCCACGCGCTCCTCCGCCCTCGTAAATTTAAAAAAAAATTTCAAAGCACCTTTAATGCTAACGAGATTATTTTCGGCGCATTATAGTCCAATCCTGGCCTGAAAGTTTTATCCGGATCAGATAATAAACGGATAGTTTACGGCTGTTCGAAATTTTGAAAATATGAACACCTAGATCTCAGAGACTATAAGAGCTAGAGACACCAAACTTGGTGTGTAGGCTCATCTATATCTGGTCCAGATCAATTTAGTTTTAGAATTTTGCCACGCCCCCCTCCGTAACCCGAAGATCAAAATTTCGAAGTCCAACTACAAGAGCACCTTTAGTGCCAGCACCTTGACTGTTGGTATATATAATACACACTATGGTCGGAACCTGTCCTGAAAGCTATTCAACTAACAAATTTACAGGCAAAAGGTACAAGAAGAGACGCTAGAATGCAAAATTTTTATTTAAATAAAGATATTTTAACCAGATTGCAGATTGTAAGTACTGAATCATTTTATAGAACCGGACCAAATTTGGCTAAATTCTGACTATTGTATATAATAAACCTAATTATTAAGCAATAATTTAAGGTTTGTGAGATTATTATGTAACAAATTAAAAATGCGAGTATTTTTATTATTGTCAATGCATTGTAGGATTGTTTTATGTTTATGTATGTATCTATAAAGATTTTTATTCACATATCATTCATAAGCCTTTATCATCTAGTACTTTAATATCGTAAACGTATGTTTGACAATGAGTACAATACGAGTATTGAACTAACTTGCTGTTATTGCCGAATACATGTTAGGTATATAAAACGAGCTATCCAATCTACTCGAGTTATTCAAACCCAACAAGACGTATCGTCAGTGGAACACGTGTTATTTCATCGCCTATTCGGGTTGTCACCTCCCCCACACGAGTTGTATCGCGTTTGCTACACTCTCCATCACCATTGCGTATTGTGAGTACGACAACTCGTGTTATCTCATCTCCGGAGAGAACGTCTTCATACACCTATACAACACCGTCGACATATTATTGTCCATCAAACTATCTGCCGTCGGCCTACTACTCCTCGACTTACGCCCCAACTTCGTATACAACTTATACACCATCGTACCATTACAACCCAACAACAATTACCCGTGTGTATGCTCGTTCGGTATCCCCTGTGAGGATCACTACATCTTCGGCTCGTGTAATTCCTTCGTACTTGAAGAGACTTCCTCCTGGATATGGCGCACGGGCTTTAACTAATTACCTCAATACCGAACCCTTTAACGTAAGTTATTACCTCGAAGTCGTAATAATATTGCGATGATAAGAAAACTGTAGTTGTCAAATCTTCTTAAATGCAATCCAATTATAGACTTTTTCTGAAGAAACAAGTAGAATACGCAACCGCGCACAATCCTTGATTCGCGATCTGCACACTCCCGTTGTGCGCCGTTCTCGCAGCTGTACACCGTTTCCAGTTACTGGGTAAGTTTGCCATTTATTACTATTAATACGGTATGTAGCTGCATAGAAAATTTATTACTTGTGTCTATTATAGAGCAGTGTTCATCAAAAATTGTTCATGGCCGCGAATTTTATCAGACCCTGCACTTAAAAAAAGTACAAGAGGGTCTATTGCGTTTGTGCAAATGTGCGTAGCAAGCAGAAGGAGGCGTGGTAGACCCCATAAAGTATATATTCATGATCAGCATCAACAGTCGAGTCGATAAAGTCATGCCCGTCTGTCTGTCTGTCCCCTTTTTGAACACCTATATCTCAGAGGCTATCAGAGCTAGAGACACAAAATGGCGTGCACGTTTATCTATTTCTTGCATTGATCCAGTTTGTTTTATAATTTTGCCACGCTCACGCCTTCCGCCTCTCATAATTGAAAATCAAATTTAAAAGTCGATTTAGAAGAGCACTTTTAATGCTAGCGATTTTGTCACACATGATTAACTCTATAATTCGAGCCTGTCCTGAAAATTTCATCTTGATCGGACAGTATTCGGATAGTATACGACTGTTCGAAATTTCGAAATATGAACATCTAGATCTCAGAGACTATAAGAGCTAGAGACACCAAACTTGGTGTGTAGACTCATCTATATCTCCCATTGATCCGCCCCCGGAGATTTAAATACAAAATTTCGAATTACAAGAGCACCTTTAAAGATAAAAAAGTACAAATGGGTCTATTAAGTTTGTGCAAAAAAAAATGTGCGTAACAGGCAGAAGGAGGCGTGGCAGACCCCATAAAGTATATATATTCTTGATCAGCATCAACAGCCGAGTCTGTCTGTCTGTCCGTCTGTCTGTCCCTTTTTGAGTTCCTAGATCTCAGAGACTATAAGAGCTAGAGACATCAAACTTGGTATGTAGGCCCATATAAGTATACATATCTGGTCCAGATCAAGTTTGTTTTAGAATTTTGCCACGCCCCTGTAACCCGAAAATCTAAATTTAAAAGTCTATTTATATGAGCTAGCGCCAATTCGCTTTTAACCATTTGTTGTTCTTTCACATATGTACATGGTCTCCTACTGTCGAACTTGTTCCACTGTAGCTTACTGCATTTTTTTTTTAAATACTTATCTTTGAATACCCTTTGTTTGTCACATCAAAGATTTAAAATCCTTTCACCACATTTATGACTAATGAAAACTACTTACACGATATAAGTAGTAGTAGTACGATTGTAAGTAAATTTGTTTAGGATTTAACTGACAGTACCAAATACACAATGCGTGATCTTGGTAGAGAGATCCGTAGAGCTCCAGCAAATAGTGCTGAAAGCATTTAGTGGTATAAAGACAACACAATTCAATGTTTTTGTGTTAAAGCTCTAGCGTCACTTCTCCGAAAGGAAATTTTCAGGGCTGGTTCGCGCTAGTATTAAACATGCTCTTGTAATTCGACTTTGAAATTAGTTTTTTAATTTTCGGCGTACCAAAATTCCAAAACAAACTTGACCTAGAGAGTTGTAAAGGAACCTTCTTACAAAGATAGGTGCTTCTAGTTCTTGCAGTGTCTGCAATCTAGGTGCTTAAAAATGTAGTATATACATATATCTTTTATTTAGTCTAACACGCCTCCCTCTGCATGTTACGCACTTTTTATACCCTTGCAGAGGGTATTATATTTTTGTCACGAAATGTGTAACGCATTGAAGGAAGCCTCACAGACCCCATAAAGTATATATATTCTTGATCAGGGCGACGAGCTGAGTCGATATAGTCATGTCCGTCTGTCCGTCTGTCTGTCTGTCCGTCTGTTTCTATGCAAACTAGTCTCTCAGTTTTTAAGCTGTCTTGATGAAACTTGGTACAGGTCCGTCTTTTTGCTGCACGCAGTACATATGTCGAAACCGGCTGGATCGGATAACTATATCATATAGCTGCCATAGGAACGATCGGTTGGAAATAAACATTTAGTATGAAAAATTTTTTTGTATCTCAAGATATCGCAACCAAATATACACATTGTGTGTTTGATTAAATTTTAAACAGGCTGACCAAATTTGGTGTAAATCGGACTACTATATCATATAGCTGCCATAGGAACGATCGGTTCGAAAACAACATTTAGTATGAAAAACTTTTTTGTTTCTCAAAATATCTCAACCAAATATACACATTGTGTGTTTGATTAAGTTCTAAACAGGCTGACCAAATTTGGTGTAAGTCGGACTACTATATCATATAGCTGCCATAGGAACGATCGGTTCAAAATCAACATTTATCAAATTTTGTAAAAAATCTGACGGCTTACACAGGGCACTGCAAGGGTATCCAAACTTTGGCGCGCCAAAGTTAGCTTGCGCTATATTTATACCCTTGCAGAGGGTATTATAATTTTGTCACGAAATGTGTAACGCATTGAAGGAAGCCTCACAGACCCCATAAAGTATATATATTCTTGATCAGGGCGACGAGCTGAGTCGATATAGCCATGTCCGTCTGTCTGTCCGTCTGTCCGTCTGTCCGTGTGTCCGTCTGTTTCTATGCAAACTAGTCTCTCAGTTTTGAAGCTATCTTGACGAAATTTGGTACAGATCCGTCTTTTTGCTGCACGCAGCACATATGTCGGAGCCGGCCGGATCGGATAACTATATCATATAGCTGCCATAGGAACGATCGGTTGGAAATAAACATTTAGTATGAAAAACTTTTTTGTTTCTCAAGATATCTTAACCAAATATACACATTGTGTGTTTGATTAAGTTTTAAACAGGCTGACCAAATTTGGTGTGAATCGGACTACTATATCATAGCTGCCATAGGAACGATCGGTTCGAAAACAACATTTAGTATGAAAAACTTTTTTGTTTCTCAAAATATCTTAACCAAATATACACATTCTGTGTTTGACTAAGTTTTAAACAGGCTGACTAAATTTGATGTAAATCGGACTACTATATCATATAGCTGCCATAGGATCGATCGGTTCAAAATCAACAAATTTTGTAAAAATCTGACGGCTTACACAGGGCACTGCAAGGGTATCCAAACTTTGGCGCGCCAAAGTTAGCTTGCGCTATATTTTTTTTATACCTTGCAGAGGGTATTATAATTTTGTCACGAAATGTGTAACGCATTGAAGGAAGCCTCACAGACCCCATAAAGTATATATATTCTTGATCAGGGCGACGAGCTGAGTCGATATAGCCATGTCCGTCTGTCTGTCCGTCTGTCCGTCTGTCTGTCCGTGTGTCCGTCTGTTTCTATGCAAACTAGTCTCTCAGTTTTGAAGCTATCTTGATGAAACTTGGTACAGGTCCGTCTTATTGCTGCACGCAGTACATATGTCGGAACCGGCCGGATCGGATAACTATAACATATAGCTGCCATAGGAACGATCGGTTAGAAATAAACATTTAGTATGAAAAACTTTTTTGTTTCTCAAGATATTTCAGCCAAATATACACATTGTGTGTTTGATTAAGTTTTAAACAGGCTGACCAAATTTGGTGTAAATCGGACTACTATATCATATAGCTGCCATAGGAACGATCGGTTGGAAATAAACATTTAGTATGAAAAACTTTTTTGTTTCTCAAGATATCTAAACCAAATATACACGTTGTGTGTTTAATTAAGTTTTAAACAGGCTGACCAAATTTGGTGCAAATCGGACTACTATATCATATAGCTGCCATAGGAACGATCGGTTAAAAATCAACATTTTACAAATTTTGAAAAAGTCTGTCGGCTTACACAGGGCACTGCAAGGGTATCCAAACTTTGGCGCGCCAAAGCTATCTTGCGCTATATTTTTTTTAAGAATTCAATTTTTTAGATTACATGATCTGAAAACGATATAACAAGAGCAATTTGAAAGCAAAAGATTTGGTATTTGTCATTATTTTAAGTTTTTGGGGACACGCCCCCTTCGCCAGCAAATCATAAAAAGCCATAATACTGGAAGTTATCAAGCTACAGATTTGAGCTTATCTGCGAGGAAAGCATGATAACAAAAATATATCATTCAGTCGACAGCCAGACAGTAGAATACCCTGTGGAAGTAAGCAACGCCATTCAAATTGTCTTCTAATTATATTTGCGTTTTGTATTTGTGCTGTCTGCGGAACATTTTTTGAAAGTCAATGAGCACGTTATTTTCAAACTACCCGAATAAAAACTTAAAAAACACTTTTTAAATTTATTAAAAATTTAAAAAGTAAACAAGTGGTGAATTTAAGCGCACCATTACTGGGACTCAAACCACGATCTCCTGTGTGCCTACTCTGCACCTCTACCACCTACACCATTCCATTTTTTTCTATAATAAGCATATTCATGTATGACAGAGATAGGTCGTAAGAGAGAGAGAGAGAGAGAGATAGCTCACTCTAACACAACATGCATATATATTTAAACTAGGGGGCTTGCCCCCTGTTTGCCACCCTCGGCTCGCTACGCTCGCTGAAATCTCGGGGAGAAATGTGGAGTGAAAATAGAGAACTTTTTTCACAGCTAAAACTGTACCTAATGTCATTTCTTATAAGAAAGCAGGAAACATAAATTCAATTCTTTCCTTCAACTGAACTTCAAATAACAAAATATATTTTTTATTTATTTACACGATTCACTTATATTTAAAGCACTAGTCACATTAATAAAATTTTTATTAACTTGACTAATTGACTAGTTTAAGTTAAAATATTATGTTTTTATTTCATTTATTTTTATTTTTAATTTAACTTTCTGGATTATTATCTTTTGTGTGGTATTTTTTGTTCTTGAGCTAGAGACACCAAACTTGGTGTGTAGGCCCATCTATATCTGGTCCAGATCAAGCTCGTTTTAGAATTTCGCCACGCCCCCTCCGCTCACGTAACCCGAAAATCAAAATTTCAAAGTCCAACTACAAGAGTACCTTTAATGCCAGCTCCTTGATTTTTGGTATATATGTATATTATACACACTATGGTCCGAACCTGTCCTGAAATTTTTATTCCAATCGGATTATAAACGCGGCAGTTATTCAAATAACAATGTTACGGGCAAAATGAAGAAGAAGATACACTAGCGACATCTGCGCTTTTCAGTCTACAGCAAAGAAAATACATTCAAATTGCGACGGCAAAACGTAGCATTAAAATTATTTTTGTTTTGCCAGAAACAATGGTTGGCGGAAAGCGAAGAGTGAAAAATTGATTTTGCTTTGCTAGCAAAGAAAATTGACGGAAAGCAACAAGTGAAAAATTGTTTGTGTAATTTGCAATGCGCACCAGAACCTTACCAGTCTGCAAGCTCACACACTCCCATATGCTATTTGCAATACAAAAACAAACGTGCGTCGTGTGCATAGCAAATCAGCTGGTCAAACTCACCACTTACGCGCACACTAGCGCTACGAGCAGAGCGAATCAGTCGCAGTCGAACATTATGTTTTATATTAAGAGCTATTGCTTGGCTGTGATTAGAAATACAAAAATTGCCTATGGCATCGCAATTAGAAATGCACTTAACTTTTTTGATCAGTGCATTTCAAAGTCCGCTTGAATTGAAATGCATACAGTTATCAACGGACGCGCAGCCTCCTCGTTCCAGCTCTGGCTGCGACTAAATCGCTCTGCAGTGTTGCCAATTTAGATATTTTCCCGCTAGATATAGCGGGATGCACTTGGCAAATGCGAGATAAAGCCTAGTACCCAGCACTGAAAAATCGTGTACGCTGACTGGCAACTCCACTTAAAAATATAGCGCAAGATAACTTTGGCGCGCCAAAGTTTGGATACCCTTGCAGTGCCCTGTGTAAGCCGACAGACTTTTTTCAAAATTTGTAAAATGTTGATTTTTAACCGATCGTTCCTATGGCAGCTATATGATATAGTAGTCCGATTTGCACCAAATTTGGTCAGCCTGTTTAAAACTTAATTAAACACACAACGTGTATATTTGGTTTAGATATCTTGAGAAACAAAAAAGTTTTTCATACTAAATGTTTATTTCCAACCGATCGTTCCTATGGCAGCTATATGATATAGTAGTCCGATTTACACCAAATTTGGTCAGCCTGTTTAAAACTTAATCAAACACACAATGTGTATATTTGGCTGAAATATCTTGAGAAACAAAAAGTTTTTCATACTAAATGTTTATTTCTAACCGATCGTTCCTATGGCAGCTATATGTTATAGTTATCCGATCCGGCCGGTTCCGACATATGTACTGCGTGCAGCAATAAGACGGACCTGTACCAAGTTTCATCAAGATAGCTTCAAAACTGAGAGACTAGTTTGCATAGAAACAGACGGACACACGGACAGACAGACGGACAGACGGACAGACAGACGGACATGGCTATATCGACTCAGCTCGTCGCCCTGATCAAGAATATATATCTTTATGGGGTCTGTGAGGCTTCCTTCAATGCGTTACACATTTCGTGACAAAATTATAATACCCTCTGCAAGGGTATAAAAATGCAGTAAGCTACAGTGGAGCAAGCTTAACAGACCCAGCACTTTTTGAGTGCAAAGCGTTCACTATAAATTGTTCTTCAATCCCATTCAATAGATAGCGCTACTACGAACATATCAGTTGATAAACACAGAAGTCGCTAGCGTCTCTTCTTCATCATTTTGCGCATAACATTGTTATTTGAATAACTTTCGCGTTTATCATCCGATTTGAATGAAATTTTCAGGACAGATTTGGAAAATAGTGTATATTATTTGTAATTAAGGAACTAGAATTAAAGGTTTCTTTTTTAATTCGACTTTAAAATTGTATTTTTCAATTTCCGGGGCGGAGCTGGGCGTTGCAAAAATCTAAAACAAACTCGTTCAATGCGAGATATAGATGAACGTACAGGCCAAACTTGGACTCTCTCTTGCTCATATAGTCTTTGGAATCTAGGTGACACAAAATAGGACAGACAGACAGACGGACATCGCTATATCGACTCGGTTGTAGATGCTGATCAAGAATTTATATACTTTATGGGGTCTGCCACGCCTCCTTCTGCCTGTTACGCACATTTTTTTGCACAAACTTAATAGACCCATTTGTACTTTTTTAAAGTCCCGTGTCTAAAAAACCGTAGCTCAAAGCAAGCAGCAAAAAATATATGTGGCGCTCTAATTTCAGCTGCTGGTCAGCTAAAAGTGATAAGTGAATTATCTAAATATAGGATCGTTGGTGTTGCGACTTTCAAAATAAATTTGCAGCATATGACACTGTTACTCGCTCTCGCTGATATAATCTAATTGCAGCGATCACTTTAAAACAGCGAGCAGCGAAAATTTAAATTCTCTATACTATATAAAGTACTGAACAGAGAGCTCTGAACACGACGCGGCGAATGAAGTGAACAAGTTGGGATTGTTTTTAGGACTGACTGCCGAGAGACTCGGCAGGTTTATTGAAAACTAAAATTCTTATATCTAACATATTTCAATCTATATCTAAGGATACAATTAGGGATATTGGTTTAGGCGCCACATATGATAACTACTTCTTATCATATGCAGCTGGTGCGAAATACTCCGTATCTGCGGAGGGCTCTATTTGTTTAGGTTACGTGCATATAATAACTCTTTCTTATCATATGCACATGGTGTGAAAACTCCGTATCTACGGAGGACTGAATTTACTTAGGTCTATGGGAATTATTATTAATCTAAAACCAGAATTTACATTGGTCTTAAATGTATCGTTTATATCTTACAATATAAGATTAAACATCCTGGCCTTGTTGAAAGGTTTACCTTTCAAACACAATGATATAGCGACCAGGCTCTAGAGAAAATATTTAGCTTACAATATACAAGATTATACATTCTGGCCCTGTTGAAAGGCTTACCTTTCAAAAAATAATATGTCATTTAATCTTTTGGATTTCTTATTGTATATTGTTCGTTACAGTTTCTTTTTTTTTTAAAACATTATTTTTTCTCTTTCTTTTAATGTATCAAGTCTTAATTTATTATGTGTACATAAATTTTTTTTTATTTTAGTACTTTTCCTCCACAAATAAACCTTTTGGTATTTTCATAACTATATAGTTTTATACTTATTTTAGACTGTAATTATAATTACAAAATTATTCAAACCACCAAGCAAGAAGTGTAGAGAGAGTGTGGCAGGCAAAGATTAGATGTCACCTGGCCAGTTCGCCTGAATAGAATGAAGGCTCCCACGATGATTTCGGTGGTCAATATTTCCGTAGTGACGTTGGAGGTGTAGTGGGTAGCCTTTGACGTGGCAGATCGGGATGTTTGGAAAGACGCAATATTCCTTACACCTTAATCTGTTCCATCGCTGGTATATGACTACAGTCGATTTCTTGAGTAACGGTGGTACTTTGCCTTTGAGCCGCACGGCGCTGCTTTGGGACTCCTCACTGATGCTCCGCTTTTTATCTGCCGGGGCTCTTCGCAACCATTTGTTGCCCTTGAGATCCTCGGCGATGCTTTGGGGCTCCTCACTGAAGCTCCGCTTTTTACCTACCGGGGCTCTTCGCAACAGTTTTTTGTTGTCTTTGAGCTCCTCGGCGATGACTGGGGGATCCTCACCGAAGCTCCGCTTTTTACTTACCGGGGCTCTTCGCAACAGATTTTTGTTGTCCTTGAGCTCCTCGGCGATGATTGGGGATCCTCACTGCAGCTCAGCTTTTTATTTGCCGGGGCTCTTTGCGACAATTTGTTGCCCTTGAGTTCCTCGGCGATGCTTTGGGGCTCCTCATCTAAGCTCCGCTTTTTACTTACCGGGGCTCTTCGCAACAAATTTTGGTGTCTCTGAGCTCCTCGGCGATGATTGGGGGAACCTCACTGCAGCTCCACATATTTTCCACCGGGGCTCTTTGCAACAGTTCTTTGTTGGCTTTGAGCTCCTCGGCGATGAATGGGGTATCCTCACTGCAGCTCCACGTATTTTCCTCCGGGGCTCTTTGCAACAGTTCTTTGTTGGCTTTGAGCTCCTCGGCGATGATTGGGGTATCCTCACTGCAGCTCCACATATTTTCCACCGGGGCCCTTTGCAACAGTTTTTTGTTGGTTTTGAGCTCCTCGGCAATGCTTTTATTTCGCAGCTCGATAAATTCGCTGTGAAGTTCCCAGAAGCGATCAATCAACTCATCGTCTTCGAAAAATGCATAATTAGTGACCAGGAAATCTATGCAAGCCTTTTCACATCGCTCTATATCGGTGATTGATTCCTTGCCAGTCTTGACTTCATCCAAGGCAGACTAAAGCCCGCGTAATTTTATGCTAAATCTTACGGCAATAACACGTGCCCTTGGTCGGTCTTGTTTCTCACCAAAGCAGTTAGAATAATTTTATACGTATCCCTTAGCACTACCGTTAAGATCCATGCTGATCGGTAACGTGTATGTATTTTTATTTAAGCCGTACTGTTCTTCATAGTACGGCAATGTTTTTGTAGCTATCGGGTCTCTTTGCAACCAATTGTTGTCTCTGACCTCATCGCTGATGGTTGGGGGATTCTCAAATCTCCACATTTTTTCCACCGGGGCTCCTTGCAACATTCTTTTGTTTCTTCTTTGTGACGACGTAAAACATAAATTAGTATACAGATAGGACGGTTCTTTGATGTATATTATTTTGTGAAGTAAAATCAAAGCCCTTGCGTTTGTCCAATTAAAAATGCTTAGCTTAGATATTTGTTTCGAGAACTGAGATATATGATCAATTCGTTTCAGATCATAAATGCAGAGTGCAATATTATTAAAACAAATTTTTAGTCGATGTTTGCTGCTTGCATCACAATTACCAAAAGCTTCAACTCCGTACAATAACGTGGGAGTTAAGTATGTTTTTGCTATAAGCATTCGTATATTTTGTGGTATAAAGTTTTTGATGTTGTTAAATTGTCTAAGCAATCCATTAGTTCCAGTTCAGTGTAGAATTAAATATAAATCCTAAGTTTTGGGCTTTACATATGTACATAAACTATATTTACTTTTTCTATAGTTAGCTTTTTCAGATTCATAGGGCATATTGGCTTTTTATAAACAATTAGTCATTTAGATTTTAAGGGATTTAGACTCAGTTTTTCTTCTGCCATGCATTTACTGCTGATAAATCAATGTTACATATGTGAATACATTCAGAAATTTGACATAACGGAGGGCTTACATACAAAAGCACAGTAGGGACATTATTTGACAGATCATTGACATAAATTGAAAACAATAAGGGTCCAAGGACAGATCCTTGATTGACTCCACGCTTAACATACATTAATGACGAAGACTTGGACATAGTTATCACAGATTGACTTCTATTACTCAAATAGGGTGCAAGTAGGTTTGCAACCGTCGTTGAGAAACTATAAAGCCTTCTAAGCTTTGTATTTAAAATAATATGGTCTACCGCTTTGCTAAAGTTAAGTAGTGTTAAAGTCACATTGTCATTATGCTGCTGTCGTCTAATATCTTCTACAATTTTAATGAATGCAGTTGTGCAACTTCTATGCTTCCTAAATCCTGACTAATTATTGCAAAATAGGTTATTAGATAACATGTAGTTGTTTATTTGTCTCGCTTTTATATTTTCAAACACTTTAGATAAAAATGGTAAAATTGCATACGCATTTTAGCATACGTTGTTATGTTATTAAATATGTATGTTATGTTTTGCAAAATTTTGGGAAGCAATATTTTGACAAATTTGGGATGTGTGTCATCTAAGCCTATTGCGTTGGATTTAATATCAAGTACACATCACATAGGTCAACACTTACAAAACTAAAGCTACTATCACAGTTAATCACAGGTACTATATTCAGGTACGAGTTTGATTGGACTTCAGGTACCGCTGTATGTATAAATTTAGCATTAAGAGCATTCACATCAACTTCCTCACCAATGTAAGGTCTTTTTTTGCCAATTCCTAACTGTCTTGCATTTTCCCATGTTCGTCCAGAATTTATTGCACTTTGGAAATTTTGATCATAGTACTCGCGTTTAGCAGCTATTATAAAATAATTAACAGTTGGTCTTAACGCTTTAAAACGACAATAATGCTGAGTAGTCCTAAATCTCTTCCATTTATTCTGAAGTATAATTGCCGACTTAATATCGTTATTAAAACAAACGTAATAGACCCAATTGTACTTTTTTAAAGTACTGGGTCTAATCAGGAAGTACTTTTGGGCTTTACCAGTCTACTTCGATTTGGGACAAAAGGGTCGTATAGGCATTTTATATTTGCATCAAGAAGTTCTAGCTGGTCATCAACTACTTTCAAAGAGTATTTTAAACTCCAGTTTAGTTTGTTAGGGCATTCAACATTTACTAAGTCTATGTCTATTTGGTTAAAGTCTCTATAGTTAATTGTATATTTGTCAGTTGAAACGCATACGTCATAGATCACAAAAAATAAGGTCATGTTTTGAAAAGTTAGGTACTGACAGTTGATCATAAAGAATTTTTTGCTTGTCAGAAACAAAAAATAAAACTAGAAGTGTTTTGCACGTGCTTGAAAAGTGAGTTGGTTGGGTTGAGTTTACTGCGGCTAACCCAAATGACTTCATATGGTCAGTCAAGTGCTTTTCTACTAGAATGTTGCTATTGAAATCGCCTGTATTCTATATTGCGATGAGGACAATAGAAGCAACCAATCAATAATCTTTGTAGCCTTGTTTAAATTGTGAACTTGCACAAGTAGTTACTCCATTGTACAGCTACTTGGCTGTGTGCTAAGTACATGCTTACTCAGACTTTTGTTGATGTAAATTGCTACTCCACCAGCATGTCCCTCTCGGTCCGAACGAAAAACATTCAGTCACAAATACAAGACATAATCCACGTTTCTGATACACAAATAACATCAACATTCGAATTTACAAACAAATACCTAAATTCGTCTATCTTTATACCCTTGCAGAGGGTATTATAATTTTGTCACGAAATGTGTAACGCATTGAAGGAGGCCTCACAGACCCCATAAAGTATATATATTCTTGATCAGGGCGACGAGCTGAGTCGATATAGCCATGTCCGTCTGTCCGTCTGCCTGTTTCTATGCAAACTAGTCTCCTAGTTTTTAAGATATCTTGATGAAACTTGGTGCAGGTCCGTCTTTTTGCTGCACGCAGTACATTTGTCAGAACCGGCTGGATCGGATAACTATATCATATAGCTGCCATAGGAACGATCGGCTCGAAATCAATATTTATTATGAAATCCTTTTTGTTTCTCAAGATATCTCAACCAAACTCACAGATTGTGTGTTTCATAGAGTTTCATACATCCTTGCCAAATTTGGTTCAAATCGGACAACTATATCATATAGCTGCCATAGGAACGATCGGTTCGAAATAAATATTTAGTATGAAAAATGTTTTTGTTTCTTAAAATAACATAATTTAACTCACAGATTGTGTGTTTGGTATAGTTTCAAACAGCATGCCCAAATTTGGTGCAAATCGGATTACTACATCATATAGCTGTCAACGATCGGTTCGAAATCAACATCTAACAAATTTTGTAAAAAATCTGACGGCTTTTGCAAATCTCTGCAAGGGTATTCAAACTTTGGCTCGCCAAAGTTAGCTTGCGCTATATTTTTTTACATTTTGAGCGTTCAAATGACATTTACTGAGACCGTTTTTCTGTTTAGTTAGAATTCTCAACATTAAAATCCCTTAATTGGTCCTCCATATCTTACATTTTAAACAAATTAGATACGCAACTGTTTTACCAAATATATAAAAATAACCTAAATTATTATGAGTGAAAAAATTAACATTATATATGGGAAAACCACAACACAAAATAAATAAATCTTACAATTAAAAATATTAATATCTAAAAGGTATAATTGAGGAGTAAATTTATCCTTGAAAGGAGTTGTTTGACCCATTGTCCACAGTTAGGCGCAGCGAAAAAATGTCTTGCATGCTTTCTATGCGGAAAGCTTCAGCTTGACTGCTTGTTTTTATGTACACGAAAGTTACACTGCTGTAACTATTTTATTCTTCTTCAGTTTCATCGCCTCTTTAAAAATATCATAGTTAGTTTTCGTCAGCTGATCGTTAACATAAAATCAAAGCCCAGCTGCAGTAAGCTGAGCAATCGCTTATTTTCACGGCGAAATTGCCCAATTCGTCGCAGTATATTTATTTTTTCGTCCATGTGCTGCAGTTTTACAATACTTGTCGGATCAATTACGGTTCGTTCCGGTGTTCTTCGCTTAATACGGACAATGTTTTGCAACTTTGGGACCGGTTCTATATTTAACGAGACACAAAGGGTGTTGAATATCGCCTCCAAATTTTCCGCCTCCTCATATGGCACTCAATGCACTCTAGCCCCTGTGGCTATCTCAGCATTGGCATGGACTGATCATCCATCTTGGCCTGGAGAGTTGGGATGCCATCAAGTTTTGCCTCCAGTTGCTCCACGCGGTGACCAAGCTGATCCACCATGCCAACTATTTTATCGCAGCGATCGTTCAGAAGGCCGAGAATTTGCTCCTCAGACAAACGAATTTGAGATGCTTTGAGATCGTTTGGTTATGAGGTTCAGTAGCTGCGAGCAGGTTGCCTCAGAGACTCGTCCTCCTTTAAGAACAACTGCAGTGTTCTCCCGCTGACGTTTGGTTGGAGGTGCCATTACGTATGTGTATATTTATTTGTGTGTATTTATTGAGTGGAATTAGAGTGACTTTGGATTGACGTTTATTGAGTGATTTGCTTGAGTGTTTTGGATTTGTTTTATGTGTTAATGTTGTTGTAGATGTTCAAACAAAAGAGAACTGATAAAATCAGAATTTTGTTTGCACAAAATGTTAGTTTTATTGCACTTATTTATTTGCAAGATTGTTTTTCGTGTAATATGTTGTTTAGTTTTGTGTGCTAGCTATTATTTATAGTTCTTTAATAGAAGGGTTGCCATCCGTCCTGTAATTCCGGGACATGTCCCGCTTTTGCAGGTAATGTTCCGGTGTCCCGGCCCGACACGAAATTGTCCCGGTTTTCTATTGCTTCGATAAAAATATCGGCATTTTGACAACAAGCGATAAAAAGCAACTCAAAAGAACAAGTTCGCGAGGTGTGTAGAATATTTGTTGGAGAAAAAAATTTCGATAGACGATTCACTCTTGTTCGACCAAGTTGCAAGCTTGAAGAAGTTTTTGTCGAGACAAGTGAAGACGTTTTTTGAGAAAAGCTCCGCAGATAACCTAGATAGTTTTTGCAGCAAACGTAAACCCGAGCTGTTACTCGGATGTATTGAAAATATCACAATACTTCTATGCAATTCCTCCGCACAATGCAATTACGAAAGGCTTTTTTCGCTTGTAAATACGCAGTGGTCTGACGAAAGAAATAGGTTACTGGTGGAGAATGTTACGAACTTAATGATTGTTCAATTTAATTTTGTAGACATGAGTTGTTTGGACTTTTATAAAGAATTGATGGACAAAAAGAATGTTAGTGTGTTGAAAAAAATAGGCAGTGCCGAGAAGTATAATAATAAGTAATGTAACATAATGATTATTGCTGTATACATATCTTATATGACTATTTTTAACACATTTCATACGATAAAGTCATTTTTGGCAACTTTCAAAAAATCATAAAAAATACATGCCAAGAGATTTTTGAAAAAATTTTTTAGAATTGTTTGAAGCAACTTTTTGCATCAAAACCTTTTTTGCTTAAGCCCGGGGAAAAAAGTTTCCAAAATACTTATGCCGTCGTCTGTATACACGTAGTTGTAACTGTTAAGTTATTTCAGTTAGAAGTTTGTAATGAATACAAAAATAGAAGTATTAAATTTGTTTAATTTCTAATGAATAAATATGTGAATATTCAATTTGTTTAATTTCAAATGAATAAATATGTGAATATTAAATTTGTTTATTTTTGTAATTGTCGTAATGCTTTTTCGAAGTTGGAGGGGGGAGGAGGGTGTTTGGTCAACCGTCCCAGAATGCCCTGAGCCCCAGGTGGTCACCCTATTTAATAGGTTTTAATGATGTTTTGTGAGATTTTTTGCGGAGCATCAAATAACAATTCACTTCGTCACTCTTCTTCTCGAAAGGCTTTGATAGATAATTTACATTTTCTCTGTTCTTTTCAAAGCTCTTCATATTAAACGTTTATTGGCATCTGATTGTTCCTATGTCAGCTATATGATATAGTAGTCGATCTTGACCAAATTTTCGCAGAATATAACAATGAGTAAGAAATACATAATCTGTGAGTTGGGTTGAGATAGCTCAAAAAACAACAAAGCTCTTCATACAAAATTTAAATTTGCATCGGAATGTTTCTATGGGAGCTATATGATAAAGTAGTCTGACCTTGGCCAAATTTTTTAAGGATGTTTCGTATGATACTATATATATAGCCTATGAGTTTGGTTATGATAGCTCAAAAAACAAAGATATTATACATAATTAATTTTACATTGGACCCCAAATTGACCCTTTCTAGTTGGAATATTGAAGCCGTCTTATTGCTCGATAATTATGTCTCAGCTATATTGTGCGAAAATTTCACCTTGATTTCTTAAGCCGTTTGGCCTACAGCTTGATGTGTCAGTCAAGACAAAGAGTTTTATATACATATATAGATTATATGTACTAAAGGCGCTAGCATTAAAGGTGCTCTTGTAATTCGACTTCGAACTTGTGTTTTAAAATTTGCGGTGGCAGAGTAGAGCATGGCAATAATTTATAACAAACTTGATCAGTGCGAGATATAGATGAACCTTTATGCCAAATTTTGGTGCTTTTAGCTCTTATAGTCACTGAGATCTAGGTGACACAAAAAAGGACAGACAGGCGGAATGACAGATGGACATGGCTATATCGACTCGGCTGTTGATGCTGATCAAGAATATATATACTTTGTATGGTCTGCCACACCTCCTTCTGCCTGTTTTTTGCCCAAACTTAATAGACCCTTTTGTACTTTTTTAAAGTACAGGGTCTAAAAATAAAGCCCAAGAAAATACTAACATTTTTCGTGAATTAAATATCGCCCAATGAACTTGTCAAAAATTCCGTACGATAAGCACTAGATAATGGTAAGCTAAAGATGTGTTAAAAAAAAATCAAATACAAATATTAAAATTTGATCGAGTTCTTGTGCCTACAGTGAAGCGTCAAGGGGCGTCATTTTAGATATTTTTTTATACCCTTACAGAGGGTATTGTAATTTTGTTACGAAATGTGTAACACATTGAAAGAGGCCTCAAAGAGTCCACATTCTATATCAGGGCGACGAGCTGAGTCGATATAGCCAAGTCCGTCTGTCTGTCCGTCTGTTTCTATGCAAACTAGTCTCTCAGTTTTAAGCTATCTTGATGAAGCTTGGCACAGGTCCGTCTTTTTGATGTCGGAACCGGCCGGATCGGATAGCTATATCATTTAGCTGCCATAGGAACGAAATAACAAATTTTGTAAAAAATCTGACGGCTTACACGGGGCACTGCAAGGGTATCGAAACTTTGGCCCGCCAAAGTTAGTTTGCGTCATATTTTTTTAACTGAAAATTAATTTTCAATAACTTCAGTAACTTCAATACACTACTTACATTTTTTTGTTTATCGTTGTAGATATTCATATGGGCCAACATCCCAATTGGCTTTAGATGCCTATGTTGCTCGAGTTACAAATCCGGTACGTCATATTGCCAAGGAGGTTCACAATATTTCCTATTACCCAAGGCCAGCTGTTAAATATGTTGGTAAGTAGATAGAATTTAGTCGATGTAATTATAGATAATAAATATAAGTTGTAACCTGCGTTGGTGTTAAAACTGGTATTAAATGCTTTTTTTTTTAAAAAAAAATTTAAAAAATAAGGTAAAAGTCATCTTGCCTCTGTAAGGATATGTGGTGATAAGGCTTATAATATTAGAAGGCCAATGTACGATTCGGACAAAGTTCGAACCGATATTAACCTTTTATCCTGGTACCTTAGACATCCCTCTTGGAAGATTGAGAACCAAAAGAATGTTCCTCATCAGGAAGGTAAGTACCGATGATAAATGGGCGTTATTGTAAATGACAGCTGTATATAGATAGATAATTTCTACTCATGATTTTTTTAACTCAAACCCGAAGAGAGTATCTAAAGTGCGTGCTAATAAATAATGTGTTATTGACAAAAGAGTTAGAGTACTTAATATAATAATTCTTTACAATACAGTAAGTTAAACCTTTTTTTTCGAAACCCACCTTTCTGAGTTTTTTTTTAAGATCATTCGCACCCAGTTTTATATTAAACTAGGAGGCTTCTGCATTCGAGTTTTCCTAGTGCAGCTATATGATCCCGAAATTTGATCGAGATCGGGTGACTAGGTCTTGACCAAATTTTGGATATTTTTAGACCCTGTACTTTTAAAAAGTACAAATGGGTCTATCGAGCTTGGGCCAAAAAAGTGTGCGTAACAGGCAGAAGAAGGCTATATGGCTAAATCGACTTGGCTGTTGATGCTGATCAATAATATATATTCTTTATGTGGTCTGTCACGCCTCCTTCTGCCTGTTACGCACATTTGCACAAACGTTATAGACCCTTTTGTACTTTTTTAAATTGATTGCTCAAAAAAACAGCAAGTTCCTCATACTATTGCAACTATTGTTCCTATGTCAGCTATAATATATAGTTATCCAATAAAATTTTGTCAGGACTTAACATAGAGTACAAAGTACATTGTCGGATACCTCCAAAACAAAAATTTTTTTTCTTACAGTTTTCCAATATTACGATTCACTGAAAAGCAATGAAAAATTTAAGCACACCTCTGAAAAACACCTGAAAAATAGATTAACTTAACAATTTAAAAAAAAAGAAAAAAAAACGTCTGCTATTAACTAACTTCTATAGTTTTTTTCTGGTCTGTTTCTTAAACGATACAAATTTCATAGTAATATAAAACGGATTTTTATATATTTTATGAACAATTAACATCCGAAACGAATACACAATTTATGTAATTAATTCTGGAACAAACTAAAGTATAATCTTTGTCACTAATGCATTTGATTTGAGCACCCCGATTAATTTGTTCTTTTTATTCGACTAACTTGATTTGTTTTATGATTGATTGATTCTTTCCAGTTGAAGCTGTTGAAGTTGAGGCCTAAATGATAACATGCCTGACTTTATTGTATGGATATACACACTTCATTTTTTATTTTTCGTAAATAAATTATTTTAAAAAAATACTTGTTTGCCTAATAGAAAACTAAGCCAATGTTCATTTAAAAAAAAAAAAAACACAAGGCTATCTTTGGCGCGCCAAAGATTGCATACCCTTGCCGACACCTGTATTCAACTTTCAACATATGACAACTTTATGATAATGTAGTCCGTTCTTTAAACTCAACAATTCGCGATTAATAATATCACACAGATTACGGAATTGACATAGTCAAGAATGTCGATCTAATATTAAGTAAGATTTCTAAGTGCGTTTGTTGAGTTTGAGTTAGGCACAATTTATACGTGAATAAACTCTGCAACTGGGTGAAAAATCAATTTCTTGTATGCTGAAATACCTATATTTTCTTCACAGCAAGACAGGCTGACGTAGACGGACAAAATGACAGAAATCCCTGAAGTGAATCTTGTATATATTTGAAGAACGAAACATTCTGAACTTAATATATGTATATACTATAGTTCTTCATTAAGAAACTAGGGAATCTTCATTTAAGATTAAGCCAATTTGTTCTGTGAGTATTCTTTGCAAAGCCTGATTTTACAACAATTAATTTGTAAATATTTAATTATACCCAAGAAATATTTTTATAAATGTCAAAAAAGAAGATTAAACATTGAAAAACATTGTTTATTAGATGCGTTGGTGGGGTTTTAGTAAATCTGGAGTTTTACTTGATTAAAGATTACTTTTTCTTCTAATACTTTTCTAGTGGGTGCAAGCTAATCAATGCAAAAAGCCAGGAAGTATAGCATGTTTTATTCACTTTGGTCAGCTTCGCTTTTTAACCGAATGTCTAGAATTTCGTGTGCTCATGCACGGTATAAGCCGTCAGATTTTGTACAACATTTTTTAAATGAACCAATCGTTCATATGGCAGCTATATGGTATGGTGATCCGATCCGGCCGGTTCCGACATATGTACTTCGTGCATCAAAATTCCAGACCTGTGCCAAGCTTCATCAAGATAGCTTAAAAACTGAGAGATTTATTTGCATAGAAACAGACGTAAGTAAGTAAGAAAACACAACTTGATTTCAAGAACATTTCAAGTAAGACAAAATTCTTATTAATAGGATCATGAATTCTTTAATTTTTAGTCGCAAAAAAGAACAAAAACAGAATTTTCGCATTATTTATTTAGTTTTTTTTTTAATTTTATTTTATGTTATTAATTTTAAATTTATTTAGATTACCGTATTGTTTATTAGTACATTATTATATATTTGATTAATAACCAAACTTACGTGGGATTCGAGCTCGGGACCTCAAGCTTTAGAGTCGGACATTTTATCCAGTGAGCTACGATGACAACCATTTCTGATATGCTAAAATACCTATATATTCTGCACAGAAAGACATAATGGTCAATTTTAGGAAAAAAATAATTGAAGATTTAAGATTTTTATTCTTACATTAAGAACTATCGATTTTTTAGATTAATATTCTTAGTTTTAGTAAATTGGTCTTATTTTTTATTTATTTATTTTTTAGACCCAGTACTTTAAAAAAGTACAAATGGGTCTATTAAGTTTGTGCAAAAAAAAAGTGCGTAACAGGCAGAAGGAGGCGTGGCAGACCCCATAAAGTATATATATTCTTGATCAGCATCAACAGCCGAATCGATATAGCCATGTCCGTCTGTCTGTCCGTCTGTCTCTTTTTTGAACACCTATATCTCAGAGACTATAAGAGCTAGAGCTACCATATTTGGCATGTACGTTCATCTGTATCTTGCATTAAACGAGTTTGAATGAACTCAGGCCAGTCCAGAAAATTTCATTCCAATCGGATGATAAACACGGAAGTTATTCAACTAACAATGTTACAGGCAAAAGGAAGAAGAAGAGACGCTAGCGACCTCTGTGTTTATTAACTTCGTGGTGGCGCCATCTATTGTTTGGTACGCATTATTGAAGGACAATCAATAGTGAACGCTTTGCACTCAAAAAGTACTGGGTCTCCTACTGTCGAGCTTGCTCCACTGTAGCTTACTGTATTTTTTTTTATTATTACTTGGCTTTTATTTATTGAATCTTCTCTTAAATGAGACTAACAATATACAATAGTTGACAGTCTTCTTGGACTGTAAATTGACGCGCGGCCCTAAAGTTTATCGTTGCGTTGGTAGGTCATTACGACGAAGACGGGATCGGCTGCACAAACTTATTCGGCCTCTCGCGAGGTGGTTGGGGTGCGAGGAAAGCTTGGCAAAGTATGTACTTTGTCTTCTGTTCTGTTATTACTTCTTTGAACGGCTGTATATTCAGGTCGCTTTGTATGTTTTCGTTTCGAACGTACCACGATGCCCTTTATATATTGGGTGGACTTCGTTGTTCTTTAACAACTTGTTTTCAGGTTCAAGTTCTACCTTGAATAGCGGCTGCGGTTTCTTACCTCTGTTTAGGATGTTGAAAACTGTCTTAGCGCTAAATCCTTTATCTTGTAGCGCCTTAGCTATTTCTTCAGGTGTAACGTCAGTCAATAAGCTCTATAATTTTGTTTAAGAGAGCATTGGAGCTTTTTCTCGGATATATAATATATAGGAGGTGGCTTTGGCTTTCTTTTATCACCTTCGCCATCTTCAGAGGGCAGATCGTCAGAGTTGTCTGCAGAATTTTAAACTTGTTATTGTAAATTGGATTTTCGTTTATATCTAGGCTTGAGTCGCCACGGATAATTTTTGGCTTCGAGTTTAGGGGGCTCGACTTTCTTTTAATTTGTTTTGATTCTTGTTTTTTAATGTTGTTGTTCTTGGTGGCGATGGGGCTTGAGCTTGCAGTTGATGTCATAACTGAAAGATCCGCTTGCGTTGCAGAAATCGCTCTGGGTATTGTAGCCGTTAACGCGTTGTTGATGACGGATACAGTTGCAGTTGTTGTTGTGGCTGCGATTGTAGTATCTACTGAGGTCATTGTACTTGTTGTTGGAGCGGTGTGTTTTGAAATTAATGCGACCACCGGAGCTGGAGAGCTGTAATGCGAGCTCCATGAGCTGGTGGTTACATTGGGGAGAGCCGGAGAGCAAGAGCGTGGTCTCTGGCCGTCAGCGGACAAGAGAGCTGAATTACGCTGCAATTCGGTATCACGGGTTGAAAAGTACGAGTAGAACCCATTTTTTTGGTCGATAGTGCTTCTTCGCTCTTTTTCTTGAGCATTGCTCAATTTGCACGATTCGTACTTGTGTTATTAAAAACAACTGATGTTAGAGTTATATACAGCGTCTTAGCGCTATTGCTGTATTACTCGAATACACTTTAATGTTTTTTTTATTTATCTATTTTGACTGTCACTATGTCCACAGTTGTGGCGCTTTCCGGAGCGCGTAAAATAACACGGCCGTTCACCACGAAGGTTGATTGCAGTAGTGGTCTTATTATTTTATTATTTATTATTTTAAGACCAAATTGTTTAAACCAAATATCAGTGTGTGAGATGGAAAATAGTAGCCATGACAAGCTGCAATAAATTACAATTAAAGACAGCTAACGAGTATTTTATTGGCCTTGACCTACATTTCTGATTTTGATAAGCAAATGTAAAACTAGATTAATTTAACTTATTTCCTGCTTTTATTTTAAAGCGTGTTTTTTTTTGCTTTGGTTTAAATCAGGGGTGCGCAGCGCCTATGCACACGACGCACATTTGTTTTTGTATTGCACATAGCATATGGAATTGTGAGAGGCTTGCACACTGATAAGGTTCTGGCGCACATTGCAAATTACACAAATAATTTTTCGTTCTTTACCCTCCCCTATTATTCGTTGCCTGCAAAGCAAAAACAATTTTTCACTGCACGCTTTCCGCGGACCTTCGCTTTTTGCCAAACAACAACAATTTTGTTGCTTCGTTTTGCCGTCGATATTCCGATTGTATTTTGTTGTTGTCTTTTCGTTTGGTGTGCACTGAAAAGTTATTTTCCAAAGGTCTTTAAAATGTGTCTTCGCTGAAAACTTTAAATATGAATTGCAATGTTCCTATTTTTGTCAGTGTACACATTTATATAAAAAAAACTGTTCGTTACACGTGTGAGTGCGATTTTCTAAATTTGTATTAGTGCGTGCCCATCCATAAGGCAGCTTTGCGCACCCCTGGTTTAAATATTTCACAACATCAGGAGTCTAAAATTTTTGATGCTTTTTGTTTTGAATTTGATTAAGAGCAAAGCAGTTATAAATGTTATCTTGGAGCAAGTCAGGCTTGTAATTGTTTTTATTTCATTGGTAAATTTTATTATATTTTTTATTAAAAGTGTCATTTATATGTATTTCAAATAGGTTCAATTATATCGGCCACTTTTTTTTTACCGAAATTCACTTTCTAATGAGATGTTGTTTTAAAACTCAAAACGAATCACCTGGTAAAATATTTAAACGAAAATCGCATCAAAAAATTATATTATTGTAATTTGAGTTATGTCGTTTTGAAAATGTCATAGCTTCGCACGGAGCTATGTCTCGTTTTAATCTGTATAAATTACATACTTCAATAGATTAGAAATTTCAGAATTTAAAAAATTACAATTACTATCTTTATTGGGAGTGTGTGTGTGTTGTATGTAAAAACTTTTTAAATTTATTCTGCAATTGTGCACTGTTTTCCATAGTTTTAAGGTGGTGAGGTAATCTATTTCAAATTCGAGTGCCATGTATAAAGAAATGCCTTAAGTGCCTTAAATACCTAAGTTTAAAGTTTTATGCCTTATGCCAATAAGGTTTCTTGTGCGAGTTGATGCTGAAAGTTTCAACTTTTCAAAGGATAGTCAGGCTCTTTACCATAAATTAATTTGTAGACAAACATTAGGGTTTTGAAGTTCACTCAGTCGAAAATGTCAAGTTCAAAGATTTGTATTCGTGGTGAGTGATATGGTCAATACGTCTTAGACAGAACACATAGCGAGCAAGCTTATAGCCGCTTTCCACGAGCCGTCATTCGGCGTCATTCGCTACAATTTTGTCATTCGGGCCGAATGACGAAATCGGCCAGTACAAATTCCCGTAACGCCCAAATGTTCGTTTGATGCGAATGACGGCGAATTACGATACTTGTTTACAATCGGCCTATCGAATTGCAGTATTTTCTTTACCAAAAGTTTATAATTTTACTTTTTTCCACTTTTCTGTCACTATTCGCCATTGTTTGATTTTACAAACACAATAAACACTTTATTTTAACCAAATAAACGCTTGTTTACAAAAGTGGGCAGCAGATTTATTTTGAGCAAATGAGAAATTGCCGAATGACGTTTCAAATTTTCGTGGAAAGACCAAAATCAGAGAATATTGAATCACATCGAATGACGTGAATGACAGTGCTCGTGGAAAGCTGGCATTAGATTTTTTACCTGCTGACAGCATTACAATTCGCAAGTCTTGCCCACTGCTTGACTGACGTGATTGGTCCAGGAGAATGTTGAATGTAAAGCGTAGGTAAATAGTAAGCTCAACATAGTCAATGGCTGTAGTATTTTGTCTAGAGTACTAGTGTCAAAACTTTTCTTGTCATTTACAAGGCACTTTGAATTGATCGGATTGAGATACAGATTTATTTTGACACCAAATACAAATTTTTTGCAGCTCCCTGTTACATACACTTACACATTCAACTACTCTGAACAATTGTCGACTGCAGTATAGTTGCACATCATCTGCATACATTGGAGACTACAATTAGGGACAGAATCAGGCAAATCATTGATATAAATGACGAACAAGAGAGGCCCCAGAACAGATCCTTGATCCCAGGAACACCTCGTTTTACGGAGACGAAAGACGACACTTGTTTTGATTCGACAACATATTGATGACGATTCACTAAATTAAAACACAATAATTTAACAGCAGAACTTGAAAAACTAAAGAGTCGTGTTAGCTTAATACAGAGGATTGAATGGTCAATTCTATCAAAGGCATTACTGAAGTCTAGTAGAGTCAAGAGGGTTATATCGCTATTGTCCATTCGTTCACGAATATCTTCATCCATCTTAGCTAAAGCAGTGATGCAGCTTTTATTCCTTCTAAATCCTGACTACTTGGTGCTTTAAAGTTTATTTTCACGAATTTAATTATAAATTTGATCTGCCAGAATAGCTTCAAATATTTTAAAAAGGAAGGGTAGCATGGAAATACGTCTGAATTCAATCTTATTTGGCTTTAGTATCGAAATAATTTTAGATATTTTCCACAGCTTGGGGAAAACAGATTTGATTATTGCAAAATTGAAGATATAGGTGATGTACTGAATGATATTTGGACGCGCATGAAACTAAACCTATTATGACAGTAGATTGAAGGTAAATTGTCAGTGTTAAAATTATGTGTGGAATCAGGTACGTCTGTGTTTTGAAATTGATTGTTCAATATCGTCATCTAGAACGAGTCGTTGTTTTCCTATACCTAAGTTTTTGATCTGCGACCACGTCATTTTATTAAAAAGAGCACCATTAAATTTTGAAGTGTAATAATTGCATTTTGCTGTGTGAATAAGTTTGGAAGTGGTCGTTCTGTGTGTTTAAAAAATCAGGTACAGGAAGTGAGTTTTGTAAGTTACGCACTTTTTTTTTTGTACAAACTTAATAGATCCTTCTAGACCGCAGAAGTCATTGCGCTAAAAATGTTACTGTCGAAAGGAAGAAGTAGAGACGCTAACGACCTCTGTGCTTATCAACTGATATCTACGTAGTAGTGCCATCTATTGAAATTTCTGCTACGCAACATTAAAGAACAATCTATAGTGAACGCTTTGCACTCAAAAAGTACAGGGTCTCTCTGAAGCTTACTGCTGTTTTTATATTTGTTTTCCAGGAGGGGATGAAATAAAAAAAATACATATAATTAAATTTTTTAAAACTTTAAAGCGACATAACGACGAAGATATGTCGCTCTTCATTCGGCGGAAACTTGCCGCGCGGACTTATGTGGTTACCCTCTTATTTCCTTTTTTCTATTTTCACTTTTTTGTTGGTTAACGCTTTGCGCCCGCCAAAAAAGTGAAAGAGCGTTTTTTTGAGATCTCGATATTAATCCAATAATTTCTCGATCGAGTATTTTTTACTTATTGATTTTTATTGCGTATCGGGACAGATGGCAATTAAATACAATACTGACCTCGTAAATTGACGTTTTGGGCAGTCGCGAGCAAGGTGCCCGATCATTCGGTTAAATAAGGCTGGTAAAGCTTAGGATCTTTAAGTGTCAGGATGGTTTTTTAGCAAAGGATTCCGATGCCATGGCGTTTGGGCTGACACATTCCAGGTGCTAGGCCCCCAAGCAGCACCGTGACGAGAAAAAGTTTCACCCGGGGAAAATATTCAGGCGGCGTCCCCCCGCCCCCTCCTTTTTATCCACCAACGAAATATTTTTAAGCAAGGAAGAAAACAACAATAATCTTTTAAAATTATATTGAAAATGACAATTCCATTGTCATAATTATTAACTTAAATTAACTAATTAACTAAATGAACATCTGATATCAAATATGACAAATCCAGTGTCAAAAATAATAACAAAAATTCATTAAATAAGACAAAAATTAAACAACAAAAGCAACTTAAAAACAAACAGCTTAAAAAAGATGACCAATTCGGAATCAAAATTTAAAACTAAAATTAATTATCTACTATACAGCTTAAAACTTACTTTCGTAGCTTTTAAAAAAGCGAAATCATCTATAATTTAGTCAAAATCTAAAGATTCTTCTACGTTATTTATATTCTATAGATAACAAACTGAGACTGCTCATTCTCTCCTGTGCCATTGACGATCGGAAGTGGTGCTTAATAAATTTCAGTTTGCTAAACGATCGTTCTCTGACTCTGATATAACAGGAATTTCTAAAAATAGTCTATAGACAATTTTCATATATTCATAATTTAATGTTATAAGTATTATAACTGAAAATCAGTTGCAGGATTTTAAAATGATTTAATTTTTCAAAATGTTTCCAAATTGCGGAAAATACCTTTTTTCCCTTTATTACTTCACTTGACAGTTATTAAGGGCTTAAGTCGGCTGCATATTCTACTGCCAAATTTATTGCATGTTTTAAAAGTATACTGGCCGAACCTGACTTAATATTTCTGAAATCTTCAGAAATAATTTGAAGTGCTTCGAACCTCCATTTTAAATGCTGTACGATCAGATCAATTGATTCAAAAAATGTGATCCTAAATTTTTCAGTCAATTGCCTCATATTGAAATTGCCTCCGCACTTCGCGCTTTCTGATGACATTATCTTCTGGCTTAACACCTAAGCTTTTAGCCAAATCCAAACTTTCTCTTTGAAAAACTTTAAATTTTTTATTTCTAATTTAGGGTGTTCACTCGACTCTCGCAGCGTCGCAGGTAGCAGATGTGAAACTTGTCACAACAACAATTTGTACTGAACAATTTCATGCGAGAGTGCGAGACCCCTGCCTATGTATACGAAAAGTGTTTCACATCTGCGCAAACTAGAAATGTGGAAAAGCACGATGAATGTCAATATACTCGATAGATGTTTAGTACATTTTAGTATATTCGGTATATTTTAGTGCTAAATGTATGACAACTTTTTAATGGAGTCCTAAATCAAAAAAGTTTAATCCAGATACCGCAACTAGCAACAATCGACTGGATATTGATAGGGAGAATCTTAAGCTATGTCATCAAGAGATCTTATTTTTTAAGGAAATAGAGGAAAGCAGAAAGACTCTTGAAGAAAACAAGTTAAAAATGGAGCAAGCTAATGCTGCATATGAATTTAAATACAAGCCACCGGAGCTCGAACAGAAGGAGCGAATATTAAACCATGAGCTTGTATTAAATATAAAAATTAATAATAATAAATTTAAATTTAGAATTAAGTTATTTAAACATAAACAATTTTTTCTTTTCCGACTACAAATAGTCTACACCACTGGGCTCGGCCTCATCGCTTTCCAACCCTTCATAAATATATTTCTCGACATCTTCTAAAAGAATGTTGTGAAGAGTGCAGCATACAAGTATCCAATTGCAAATTAATTAATTAGTACTTTCTTTAGGCTGCAAAACTTTCCGTTGAGAACCCTAACGCAGTTCTCCACTCGGACTCGATATTGGCTGTGTCTTCTGTTGATGCGGAGCTGTACCATATTCCACGTCCATGATCCGGGTCCATGATCCGGGGGGTATAACTTACATTCTTTTAGATGGCATTTTCTTGAACTAAAATTCTGTTTATGTTTAAAAAGTAAATTAACAGATTTTTTAAATGTGAAAGTAGCTCGAATATATCTAACTGCGCACACTTGCTACATAAAAGGTTGTTCACACGTTAGGTGTCGCAAGCTTGAAAAGCTGCTACGATGCGAGAGTCGAGTGAACACCCTAATTGTAATCAGTGTCGCTTGAAGACTTTTAACAAGATTGCTCGCAATGCTTTTTGTGATATATTTTTTTAAAGGACAATGTTGACTGAATCAATTTCTGATAAAATAAAATTCCAAGAAATCAAATCGCCTACAATTTCAATATCTCAGTTGTCTTTTTAAATTCTTATCACATTGGTATATCTCTTCATTTTACTTCATTTCTACCAGCTCTTCCAATACTATGATGACCTTTGGGAGCTGTCTGTATACTGCATTTACCGCATGATTTTTGGTCGACCACCCTGTATCACAATATTTTTTTAACAAAACTTTCACGTTATTCATGAGAGTGTCCCAATGTAAACATAAACAAATTTTGTACAATACCAAAAAATGTGATCACTTTTGTCGATGCACTTGAAGCATAAAATATTTTGAGTGTCAAAAGTAGTACAAACTAATTTTTTTTTTTTTTATAAATTCTTAAGAGTTGTG
The DNA here is from genome assembly GCA_035044365.1 of Drosophila neotestacea. NCBI lineage: Eukaryota > Metazoa > Arthropoda > Insecta > Diptera > Drosophilidae > Drosophila > Drosophila neotestacea. Next base: position 988,468 of record JAWNMD010000450.1, read on the forward strand.
TGCATTTGGCGCACACCTATTTTGTGTTTAGTAAAGATATCTTGAGAAATAAAAAAATTTGCATTTCAAAAGTCGATGTTAGAACGATCGGTCTTTTGACAGCTATATGATATACTTGTCCAATAATTCCCAAAATTTGCCAGGATGTATTAATAAATTCCAAATTCACAATCAAGGGTCCCACAGAAATCACTTCCGCTTGAATTTCACTTCAATTTAATTCCGCCGTGCCACAGACTGGATTCGCCTATAAATATAAATATAAATATGGTTATATACGAAAAGTTGATTTTTTTGTGACCGTTCCTGTGGCAGCTATACGATATAGTAGTGATGTAAATCCAAACTGAGCATCGATTTAAAAATCGTATTCTTAAAATCGCCCATGCAAATATCGATTGATCGAAACATTGGAAATTTCGACATCGATTGATCGATTTTTCATATGCATAAGACATTGAGTAAGTAACAAGAAGAGTGGAATTGACTGGCTAACAGAAGTGGCTTGCGGCTGTGCCGCGCCAAATGGGATTTAACAGTTCCATGTTAATGAAATGCTGTTAGTTAACAGAGATCAGACGCATGCTTTGCGTTTTTGTTTTGATTTGTGGTTTGCTTGGTGAGTACTCTGTGCACTCAGTGGCAGCGTCTGGCGGATGACCAAAAATGTGCCGTTGCCACATTTCGTATCATGTTGTTGTTGTAACAAATCTGAATTTTGCCTATTTCAAAGTTGATTCGGTGCAATGCCCTCAGCCTGCGTTTACCCTACGCTGATCGGGTGTTACGTGCGAGTAAAGTGAAAAGACATAATATTAAGTAAATGCGTGCAATATTTGATTTATTTAATTTTTAACAATATTATTATTATATAAAATAATATTATATTTAATTTTATATTTTATTTGATTTCCTAATGCTGCATATAAACAATTGCATTAGCCACTAAATTTTTGAAATAAAAATTTAGTTAAATAGTTACAAATTTATTATTATAATTAATATGGAATTCATAATATATATCATACAATAATGTTCTACATATCATATAATAATGTTCTAGAAAAATTATAAATATATTATAAAAAGGTTATCTGTAGTAGGGTGAGGTATCGGCAATGTCGAGATGCAGGCAGCATCGTAGCGAGCTCATACACATTCATCTGTGTGTGACCAGGAATCACATCACAAAGCAAAAAGTCGAACAAACCAAAGGGCAAAGCAAAATATCAACATTCGAATATATCGCTCGCTTTTTTTTTTGCGTAAATGCCACACACACTTATTTAAAATCACACAGATGGTTTAAAATTCATCTGTGTGTATGAGCTCGCGACGATTCTGCCTGCTACTCGACATTGCCGATACCTCACCCTACTACAGATAGGCAAAATTCAGATTTGTAACAACAACAACATAATATGAAGTGTGGCAACTTTTCATCATACGTTTTGTAGTTACACACAAAGCAAAACAAGAAACCAAAACAAAAAACCGCAAAGCGGCCATCGAAGTTTGGCGCTTCACAGGCTTTTAACATTATTCTGTTAGATTCTGTCTATACCCACTTTTACACGCCAAACTCCACTGCCTCTGTTATTTAACAGCCGTCATTTCTCCTCTTGATGTTAGTTACTCAATGTACATAAGAATACACAGAAAACTGCATGATCACTTTAACACAGGGGTGCGCAGCGCCTATGCACACGACGCACATTTGTTTTTGCTTTGCACATAGCATATGGGAGTGTGTGAGGCTTGCACACTGGTAAGGTTCTGGCGCACATTGCAAATTACACTAACAATTTTGGGGTACCACCTGGGGCTCAGGGCATTCCGGGACGGTGAACCCCCCCCCACCCACTCGACGAATCGAAAAGCATTACGACAATTACAAAAATAAACAAATTTAATATACATATTTATTCATTAGAAATTAAAAATTTAATATTCACATATTTATTCATTAGAAATTAAACAAATTTAATACTCATATTTTTGTATTCATTACAAACTTCTAACTGAAATAACTTAACGGCCATATGTCGTTACAACTACGTATATACAGACGACGGCATAAGTATTTTGAAACTGTTTTCCCGGGCTTAAGCAAAAGGTTTTGATGCAAAGTTACTTAAAACTAATAAATCAGTTCATCAATTAGACTCAAAATTGCGAACTAGTTTTTATGAGTTGCTTTTTATCGCTTGTTGTCAAAATGCCGATATTTTTATCGAAACAATAGAAAACCGGGACAATTTCGTGTCGGGCCGGGACACCGGGACATTACCTGCAAAAGCGGGACATGTCCCGGAATTACAGGACGGATGGCAACCCTAATTTTGCGTTCTTTACCCTCCCCTATTTTTCGTTGCCTGCAAAGCAAAAACAATTTTTCACTGCACGCTTTTCGCCGAACCTTCGCTTTTTGCAAAGCGAAAACAATTTTGTTGCTTTGTTTTGTCTTCGCTATTCCGAATGTATTTTGTTGTTGTCTTTTCGTTTGGTGTACACTGAAAAATTTTTCCCGACAGGTCCTTAATATGTGTGATCAACTGGCAAGTGTTTTCTTCGCAGGAAACTTTAAATATGAATTGCAATGTTCCTTTTTTTTCAGTGTACCATTGAACTTAAAAGAAAAGTTCGTTACATGTGTGCGATCGATTTCCTTTATTTGTATTGGTGCGTGCACATCCATAAGGCAGCTTTGCGCACCCCTGCTTTAACACATAACACAGCTCGCTATTAGTAACATAATCTTTTTATGTTATTTATATACATATACGTTAATAATATTATAGCTCACACTTACTATATCATATTTGTTAAATTTAACTTTTCTATGAGTGAAATTTTGACACCGCGTGTGTATTTTGTATCGTTTGCTAAGGATGTTCAAAGAGGACGATTTTTCATGGAAATCGATTTAATTAAATCGATTAGTCGGCCAAAAATAGATAGAGTTAAAAACCTCAAAAATCGTTTGTGCAAAAATTGATCAGTCGATGTTTCGAGGTTTTTTTTTTCATCACTACGGTATAGTCGATCCGACTGGTTCCGGTATATGTACAGCCTATTTAAAAAAAAAAAACTAATCTGTATCAAGTCTCATCAAGATATCTGCAAAACGTACAGGGTTCAAACAGATGATCAGACAAATAGATTTTATTCAACATAATTATTTTAAAAAACTATTTCTACTGCCCCTGTACCAAGATTCATCAAGATAGCTTCTAAACTGAGAGACTAGTTGCAAAGAAACAGATAGACAGGCGGACACATGGGCGGCTCGTCGACCTGATCATGAATGTATATACTTTATGGGGTCTGCCACGCCTCCTTCAATGCGTTACACATATCGTGAGAAAATTTTAATACCCTCTGCAAGGGTATAAGAAACAAACCAATCTCACAGATTATGCGTTCGACATCATACAGCCCGTTTAAACTTGGTTAGAATCGGACTACTATGTCAGACAGCTTTCATAGGCACGATCGGTTACATTTTAACGTTTTAATATGAACACGTTTTTTGTTTCTTAAGACATCTCAACCAAACTCAGAGAGTTTAAGTCTTGTATCATTTTATAAAACCCAACCAAATTTGGATAAAGTCGGACTACTATAACATAAAGCAGTTATATGTCCCAAATTTCTGGGCAATCGATTCTTCAATAGTCTAGGCGAATTTGCACAATATAGCCTGCGAAAAATAGGCAAATTTATTCAGTCAACGAACTGGACCCCCTTGTAGAATCTGAATTGTCCCCACAAGTTGGCAGTCTCTTGGGAGCGATCCATGGTATCACAACGGGCCCAAATGTGACCTACGTGTGTCGATCTTATCGACAACCATTACAACCTAAACTAACCTAATCTATTTGTCCACAGTTGAATGCAGGTCTCTGCAATCTTTGACGCGCTGAAGATAGCTTGCGTTATCTTTTTCTATTTTCATACACCTAATGTTTTAAGTTTGTAAATGTTTCGATAGACTTTAGCTTATTCATATGCTCACTAAGTTCCCAGCAATACTATGGGCATGGTTGTGTCTAACAATTGACATACTAACATACTTCATTAATTACACATAATTACTTTATGACGGGAGTCTTCTTTATATGCAAGTCACCGTTCTTGAAGCCAAGGTCAATACCGCAACATATACGTTCAACTGGTAAGTCCTCTAGAACATCCAAATTTTATATCGAAATGAATGTCAATAATATTCATATACTTTAATATCGATAAACATTACTTATACGCAAATTATATTTAAATTTATTTATAAAAATAGCAAAATTGTTATGTACTGTCATTAACATACTTCCTTAAATACATTCTCAAGTACTTATGTGTACATCTTAAAAAACTTTACCATATATTTTTTTAAAACAAGACTTGACTTTCAGATGCCGATTTGGACCCCAACCGGCCATCGAGAAAGTTTTCTGCTCCCAGACCTCTTGAAGATGAGAGCGATCTAGAAGCCAAAGAGAAGCAACGTCAGCGACAGGAACGACTACTGACCGTAAACGAAGAGGTTTTGGATGAACTAGAAGTAGAGAAGAAACGAGCCCAACGCGCTGATGAATCAAAGCGTCGTGAAGAAAAGTATGCTACTTATTAGATAGTAATTTTTAAGCATTAATTTGTTTTTAACTACAACAAGTACTAATTAATTTATTTAAGAGCTCTCAAGGAGGAAGAAAATAGACGCGAAGAAGACGCTAAACAGGCCAAAGCCCACGAACGAGCCCGATTAGCTCGTGTTGCGGAAGAGGAAAGAATAGCTAAAGAATCTAGAATGGCTGAAAAGGCCCGTTTGGATGAAGAATCTAAAGCTGCGAAAGAAGCCGCGGCACTTAAAGCTGAGGAAGATCGACAAGCTATAGAAGCTCGTCTTGCCGAAGAAGTCCGTCTTACCGAAGAAGCTCGTTTTGCCGAAGAAGCCCGTCTTGCCGAAGAAGCCCGTCTTGCCGAAGAAACTAAATCTGCAGTAGAGACTGCGGCTCGTAAGGCCGAGGAGGAACGCTTAGCTGTTGAGGCTCTGTTAGCTGAAGAGGCTCGTTTGGCTGAGGAAACAATAGCTGCAGAACAAGCCAGAATAGCAGAAGAAGCTAAAGCTGCGGAAGAAGCTGCTGCACTTAAAGCTGAAGAAGATCGCTTGGTTGAAGAGTGTCGAATAGGGGAAGAACAGCGTCAGCGCGAGCTGGAATTGTATCGCTTGGCGGAAATTGAGAAGCAGGCCGAAGAAGACCATGAGGGTGAAATCGCACGTCAAGCAGCTGAATTGGCCGAAATCGCACGCCAAGAAGCTGAAATTGCAGCTCGCGAACTGGAGTTTATTCAAAAAGAGGGCAGAGACGTCGAAGAGCCTATTATCGATGAAGCAGAAACTCCAGTTGAAGGACGACTGGAACCAATCATTGAACTTAATTGTAACAGTGGCGGTCCATTCGGCGAGTTAGATAATACTGTCGGGGAAAGATATAGTGAGGAAGAACAGGAAGAATATACAATGGAATCAGATTTTGCCGAAATACTTTAAATGATTTGTATACAATATATTCAGGGGAGCTACGGAAATCACTAGTGAAATAGATTTCAGCTGTCAGCATTTTTGAAGCTGTCAGAAATTTTTGAAGTGCCACAGAACTACGAGTGATTTAATTTTTTTTTTTGTAGCATTTTCACAAACTTTTTCGAATTCGTATGAAGTACAATTTCCCACACGAACAAATTGGACAATAAGTAAAAGTATTTTGCAGTAAAACTTGTTTTACCTCACAAGAGCTATTTTTTTAAGGTTAAATTAAAGAAAACAGATTTGTTTTCATATATATTTTTTGAAATTACTTCGAATTCTAACTAAAAAATGTGGCATCACCCTAACTCCAAAAATCTAAATCGGACTAATCGGCAGCATCGGACGAAAGCAGATTGAGCGCTGATTCGTTCCGCCCAAAATTAGTAGGCTAATCTAGTCTGTGGCACGGCGGAATGAAATTGAAGTGATTCAAGCGGAAGTGATTTCTGTGGCACCCCTGAATAAAAATTAATGAAATTATTAATACTATCTTATACTAGGAATATGTAAAACTACAATTATAAAAGTTCACTTCTTTTAGTTTTCAAACGAACAGCGCATACGAGTACCATCTTAGTTTTTTTTTAGTCTTGTTCGTTTTTCTGCTTACCATGGCTCTTAGTTTAAACTAATGCTTAAACTGTCAGATGTAATTTAATATACATTTTATTAATATTTTATTCGACAAATATATGGGCAAGACCCGAATAACGAATGCTTTTTTGTATTGAAGTACCATAATATTTCGGTCTTCTAAATGAGGTGTCTTAGAATTACATATATAAAATGTTTAGTGAGTTCCAGGAGTAAGTACAATCGGCACTTCAAATTTTATTTTGAGCAAAGGTTTCATGCGAACAAAATTAACCAGAAACTGTTTCTTGACGCTCAATGTTATTATTTTGTCATGAAATATATAAATCGCATAAAGGGACCCCATAAAGTATATATATATAAGCAAACTAGTCTCTAATTTTTCTTGATGAACAGCTATCTTGGTACAGGGTCGGATAATTACCTAGTCTGAGCGACGTAGCGCGTATTTTCGTGAAGTGTCATGCACAAATTTATTTGCAACCATTAGGCAGGTTGCTTTTAAAATGTTTTCAAAATGTATAGCATTTCTATAGAATCAATTTTAATACCCTTGCAGATTTGTTGTTTGTTTTTATTTATGTGGCAAACCCCATACAGTATGTAAGTATATTCTTAATCAGCACGATGAGCTATATCGATGTCCGCCTGGCAGTCTGTTTTCATGCTACCAAGTCTCTTAGTTTTGAAGCTATCTTGATGAGACTCTGTACAGGTCCGTCTTTTTACTACCCGCAATACATATGTTGGGACCGGCCGGATCGGATCGCTTTATCATAGATATATCTGCATTTAGCATTTAGTATGAAAAACTTTTTGATTGTTGAGATATCTTAACGAAACTCATAGAATATGTATTTTATGCAGTTTTAAACCTTTAACCTATAAACCTTTTAATGAATAACTTTTTTGATTCATAAGATATCTTAACCGTATTCACTGTCTTTCGCATTCTAACAAATGTGTAAAAAATCTGAACTTTTGCGCTATATTTTTTAAATGAAATCAATAGTTTAACAAATATGATTTTCAAAATTAGAAGAAGTCTACCTTTAAGATTTTTTTTTTAAGATTTTTTTAATTTAAAATTGAAGGAAAATTAGAAAATAAAACGGTTTATACTCCGAATGAATTTCTGCTTAAAGCAGTATTTACACTCAACCTGAAACGCCGTTGAAATGAAAAACTCCATAAAAAAAAAACATCGAAAAAATTTGTTCAGCTTTTCATTTCAAAGTTGGTTTACACTTCTCGAAACATTTCATAACGTAAGGGCCTATCGTTCTGCTAAACTCAAATGACACTCTTAGACTTAACATAGCACTGTTAGAGGGCCATTTCATTTTGACATAATGAAATAAGCCTCAACCCCTTATTTCATTAGAGAATGATGAAGTTATGACCTTTTGAATAGTAAAATTTGGAGAAAATGTTAAAGGGAATTAACGTCGTTTAATTGGAGGTCACTGCTTAAATACCGCAGATTTTCAAAGGTCATAAGGACCAAACAAGTTAATTGGACTTTATTTATTTAATTAAAATGATATGCCTAACAAAATAAATATATTATATGATTATAATGTATCATCAGAAAGCGACTTTATTATTTTATTTAAGAGTGGCAGCATTAAATTTGTATGGTTATGAGCAGCAACAACAGCTGATTATATAAAGCGGCCACAATAACAGCACAGATAGCACGTATATCGATATCAAATTCGTATATCGATAACAAAATACTACCATTCTGTTAGTTTAGTGAAAAAACAGATTTTTGACGATTTCTTTTTGATCTGAGTGTAAATACTGTTTAAACATTAACATTTAGTATGAACAATTATTTTTGTTTCTTATAGCTTAGTCCCCAGCACTTAAAAATACTTTACGCTGGCTGACTTCATATGAAAAAATTAAAAAAATGTTTGAGTGCAACAGTTGAAATAAAAGTGACCTGTTAAAATCGACAGAGAAAAATTGAGGGAACCTAGATGACTAGGCATTAATCGGATAAGCGTTTGCCTCAAGGAGACCATAATATGTCGGCCAGATCGGATCACTTCAGATACCAAAAAAAAAGAGAACGCCTACAAATAGCCCTCGTAATCAAGTAGATTTTTATTGATTTGGTACCGCACGCACAAGAATAGTACTTATAAGATTTCTTTGTTGTGTTTTTTGTTGTTGTTGATATTATGTCATATCTACATAACTATTACTACGTTTATACGGAGCATTCATGAATTCATCAATTTGCTAAATCACTGAGAATTCACAAAATGTCAAAAAAGAGGAGTTGCCAGATAGGTAACATAAAAATTGTGCTCAGCCAAGTTAATGGACGTGGCACAATGGCTCATTCACGAGACTCACGTGGCAAAAATCAAAACTCACAAGTCGGAATCTTGCAAAACGTGCAATGCAGTTAGGTAGAGAATTGTCTGAAGTTCACAGACCTAACTTGGCTTTTTCATATAGGTATTTTGCTTCGGTGGTAGAGGTCTTCAAACATGAACAATTTTTTCATGTTAGTATTTTGTGTATTTTTTGCAAAAATTGTTCATCTTTTGGATAGAATTATATCGAAATGGTTATTTTGAGTTTAAGTTTCTTAATTTTGACTGAAAGATGTGACAATTCCAAGGCGAGCGCTATAAAAACTTTGTACATTTTAAATATTAAAGTATTTTAAATAAATTATTCACTAAACCTCTATTTTTGAAGCAATTTTTCATAATTCCAGAGTGCGAAATTTTGCGTAGTCGGCGCAGTTTAACATAATTTAATGCACCCAGCCTAAAAATGCGCAATTTGCTTGGGCAAAATTGCGTCGCCGCGAGCGCTTTTGTGCGCTACCTGCAGTGCGCTTTTGTTTATATGCAAACTAGTGTCTCAGTTTTGCAGCTATATTGATGAAACTTGGCACAGGCCTGTTTTTTGGCTGCACGCACTACATATGTCGAAATCCGGTTCGGATCATTACATCATATAGCTCCCATAGGAACGATCTGTTCGAAATCAACATTTAGTATGAAAAACTTTTTTGCTTCTCAAGATATCTCAACCAAATTCACAAATTGTGTGTTTAGTACACTTTAATACGTCCTTACCAAATTTGGTTCAAATCGAACAACTATTTCATATAGCTGCCATAAGAACGATCTGTTCAAAATCAACATTTAGTATGAAAAACTTTTTAGTTTCCTAATATATGTTAACCAAACTCACATTTTGTGTGTTTGGTATAGCTTCAAACAGCCTAACCAAATTTGGTGCAAATCGGACTACTATATCAATTCGAAATCAACATCTAACCTTTTTTTGTAAGAAATCTTACGGCTTATACCGGGAACTGCAAGGGTATCTAAGCTTTGGCGTGCCAAAGTTAGCTTAAGCAAAATTTTTAAATTAATTTCAAACAATTAAAAAAGAGATTTATTTTATTTAAATTTTGTTTTCATAGGAATTAACACGATATACACGCTCGCTACAGTAAATGGAACTAAAATATTGATTTAAATTCATTTATAAATATAAACATAATAAAAGATATATTACCATAGATATATATATATATATATATATATATATATATATATGTAAACTCGAACATAAATAGTGAAATTGTTTGATGTTTGCATGCTTCTAATGCAAAACTATCGTATAAAATCATGTGAAAACAAAATCCAACTTTGACTACCTGTGGAAAACAGGTTTACTTCCCGATTTTTAAGATTTTACATTCAATTTAAAGCTGAAGAAGTTTTCTAACAAACGGTTTTTAAATTTTTTCAATATCTCATTTGGATCAAAAGATATGATTTTCGCAAAGTAAAAACTCAAACCGGCCCACTGTGCGTCGTTATGCAGTGGAGGCACAAGGACTCAATGGGATTAGTCCAGGCGAGGGAACATTTTCATTTTAGATGCCAACAAATGCTGCTGTCTATGTATCCAGTTGAAGCCGGAGTACTCCGTCTCAAAAGGCTACGACTGCGAGCATTAAAAGTAGGCCCAGAAGCACAGCTTTCTGACAGCTAATGCAAGATCCAAAGAACGAAGCGTTTTCCATGAAAACCTTTAAATGTCGAAGAAGTAATTTTTGAATTGTGCCAACAGCTAGCTCAACATATACCAAAGCAAAAGCACTTCCTCACAATTCCTGTGGCTTTCGAAAAACCGGTAGCAATCTGTATATACAATCTTGCAACCTGCGCGGTGTACCACTAAGTTGACGTTGTCTTCGGAGTACATAAAAGTACAGTATGCAAATATTTTCATATTGTAGTAAATGCAATCTTAAACAATACATTTTATCTAAATGTCAACTGACTGGTTCCAAATAAAAACAATTTACTGCAGGACGAACTTGTTTACTTATTGCTTTTAATAAGATATCATGAATTTGATTTAAAATATTAAGTCATAAAATTTTGGGTTTCTTCGCGATCCTCTGCCAAGACCTGACGCATGCATCGGAAAGCTTTTTATAGACAACGTTATTTCGATTGGTTTTTCCATCCAGTTTCCTAAAACATTGTTAATTTGGTATAAGTCTCAGCGTTGCTATCTAGTTTCAAAAAACTGTTAGTTGGTTTCATGAATTGATACCGAGTTCATAGTCAACTTTCGTGTGTTAGTCGAATTTGTGAATCGGTGTTTTTACACACACTTTTGACAGCATTTTGTGAATTGAATTTACAAATTCGTAAAACAGAGTTTATGTAACTGACGTAAAATGCGTAGAAACTAATGTCAAATGTCAAAGATATGTATCCAATAAAGATTATACGGACATTGAAAAAATGGGCCTAAAACAGCTAATCATTTAAAAATGTTTGATTGTTTTAGATTTCACTAGCTGGAATATTTCGGTTGCGTGAAAGCTCATGCAAAAAATCCGAAAACCATAGTCAGCTTATTGCAGGTACTTACGCTGTCAGTACAAACACGATTATAATCCAGTGTATCAACCACTTCTCAGATGCAACTCTGATAGTTTCCAATGCGAATTTGCTCTCTTTCAGAGTTTGAAACGCAATTGCACGAATTTTCTAGGTTATAAGAGCCAGATGTTGGGTCGGAAGCGCTTTCGTTTCTTTTGGAAGTAACTATTTGTTATATCGGTGTTAGTTGGTAGGCTTCTAATGCCAGGTTATAGAAAAGCTGTAAATTGTAATCCAGTACTTTTCCAGCCATCAATCGTATTTGCATATGGGGAGTAGGAGAATCAATTCCGCTTCCCATGTTCACTGCTATGTAGGTGCATATTGTTGGGTAGGTAGGTAGGTAAATGTTTCGATCAGCCTGCGGCTGTAGTCCAAATCAGCAATTGGAGCTTAGCTTCGTTTTTAACTATAACGACTTGCTGTGGTTTATGATCTTAAAAAAGAGGTCACGTCTGAAACCTACTACCTCGAGTAGGGAATTGAGTTCATGTTTGCCGAAGAACTTAAGTCTGCCCCTGCCTATTGCTGGGCAGTGACACAGTAAGTGTTCGGGTGTTTCTGCCTATGTTTCAGTGTCCCGTGATAGGAGCCGTTAGCCTGGCAATGTCCTTTCTGTACTTGCCTAACAGCTCTTTGGTGCGTTTTTGGTTGTAGGTTGGCCAGACCTGTCTGGCCCTTTTGCAGGTGGTTTCGCTGGACCATCTAAAGCTCGCTTTCTCAGTGAGTTCTTTATGGTTGTTATTTTTGATCGTGATGAGGGGTGGTCTCACCTCTTTTGGTACGCTGTTTAGCTCGGATCCCATCCTTGCTAGTTCATCAGCTTTCTAGTTACCGTAAAAATCTCTATGGCCTGCGATCCAAAAGATTGATATGTCATTGTTATGTCCAGCTTCATTCAATACATAATAAGTTTGATCTGACTGAGCTGAGTGCCTTGATGGCCGCTTGGCTGTCGGATAAAAGTGCTACCTGTGTGTCAACGAGACCTCGCTCTAACAGAAGTTTGGCTGCTTCCATTACAGCGAAGGTCTCCGTCTGGAAGACACTCGCCGTGCCTGGTAAGTGAAACGACTTTTCCACTTGCAGGTTAGGCGAGTATACTCCTGCGCCCACACCACAGTCCATCTTGGATCCGTCTGTGTAGATTGACACCTCAGAGGTCTCACTCAAATTCCCTACAGCCCACTCGTCTCTGGTCGGTATATTTATTTCAAAGCTTTTTTCAAAGTTCGTGTCTACGAGTTTGGGATACAATCCGCTTTCGTAGATTTGGATGTTAATAGTCTAATTTCTTCAGTCTAATGGCTGCTTGGGCCGCTGTGCTTTCTATGTGCAGTTCTATTGGAAGTAAATTTAGAAGTACATTCAAAGCTGCAGAGGGACAGGACCTCATTGCTCCTGTTGCCCCTGCTCATGCTACCCGCTGTTGCCTGGAGAGAGCTGGCCACCAGACCAAAGCTCCGTATGTCAGGATAGGTCTTACTACCGCTGTGTACATCCAAAGGGTCATCTTTGGACGCAGTCCCCAGGTTTTACTAAATGCTCTTTTGCAGGAGTAGAAGGCTATACACGCCTTCCTGACGCGCTCCTCGATGTTTATCTTCCATGATAGTTTGAGGTCCAGTATCACACCTAGATACTTATCCCAGTGGGATAACTCCAGTAGTTTAACCTTGGTAACTTGAAGATTGGAATTTTAGTTTTCTTAGGGAGGAGCATCAGCTTTGTTTTAGAAGGGTTTACACCAAGGCCACATGATTTGGCCCAGTCGCTCAGCTTTCTTAATGAACCTTCCATTAAATTGCTAATCGTGTCCAAGAATGGTCCTGAGACTAGTAGCACCACGGGATTCCAGGAAGGAGTTCGCTTCCACATTATTGAATTTGATATTATCTTCGGTAAAAAGACAAATTTCAGCAAAAGATCCAGATAACCTGCCTTGAGGTTATCACAAGCAATAAACACTTGGCCAGACCTAGTGGGGGAATCCTAGCCCAAATTTTAGGAATGGTAATAAAAAAGCATAGAAATAACCTGGCGCCAAGCTAATCCCCTTGCACCATACAGATAATTCTTACTCGCTTTGAGAGAATTGCAATTGAATTGCGCCAAAACCAACAAGCTTTAAGCATTGTACCCAGCAAAGTTGTTGCAGGAGCCAACTAAAAGTGCCTTATATTTGGCTGGTAGATAGCTAAAATCAGAGTTGCCAATACAACACATAAAATAAACAAAAGTTGAGTGGTAACTCTGTTGCTGCAGCCGTTTGTTAATACAAAAGTGGAAATAAATGCATTGAAAAATATCGTAAATGAGGGTTTATCGGAGTAACGAATGGTAGAAAGGGGAATTTTATGTATTTTATAAATTACATAAATGAGGATATATAGAAATATAAAACTGAATAATAAGTTTCAGTTTCCAGAAGGAGATATTGTGCAGAAAAATATACCAATTTGCCGCAGCCCGACTCAGGGGATTGCCCGCCGATTTCGTGTAAAAGTCTCATTCGCTTTTACATAAGCGTGATCGGGGTAATTCGGTAGGAAATCTTCACTTCCCTACAGCAGGCTCCGCTACGACCTCTAAAGTTTTCCTGAGTTCTTCATAGACTCATTATGCAGAAAATTCAGTTTCCATTTCAGCTGTAGGGATATTTTAAATTCTTGGAAAATCCGTTTGGAATTCTGGCTGTCATTTCTTCCTACCTAGGGATTTCAAAAATTCTTTAAAGTAAAAAGAAATAAAGAAAAAAATAATAATATATATATATATATACATATATATATGTATATAATGGGCAAGTTGAAAAACAATGTCAATTACTCAGACCCAACATTTGTTGCGAGGATTGGGGAAAACCCAGGAAAAACCCAATCAGTTCTGATATCATGTTAGTGTTAGTTATTATGAGTTAGAGAGAATATGATAGATGTTTTAATAGTAAAAATTTAGGCATCTGCATTAAAGACACTGAAAAGTCTATTATAATCCGCACAGAGCACTCGAAAGGGTTCGTGCAGGGAATTGCTATTAGTACATAGATTAAGGGATAGTGGTATATAATTACGGGTATACCTGGCCAGAACTAATTTGACTCAATAAATAAGAAGAATCATTTTCGCCAGCTTCTAATTTAACCATAAACATGACGCCAAGCATAATACGACGGTTAGTTAAAGTGGGTAGATTAATTAAAAGAAGTCTAATAGTATACGGGGGTAAATTAAAGCCTGAAACCCAATTAAAACCACGTAAAGGAAATAATGGAAATTTTTTTTTGGATAGATTCAATACGATTCTGGTGGTTAGAGTATTGTGGAGACCAAACACACGAACCATATTCCAGAATCGGAGTATAATTGATGATGTTATGCAAGTGTCTATAGAAAGTCATAACCTTTCATTTAGGACAGTTAAGACTTAGTAAATTAAGTTTGCAACATTTAAAAAAGCAATCAATATCGGCTTGCAGTAATTCAGAGTAGGAACTGTCGTTAAGTGACAGGCACAATTTCACAATATAAGCATACATTAAAATGTTAAAGTATAGAATAAAAGAAGGCAGATCGTTAATAAAGAGGTTGAAAACAGAGGTCCAAAATGACTACCCTGAGGAACACCAGACGTTACCAAGACGGGCCTCGAAATAGCCGACTTGAAGACAACGTTTTGTGTTCTGTTAAGGTAATCGGATAACCATATAATAAGATTATATGGAAATCCAATTAAGCTCAATTTATTGAGTAAAAGACAGTGGTCAACAGAGTCAAATGCTTTACTGAAGTCGGTATAAATAACATCAGTCTGCATTTTATTTTTAAAACCCTTGATCCCTGAAGAAGAAAATTCGAGCAGGTTTTTGGTTGTAGATCTATTTTTCACAAAACCATGTTGGTAAAGTGAAATTATAGAACTACAGAAATGAAAAAGTTGTGAAGTTATAATTTTCTCAAAAACTTTAGGTGTAGCAGACATTTTTGAAACTGGCCTTTAGTTGTTAACGCAACTCTTAGGGCCACTTTTGTGTAACACAATGATATGTGATTCTTTCCAAACAGAAGGGAATGAGCAAGATGCAACAGATTAAGTAAATAGTCTATGTAAGAGTAGATATACAGAGCCAGCGCAGTATCTAAGTACGCATCCTGACAACCCGTCGGGGAATGGGGAGAATACTGGCTTAATTAAATTGAGTCTTCAGTGATCACGAGTTCAGGAATAAAGTTAGATTTTTGCAAATTATAGGGATAGGATGTACTAGGAGAGTAGCTTTTAACAAAGTAAGGAGATTGAAAAAATTCTGCAAATAAATCGGCTGCAGCCTGATCATTATTTGCCGTCGTATTTTCATATGAAACTGAATGAGGTAAAAAATATGATTTACGTTTAAAATTTACAAAATTATAAAATTGTTTAGGGTCTTGACTCAGAACTCAGTTGCAAGTTAAGTGAGTTAAAATTACATTTAGCAATAGAATAACGTGAAAAGTCGACATCATTCCCGGTACGTTTATATTTTTTAAAATATCGAGATTTTAAATTTTATAGACTTGATAGCTCTCTGGGGTAAACCATGGGGGCTTATTAGACCTCACTGAGTACCTTCGAGGAACGCATTGATCAAAAAAGATGTTCAGAGTGTCATACAAAAGACACAGAGCAAATTTTAAGCTATTGCTCGAAAAAAACTGGGACCAGTCATGATTAATAATAAGATTATTTAATTGGTTAAAATCGGCTTTTCTAAAGCAGCGAGGTTTAGACGCTGCTTTAGGGAGCACAGTTTGCTAAGGAATAGGAAGATCAAGGTTCATTTCTAACGAAGGGTGAAATGAATATTCGGGAAGCACGAGCGGATCTATTCTACTAACAGCACAAACTGAAGGATCAGATACAAATATTAGGTCCAGAAGACGGTTGTTACAATTACAAACATTGTTTACTTGATAAAGTGAAAGATCTAGCATGCGATTTATATACTCATGAGAACTAGTATTAACAACCAGATTATCAACAATAGACCAAGATATATCAGGCAAGTTAAAGTCTCCCAATACACACAAAAAATCTCTATCCAAAAGTTTAGAGGATATTAAACGTTTATTAGAAAAGTGTTCAAGATAAACAAAAAGATCCGATTGCGGCGGGATATTAGAGCAGGTTATATAATCAGAAGTTTTTTAAACAGTTAACTTAATTGCAACAAATTCAACATTAGGTAAGCAACTTAATAATTCCGACGGAAGGTCAGAATCAACTGCGATTAATACGTGTTAATACACGTGTTAATACACTCGTGACAAACGGTCACATCTATAAGTGGTGTACTTGTTAGTGAATAATAACAAATTAGATATGTCAGGCTTTAACCAAGTTTCAGTCAAGGCAAGAATTTCATAATCAAAAGAGATACTATTTAAGTATAGATAAGTTAATTTAGATTTAAGGCCTTTAACATTTTGATACGCTAACAGGAAAGGAAAATTTAGTTTTTAAAGATTCGATGGATCAACTTGTTCAACTGTAGATAAATTTTTTGGTTACGAAACAGTAGATCTACTTTTTAATGAGGAGTAAACTCTTTGATAAGCACATCATTTGGCCAAAATGTATTACAGCAAATTGTTGTGAACAATTCCGGAGGCAAATTCAATTTAAAAGATGATATGTCTCTAGCAAAAGAAAATTTCAATTTATCTACAGCTTTAAGAGCATTAGGAATCTTCGATTGAACATACGCTTTTACGTCATCAATCGAAGTATCCGGATGCAACCAAGAGATAAATATCTGTTTCCTTAAGGGAACAGCTACAAGAGGCTTAGGTGTAGGCAAAGACGGCGGAGGAAATGTGTTAGATATGGAAGGTAAAGAATGTTTGATGATGGACCGGCAGCATCATCACTAACTACAATAGTTGGATAAACAGAAGTGTTCGATACCATGTTAGGATTTTTGATAGGTGTATAATTGAAAGTATTCCCTGGAGACAAAGGAGCGACGTCATCCATAGGTTAATTAGTAGGCGACTTTGGAGGAACGTCCAATACCTTAAGGGCATTGAACTGCTTCTCCACTGTCTAAAATTCTTTATGCAACATATTAAAACCCTTTCGCAACCTACAGAAATTCTCTCTTGTTTGACGAACAAATCTGGACATGTCCGCCTCAGCTTCATGACAAGATTCGCAAGACCATTTCAGTCCGCTGTTATTTACAATAGAATCTCTAATTTTCATCGTGGAGCCGGCACATTTCACATGTACAAACAACCAGCAAAAACAATGCATGCAGCATTTGAATCTTGCTGCCATTTGCAGTTCCTAATGCAGCAAAACAAGCATTATGGAGAATTAAGCAGAACCTGCGGAAGGATATTCGACTCACAACAACACTACTCAAAGAGAGAGAGAAAGAGAGAGAGTAAGAACGCAAAAAAAAAGGAGAGAACGTTAGTTGAGAGAGAAATTTAAGCGTTAAAGCTGAACTTAAAAATGTACGCGTAGTTACAAACAAGTACCTGGTCTAAAGAACTTGTGAGATGGTTCGGAGGGGGCTAAGCTGAGGCCACCAGGCGGGTCGCGGGCTGCGGATAGCGAACGGCCTTCTTGGTTTCCAAGAAGGTTAGCTGTTAAATAGCGAGATTCCTCGTGAATAGACAGCCCCGGACAAACAGCGGATATGATACCGACCATCATATCGACAAGGTGTTTGTGTTGCCGCCTTCCAACAACTGCCTCACACACCCCTCAAAATCCCTCACTTTTACCTATCTCTATCCTACCCCTTCATCTCATCCCGGGCCGGACTAAGTGTGTTATTCGGACCGTGCCGAGAGTCAGCTTGGCTGGGGGCCCGGGTTCAAAAATAGCTCAGTCGTGAACGGTGGGCTCAGGCAAGTGGCGACCGCCTGTTCTAACCAGCCTTACCCGGGCATGCGAGCCTCTGCTCGGGTGGACCTGTCCTTTGTTTCGCTTCTCGTGGGTCCAAAATTATGAAGCACAATAACAAATACAAAATTCCGCAGGATCTCCCAGCGGCGAGTGTCGCAAGACAATTTGAAGACCGTTCCCTGGACAGGGAGCGGCCGAATGTGGTAGACCATCCTCCACAGAGTCAGCCAGCAGGCAGAAGTGCTCCGAGAGCACAGCAAGGCCATTCCAATGGTCGACGACAGACGCGGCCTTACCCACGTCAAAGCATCGCCCCAGCGAGCACGCAGGGAAGCACGGCCGGACCATCCCGACCGATGCGACCTATGCTCACCGCTGACCGGTGACAGGGTCAGCAGAAAAGGAAAGATGCGCTATTGCCACAGAGGGGACAGCCAGGAGGGTTGGATGACCCGAATAGACGCAACTTGTGCGGCTCCAGGGTCAAGTGGTACTTGAGATACCTGAGCCAGGGCCTGCCCCCTATGGAAGCCTTAGAGACGGCAAAGGAGCCGCGGGCAACAACAACACCGGCACCAACAATGACCCCAAAGAGGCCCAGCAGCACGCTGACCCCTCCAACGGGCACTCCGAAGCGAGTGTGCGCGACCGCATCGGCCGCAGTGGCGCCACAGGTGGCACCAGTAGAGACGTTGGACGTGCGCCCAAGCACCTCCAAAGCAGCAGCGGCGGCTGCCTTGCAAACGGAGCCCTCCTCCATAGCGCCCACCGAGCCTCGTGCATCGTATGCCACGATCACGAAGAAGGTCAGGGTGGCCGTGTTACCTGCGGAATATCCCCAGGTAATTCTCAGTCACGGGGATTTATACGCGCTGGAGGAATCCATCATGGATGAGATATCCGTGACAGGATGGGGCACAGCGGTTGCCTTCACTGGCATCCATTTTAGGGTCGGTCACATAGTGATCGACTGTGCGGACGACGACTCAGCGGACTGGCTCATGACAGTTGCGCCGAGACTGAGCTCGTGGAAGGGCGTCCCACTAGACGTCAGGTTGGGAGACAACATACCGTCGCCCCACACCATCACCATCTTCTGCCCGAGAAGTGCCGATCGAGCCACGGACAACTTGCTGGTTATGCTGAGTAACCAGAACAAGTTGGAGACAGAGGCATGGAGAGTTGTCTCTCGGAGGAATGAAGGAGGCGGGGCACTCCTTGTCATCGGCATCGATGAGATTGCCAGGGAGGATATTGTGGCGAAGGGCCACCTACTCAACTTCCGCTACGGGACAATTCCCGTCAGCGGACTGAAGAAGAGCAAAGCCAAAGGCATGGAAAATCCCGGCCAAGCTACGCTAATGGCACCAGAGTGTGCTCCACCCGCCAACGAGTCAGTGACTCAAGGGGCAGATCCCTCCTCCATGCTATAAGATCTGGCTGAGGATGAGGATCTGATCGACATGACATTAGATCATGCGGTGGTGGAAGGCATGGAGGAAGCAGCGGCTATGTCGTCTCAGGAACTCGAGGAGGAGCTCCAGAACGAGAGCTTAGACGAGGCGGACAAGACGCTGTGTAGCGACATGGGTGCATCTCGGCCCCAGTCGCAGTGGCCAATAGAGCCACTGCTATGATGGCAAAAGCCATCAACACAAAGCTAGCCCAGGTGAACATCCACCATGCGAAGGCGGCCTCGGCCGTCCTAGCTAGGATGTTCACCCAACAACATCTTGAGCTAGCTCTTGTACAGGAGCCATGGAACCACAATGGCATTAAAGGCCTGTACACGGATGACTCCAAGGTAATCTGGGAGCATAGAGACCCTCTACCAAGAACCTGCATAATGGTAAGGAAATGTATTAATTACACCATCCTTTCAGAATTCCTCACCAGAGACTGCGTCCCCCTGATAATACCACACTACTGTGGTCGCATCGGCTTACCTCGCAGGAGATGGGCCTTGCCCGGAGATCGTGGGACCGGTGAACTACTGCCGACGGGAGAAGTTACCGCTACTCATAGGATGTGACGCTAACGCACACCATGAGGTATGGGGAAGTAGCGACACAAACCAAAGGGGTGAGTGCCTTTTAGAGTTTATTCTAAATTCCAACTTAGAAATAAGCAATGTCGGAACCACTCCGACATTTGTAACCAGGGTAAGAGAAGAAGTTCTAGATATTACCCTGATCAGCCGGTCCCTTAAACCACATTTAACGGATTGGCATGTGTCACCAGAAGAATCCATGTCTGACCACAGGATTATTCTGTTTAGTCTTAGGATTAATGTAGACTGTAGCAAGCCGACTCGCAATCCCAGAAAAACAAACTGGGAAAAGTACTCAACGACTCTAGAACGCTATCTAGCTGGGTTATCATACCCAGACTCCCCTCAAAGCTAGAAGAAGTTGTAGACTCGTTAAATACTGGCATAATTAATGATTATGAAAGAAGCTGCGCAATAGGTAAAAAGCGCAAAGCAAAGGACGCACCATGGTGGTCTGACAGTCTGGAAATCTGCGTATCGCCACTCGTCGACTCTTTAACAGAGCAAAAACAGACGGTATGTGGGACCAATACCGCGAGAGCCTGACTTCTTACAACAAGGAGATCAGAAAGGCCAAGCGGAAAAACTATCGTGATTTCTGCGAAAGCATAGAGAACACGACAGAGGGTGCCCGGTTACATAGGGCACTTTCGAAGAGAGCACCAGATGCAAATCTGGCTCTCAAATGGGGGGACAATACCTTCACAAGCAGCAATATGAACAAGCTAAAGTTGCTTTTTGAAACGCACTTCCCAGGAAGTATCCCTCTACGTGAGAATGTAGACAGAGTTGTAGTAGACCAAGTCCGGCCAGTACCTGAGGACTGGGCAATTGCCAAGTCAACAGTGACACTGGACAGACTAAAATGGGCAATTGGAACCTTCCAGCCCTATAAGTCACCGGGCTTGGACGGCATATCACCAGCCTTCCTACAGCAAGGGCAGAGTAAACTCCTGCCCATTCTTAGGAAGGTGATGATCAGCAGCCTAGCATTAGGACACATTCCGAATGCATGGAGCAGAGCTAGGGTGGTCTTCATCCCCAAGACTGGGAAGAAAGATATCACCCACCCCAAGTCCTTCAGACCCATCAGCTTAACATCGTTTTTGCTAAAAACGCTAGAAAAGCTGGTGGACAATAAAATAAGAAGCACGCTACTAAAGCTAGCACCGCTGCAACCAACGCAGCATGCATATAGGGCAGGCAGGTCCACGGACACTGCCCTTTATCAACTGCATAGAGTTTTGCAAACAGCAGTTGATACCAAGGAGGTGGCCATCTGTGCCTTCCTAGACATAGAAGGGGCCTTTGACAATACATCTCATGATGCTGTCCAAGCTGCCCTATCTAGGAGAGGCCTAGACCTAACCACTAGCAGATGGATTGTCTCTCTGTTAAGGTCTAGACAGGCCACGGCAACAGTTCATGACAGTACTGTTACGGTTACGACCACCAAAGGTTGTCCCCAAGGGGGGTATTATCTCCACTATTATGGAGCTTGTTGGTAGATGAGCTACTTAAAAGACTTGCCAGTAAGGGTATCCAATGTCAAGGCTATGCCGATGACATTGTTATCATTGCGCGGGGCAGGTTCGAAGAAACTCTCTGCGACATTATTCAGCTAGGGCTTAGGATGACGAGCGACTGGTGCAATGAGGTTGGCCTTAACCTCAATCCCGCCAAAACGGTCATCGTTCCCTTTACAAGAAGATATAAGTTGCAGAAATTAAGGCATATAAGGCTCTCAGGAAGCACAGTAGCAATAAGCAAGGAGGTTAAATACTTAGGAGTCACCTTCGATAGTAAGTTAAACTTCGGTTTGCATGTAAAGAATGCGATAGCAAAGTGCACCAGGGCACTCTACACATGTCGCAGTATAGCCGGAAAATCATGGGGCACAGCTCCAAAAATATTAAGATGGCTATACGTAATGGTTGTTAGACCTATGCTCACCTATGGAGCAATTGCTTGGGGTGGTAGAGTGCAACTCATCACTGTCCAGAAACAGCTGCAGAAGCTGCAAAGAATGGCTTGCGTCTGCATAACAGGAGCAATGCGCACCTGTCCGACGGTAGCTATTGAAGTACTAATGGAACTCACACCGCTCCATAAGTTTATCGAACTTCAAAGAAAGGCTACCTTATTAAGAATGGCAATGGAAGGAGTTGGAAACAACTGTATCCTAAGCCAAAGAGATGCTGATATGCTATCGGGTGAACTCCCCCTGTTGGTGCAACCAAGGGACGAAATGGCAGCCGAATACAAATTCGAGCGAAATTTTCAAGTGAACCTGAGTAGCAAAAGGGATTGGACAACTCTCGAAGAGGTTCATCCCATGAAGCTTCACACCATTAAGTGGTATACCGATGGATCTCTAACATGTCAAGGCACAGGCCTCGGAGTTATAGGTCCTCGGGTATCTCACCATGAATCCCTAGGAACATACACCAGCATCTTCCAGGCCGAAGTATGTGCAATAGGGAGGTGTGCAGACTTTAACTTAAAACGCAACTATCGGAATAGAGATATCGCCATCCTATCTGATAGTCAAGCGGCACTGAAGGCAATCAGCAATGCAAAAATAACCTCAAAAGTAGTACGGGAAGTCCGCACGAAGCTAGATCTACTGGGATCAGACAACAGGCTTACACTGAGATGGATCCCAGGGCATAAAGATATAGCGGGGAATGAAGCAGCAGATAGGCTAGCTAGAAGAGGAGCAGAATAGCATCTGATAGGGCCAGAACCGTTCTGTGGCATAGGGAACCACACGATACGGGAATCCCTTAGAGATGAAGAGCGACATCTGCGCCAACTGTGCTGGGTCAACACTCAGGGGCTACGTCAGGCCAAGGGTCTCTTAGGTAACTATAACCTTAAGCGTTTTAAGCAACTCATAAGTATGGGGAAGAATAGACTCAGAATACTAACCGGTCTTTTGACAGGACATTGTAGACTGAGAAGCCACCTATATAAGCTAGGCATAGTAAGTAGTGGAAATTGCCGCTACTGCGATATCGAGGAAGAGTCCTCAGAACACATAGTAGCGACCTGCACCGCCTTATCCAGGAGAAGATGTAGGATACGGTTACCTACCATATCATTCAGCCAGAAGATATAGTAGTCCTCAACCCAACAAAAATTCTTGAATTTATTCAAGAAATAGGGCTGATGGGATAGTTATAAACTTGGTAGGGGTACAATAGATCTAATAGGTCGCAGTAAAATTTCCCCCAACATAATAATAATAAATAATACCCAACTAATGGACTAATGGACGTAAAATAGCTCCGGTCATCAAAAGGCGTGATCAATTACTATATATTTTGGCTTAAAATGTCTTAAAAAGGTTAAAAATCAGGTAAAAGCTAGTAAATTGTTACTTTAACGGACCAAATTACAATTAGAATTGCCAAATTGGGAGTTATCGCTCTGCCACGTGGCAGAACTAAAGATAATAAAGTAATAAATAAATCATATGTTTATACATGCTAGAACTTTAGAGCCTTACCTCCTTAACTGTAGCCCAACAAAAATTTTAAGAGATATCGTTAGCCATTTTCTCGAAAAATCAGTCGGTTAAAACAAAATGAGGACGTTTTAAATAGATTATTTATAAGTTCTGATCCACTTATCACATCTTCATCCGAAATACACAAAAAAAACTACTAGAATACCTAAAGAGGCAGTAAATCTACTGAAGCAATCAGATAACGCTGTTGATACAGACACAGATGCAGATACAAATACAGATAGAGACACATAAGCAGACGCAGATGCAGATACAAATACACATACCCTGTAATCATTACATAAATTTTACTTGTTTATTATTAAAAAAAAAAAGTTTTTTTAAACGACTAACAAATGGTTTTTAACTGTTTAAGGTTTAAGTTTGGTTAAAATTATAAATCCATGCAAAATTTCGTGGTGGATCCCACCTCCAATCGTAGAGGATCGAACTATCCTTAGTATGATTTAGTGCCAAAATGAGGAATGCAAAACAGGGGATTGGACGATTAAGCAAGGGTTGGCCCGCGACAAAGGAAACGGAGAGGATCTCTGGATCAGCATTGGTCAAGAATCAAAGAGTCACCTCCTGCGGAAGCAAGGACAACTGAAGTTGGGAATGGGCTGTCTTCGGGCATTCATTACCAATGGCTCTAAAGGAAGGGATGTTAGGTCATTCGGAGAGACTCAAGGTGGTGCAGATTAATCTGCATCATTCGAAGGTTCCTTCGATCGACCTACTGCTCTCATCCAGGAACCCTGGATCGTTGGTGAAAGGGTGGTATCGATATTATCCTTGGATGCGATGTCAATGCACACCACACCTTGTGGGTTAGCAAGGACATCAATGAAAGAGGGGAGTCGCTGCTCGAGTTCGTACTGTTAACATCCCTTAATGTGTGTAATCGGGGCAATAACCCCACCTTCCGCAACAAGAATCGTGCAGAGGTTATTGACGTAACCCTAGCGATGAATAGCGACTCCCTTATAATAGACAACTGGCACGTATTTACAGAGTGTTCGTTTTCTGGGAGTATGTTAGGGAGTCTCTTCAGGATCACACAGTAGGACAACTGAGTCACCCGGACATCCTAGAGAGATCGACTCAGACCATCACCGATGTACTCTGTAAAGCCTTCATCAAATCCTGCCCGATCAGCTGACCTCCAAAGTCAAACCGCAACAATTGGTGCACACCGGAGTTGAGTCAGATCAGGAGGAAACGCGAAAACTTAACAACAGGGCAAAGGTTCGAAACTTTCAAGTAGACTGGGAGGCTTACCACCTCAACTTAAAAAATGTTAAGAAGAAATGTAGGAGAGCCAAGAGAGACTCGTGGGCTGCCTTCTGTGAAGATCTCACCAGCATCACTGAAGCGTCCAGACTTCGAAGGTTACTGGCAAAAGATCCGGCCAAACCAGGTGTACTGTGTGACCTGAACGGCAATTTCGCAAAAGATCGCCAGGAGTCTCTACAACTCCTCATGAACACTCACTTCCCAGGGTGCCTGAATGCTGATGACACAAGTGAAGTGATCACTATGTCTACCAGTAGGGAAATAGGAAGGGAAATGGATATGAAGAGCAGGGCCATCATTAACGAAATAGTCAACGAAGAGAAGATAAGCTGGGCTATCAGTCATTCCACCCCTACAAATTTGCAGGACCAGATGAAATCAGACCAATCATGTTGCAAGCGGTGTGCGAACACCTCTTACCATGGCTCTTAAAAATCTTCAGGGGATGCCTTACCACATTCATTCCCAAGGTATGAAAGATACACCACTGCTCACCAAAGGATTACAGACCCATCAGTCTTTCATCGTTTTTACTTAAAACGCTGGAGCGACTCCTGGATCTGTACCTCAGGACTAAGCTAACACCTCAAGCATTTAGCGGAGCTCAGCACGCCTATCTCAAAGGTAGATCAGTTGAGACCACTCTGCATGAGGTTGTAGGAACAATCGAGGGTAGTCTGCAAATATGTATATTCTTGATCAAGGCGACGAGCTGAGTCGATATAGCCATGTCCGTCTGTCCGTCTGTCTGTTTCTATGCAAACTAGTCTGTCAGTTTTGAAGCTATCTTGATGCAACTTGGTACAGGTCTTATTGCTGCACGCAGTACATATGTCGGAACCGGCCGGATCGGATAACTATATCATATAGCTGCCATAGGAACGATCGGTTGGAAATAAACATTTAGTATGAAAAACTTTTTTGTTTCTCAAGATATTTCAGCCAAATATACACATTGTATGTTTGATTAAGTTTTAAACAGGCTGACCAAATTTTAAATCGGACTACTATATCAGTTAAAAATCAACATTTAACAAATTTTGTAAAAAATCTGTCGGCTTACATAGGGCACTGCAAGGGTATCCAAACTTTGGCGCGCCAAAGTTAGCTTGCACTATATTTTTAATATGGAGTTGCCAGTCAGCGTACGCGATTTTTCAATGCTGGGTACTAAGCTTTACTAGCAACGACAGGAAATATTCTCGCATATTGCTTTGTGTTTCACCTGCAATTGGCAAAAAGAATTGAAGGGAGTGAAACATTCCAGAGAGCGAGATCGATATTCGATCATCTGCTTTGAGCTCTACATTCTGGCAGTTGATTGGGTAACCAAGTCGTCGGTATAAGGTCCCAAAAACTTAAAGTTGTGTCGCAAAATCGTCAGTGAAATCTCTTAAATCGCTTGCAAATAAATAGTCAAATAAAGATAATAATCGAAAGAGGCGTAAAAAAAAAGTGAAACGATAAAATTAAAAATAAAAAAATATAGCATTCAGTCGGCTGGGCCCGACAGTAAAATACCCTGTGGAAGTAAAGGTCGCTTCTCAAATTTTCTTCAACTTAATTATATATGAGTTTTGTATTTCTGCAGAACATTTTTGAAGATCGAAACATCAATGAGTTGCACGTTAACTTCGATCTAAATAAACATAGAAATTCAAAAATAAATATATATACATATATATGCATAAAAGACCATACCACTTTTTGAATAATGCACATGCATACATGTTTAAAATTAGTACCAAAATCGCTCAGAATGACAGCACGTGCTTTTCGTTTGCAACAGCAGCTTTAACGGTTGAAATTTTAACATTCGACTGGTAACTTAACATTTTGTTATGCAGCATTTCATATTAGAGTCACCATATGGAATAATTGTCGTCGAATATCTTCCGTGCTTATTGTACGATTGCGACTAAGTTTTGGCGGTGGTGTTATATGACTTTAAGAATCATTCATGCCGAATCTCAAATCTTCAGCTTGATAATTGCGAGAGTTATGGTTTTTGAGATTTGTTGGAGAAGGGGATGACTCATCAAAAATTTGAGATTACCGATATGTAGCTGTAATAATGCTGTAGCTATAACTTTTTTTTTTTTAGCGATTTATGGGCTTGGGGGGCGTGGCCTCCAAATTTGAAACAAACTTGATCTGCGTGCAAATATAAAAAGTCTTCATACCAAATTTGGTGCTCGTAGGTCTAACCATCTCTGAGATCCTTTCGTTCTCGGCTTCGATGCTGATCAAGAATATATATACTTTATGGGGTCTGTCACGCCTCCTTCTGCCTGTTACATACTTTAACATTTTGAATAACTTAATATACCCCACAGGGTATAAAAAGAAAAAAGCGAAGCGAGCGGGGGGCAAGCCCCCTAGTCTATATGTATACAACTCTTTGTCCTCATTCACTGATTCACTGACTGAGGAGACATCACGCTACAGACCAAATGGTTCAAGATATTGAGCTGTGTTTACATCATTTTTGTTCCTCATTGTGTTTGCATCATTGTTGCTTGTTGTTTCTAGGGATTATCGTTGTTGTTCGTCGTCTTTAGATCACGCTGTTTCTCTACTTGGATTTTGGTACACAGCTATACACCAACCCACATTAATATTATAAAATAATTAATACTAAAAAGAGATAGAACCCTTGCCATCCGTCCTGTAATTGCGGGTCCCGGTTTTCTATTGTTTCGATAAAAATATCGGCATTTTGACCACAAGCGTTAAAAAGCAACTCAAAAGAACAAGTTCGCAATTTTGAGTCTAATTGGAGAACTGATTTACTAGTTTGAAGTAACTTTTTGCATCAAAACCTTTTTTGCTTAAGCAGTATTACACTCGCCTCAAAACGCCGTGGAAATGAAAAACTTTATATAAAAACACAGCGAAAATTTTTTTCCCGTTTTTCATTTCAAAATTGGTTCACACTTCTCGTTACGTTTCATAACGTAAGGGCCTGCCGTTCTGTTAAACTCAAAATGGAACTGTTAGACTTAACATAGCACAGTTTGATGGTCATTTCATTTTGACGTAATGAAATAAGCCTCCACTCCTTATTTCATCAGAGAATGATGAAATTATGACCTTTTGAATAGTAAAATTTGGAGAAAATGTTTTGTGAGGGAATTAACGACGTTTAATTGGAGGTCACTGCTCAAATACCGCAGATTTTCAACGGTCATAAGGACCAAACAAGTTAATTAGACTTAATTTATTTAATTAAAATGATATGCCCAACAAAATATATATATTATATAATTATAATGTATCATCAGGCCAGAAAGCGACTATATTATTATTTTATTTAAAAGTGGCAGCATTAAATTTGTTTTGCTTATGAGCAGCAACAAAAGCTGATTTATATAAAGCGGTTACAATAACAGCGTAGATAACACGTATGTCGATATCGAACACGTATATCGATAAAAAAAATACTAATATTCTGTTAACGGAGTGAAAAAAACAGATTTTTGACGATTTATTTTTGATCTGAGTGTAAATAGTCGTTTGTATATACGTAGTTGTAACGACATATGGCCTGTTAAGTTATTTCAGTTAGAAGTTTGTAATGAATACCAAAATATGAGTATTAAATTTGTTTAATTTCTAATGAACAAATATGTGAATATTAAATTAATTTAATTTCTAATGAATAAATATGTGAATATTAAATTTGTTTATTTTTGTAATTGTCGTAATGCTTTTTCGATTCGTCGAGTGGGTGGGGGGGGGGGGGGGGGGGCGGTCAACCGTCCCGGAATGCCCTGAGCCCCAGGTGGTCACCCTAAGATAGAATGAAAATGTAAATACATTACTTTTTATCTATATATATAAAAATCTTTGTCCTGACTGATTCAATGATTCACTGACGAGACATCACGCTGAAGGCCACACGGTTCAAGATATTGAGCTGAAATTTTCACACAACATACCTGAGACATAATTATTGTGCGATAAGTCGCGATTTTTTTATATACCCACTGGAAGGGGATAAAATGGGGGTCTAAGGTAAAAATTGCTTGGTATGAAATTTTGTTTTGTTTTTTGAGCTATCTCAACCAATCTAACAGTAGATGCATTTCTTACTCACTGCTACATTCTAAGAAAATTTGGTCAAGATTAGGTGACTATCTCATATAGCTGTCATAGGAACAATCAGATGCAAATTAAAATTTTTTTATGAAGCATTATTATTATTTTTTTTTAATGCATTTATTTTGTTTTATTTTTTATATAATTTTAAATAAAGTAATGTGCTTTGCTTGCTGATATAAAGAACAAATAAAAGCAGTGGGTAAGGGGGTGCAGTGTCTACAAAACATTTAACATTAGAATATCAATATCGTTCTATATATTTCTGGTGGAATTATTTAATTAATTATTATTTTGGTTATATTTTATTACTTATGTTTATTAAATCTAGACAAAACAGCATACACATGGAAAATATTATTATTTCCTCTATTTTTAATAAACATGATTAATAAATATTATTAAAATAAAGCGCAAAGCGAAAATATGTACGTGTATGCATTACATTTCTTCGTGTGTTTGAATGTATGTGTCCTAATTAGAATAGAGTAGAATAGAAGGGGATTGAAATGAGAATAGGCAATAGCGAAAGTATGGAAGGGGTGCAGTGTCTGAAAACCATTTAACATTAGAATATGCATAATGTTATACAATTCATACACTGCTGCCGCTATAGTACCGTAACCGAAAAAATGCCGCTTAGACGCCGGCAAGTCGGTCGCTACCATATAAAAATGTTGACAGTTGGGTTCAAATATCTCGATGCAACGGCATGCCGGTATCAGTATGTTGAAAATTTCGGCAGCATTTTTGAGGGAAAGTGTGGCAGCGCTGTTTTCTTTTAAAAAATTAGGTGATTGACGATAAAAACAGCTGATATGGATATATCGAAAATGGCGCAAATTTTAAATTTGTAAATATATTTAATATTTTGTTTACTAACGTTTATTAAAGCTAGAGGACACAGAAATTGCGAAGCTCAAAAGGGTTAATGCGACAATGGGCAAGCTTTTTACTATAAAATGGGGTATAAATTTGATGATCTGCGTGGCCAGATAATAATGCGTATAAATGCAGAAAAGGTCGGCACAATAAGATAATATGGCCCATGCAGGACTAAGGGGTTATTCGCGTTTATGTTTGCACAGATTGCCACAGTCTGTGAAACAAATTCGCTGCAACAATTACGTTATTGCAACACACAATATAACTATTTTATTTAAAGTTAACAAAGAACGGCTGACTAAGTCAATTCGGCGGCATTTTTCAAATCAATTCAATTTTCAAATACAAAAAAACTATCATAAAACCTTTTTTAATTTAAATTGCGCTGGGTTGCCGATATTATTGTTTAATAAATAAATCTGAATTTATATAAGCAGAATATAAAAAAATTATACATTTTGAGTAATATCGATATTTTAATCAGAGTATCTAGTATCTTTATCAATAAATATCAATATCACCATATCGATATCTGTCTCAAAGTTTCTAACGGCACTTTGTGCATATTATCGGTGAAATATCGCGTCGAGAGGCTGCCAGCTAATATGTACACATTTTAAAGTTTATTTAAGTGAAATTAAATACAATTACACGCATTTTCATTTGTTTGTGCTAATTATATGCTTATTCTGAGCTATGATTTTGTGTGTTTGTCATTTTCACACAAAAAGTTAAAGGAAAAGAGCACATAAATAACTGTGCATTTGTGTATATGTATTAATATTATAATAATATATTGTGCGAAAAAAAAGTTAAATATCAGAGTTAATGATATTTTGTTAGTTCACGTAAGTTATCTTACAAAAATAAACATCGTAAAGATAAAAAATCTCTATTTTTATTGTGAGGCAGCATTCTGTCGCCCACAAATTCTGGTGCAGAAATCAGCCAACACGCACATCAGATTTCAAAAAGCCACATATGAATAGCAATAGTAACTAACATGAAGTTAGAAATTATTTATGGCACGAAGCCACCCCGCCTATGACATGAGGCCACACTGGTATTGATTTTTTATTTTTCCACTGTAGCTTACTACATTTTTTTATTTTTATTCTGGCCAGAAATACCATAGTGCGTATTTTGCCCGATCGCCACCTAGTGCTGGCACCGAGTACTAAACCTCGATTACAAAGCATCGAGAACTCGGCATCGCACAGTGGCTCATTCACGAGACTCACGTGGCAAAAATCAAAACTCACGAGTCGAAATCTGGCAAAACGTGAAGTGCAGTTAGGTAGAGAATTGTTTGAAGTTTACTGACCTAACTTTCCTTTTTCGATTAGGTAATTTGCTTCGGTGGTAGAGCTCTTCAAACATGAACAATATTTTCATGTTGGCATTTTTGAATATTTTTTGCAAAAATTTTTCATCTTTGGGATAGATTATATCGAAATGGTTCATTTGAGTTAAAGTTTCATTTAAAGTACATTTTGAGTATGAAAGTATTTTAAATAAATTATTTACTAAACCTCTATTTTTGCAGCAATATTTCGACTTTACATAGACTTTTAACACCGAGTCCAGGCAAGGGACTTATACCACGTGATACTATGATTATTTTTAAAAAGATTTTTCATAATTCCAGAGTGCGCAATTTTGCGTTTTCGGCGCAGTTTAACACACGATTAATGCACCTAGCCTAAAAATGCGCAATTTGCTTGGGCGAAATTGCGTCGCGGCGAGCGCATTTATGCGCTACCTGCATGCAGCTGCATTTTCGTAGTCGAAAGAACCTTTTTGCCAGGTAAAAGTTTGCTTCTTTGTGAATATTGTCCTTATTGGCATATCCTATTATACCTACTCATAATATTGACATATCCCATTTTTACCTAAATAATATTTAGTTAGTATTAACATATGAAAACACACGCCTTGCAGGTAGTTATGTATTGTTATGTATTGCGCAAAATTGGCTAATGCTCTCTATCCGCAGAAAGTCCAACTACCTAATCTTATGTGTTTTTTAGGGATTGCACTTGTTAGCCTATTTTGTTGTTGCAAATATAGGTAAGTATTAATTGGATTCTAGGTTATATATTCAGCTTTTTGAGTGCACTGCCTAACAGTCAAATTCTGGCATCTAACGAAAACAGTTGTAATTAAAAGTGAATAGTATTTTTCAATATAATTCACACACAAAAGCTGTAAGATGTCTGTTACAACTCGCGATCTCTTTGGAAAGAACTGGAGGAGGTTTATACAAAAGATATGGTAGATTTAATGTATTTAGGCTATGAACTTGAAGATATTGTTGAAGAAAGTTAAAGTAAACAGGAACATTAACTGTGATTAAATGTAGCTATTAAAGTAAATAACAATAAAATAAATTTTAAACAATTATAAAAGACTTTTATTTTATTTACATTTTGTTTTTATAAGAATTGACACGATAAAAATGTACTGGAAACTTGAATTAAATTAAATATGCTCGCTACAGTAAATGGAACTAAAATATTGATTTAAATTCATTTATAAGTATTAAAATGCTTAAGGATATATTTTTATAGATATATATATGTAAATTCGAACATTTATAGTGAAATTGTTTGATGTTTGCATGCTTCTAAGGCAAAACTATCGTATAAAATCATGTGAAAACAAAATCCAACTTTGACTACCTGTGGAAAACAGGTTTACTGCTCGATTTTTAAGATACATTTACATTTTACATTCAATTTAAAGCTGAAGAAGTTTTCTAACAAACGCTTTTAAAATTTGTTCGATATCTCTTTTGGATCAAAAGATATGATTTTCGCAAAGTAAAAACTCAAACCGCCCCACTGTGCATCGTACATAGAGAAAAATAATTGCAAGATGACGACAAAAGGAAAACAGCAACAAGGAAGACAACGAGGATAACAACCAAGGAGGGAATAAAACCGAGACAACGAGGATCAACACGGCAAACAAGAAAGACCAGTGGCAGCGGCGACTACGCGCCAAGTACTTGGCAGCCCAGCAACAACAACA